>JAULUF010000105.1:25000-36394 GCA_031834385.1 Semotilus atromaculatus
TGAGTGTTTAAGTTTGAACCTGTGTATCTCTGGGACCAAGCCGAGTTGGGGCTCCGTACTCTGGGCACATGGGGGTCTCCTAGGGGTCCCCCCCAGGCCCATAGTATGGAGGCCCAACTCGGCTTTTTATTTTTGGGCAGAGTAGGGACTAACTATGACTCTCTTAAGGTAGGGTCAAGCTGAGTGTTTAAGTTTGAACCGGTGCATCTCACTGAGGAAGCCGAGTTGGGGCTCCGTACTCTGGGCACATGGGGGTCTCCTAGGGGTCCCCCCCAGGCCCACAGTATGGAGGCCCAACTCGGCTTTTTATTTTTGGGCAGAGTAGGGACTAACTATGACTCTCTTAAGGTAGGGTCAAGCTGAGTGTTTAAGTTTGAACCTGTGTATCTCTGGGACCAAGCCGAGTTGGGGCTCCATACACTGGGCACATGGGGGTCTCCTAGGGGTCCCCCCCCAGGCCCATAGTATGGAGGCCCAACTCGGCTTTTTTATTTTTGGGCAGAGTAGGGACTAACTATGACTCTCTTAAGGTAGGGTCAAGCTGAGTGTTTAAGTTTGAACCGGTGCATCTCACTGAGGAAGCCGAGTTGGGGCTCCGTACTCTGGGCACATGGGGGTCTCCTAGGGGTCCCCCCCAGGCCCACAGTATGGAGGCCCAACTCGGCTTTTTTATTTTTGGGCAGAGTAGGGACTAACTATGACTCTCTTAAGGTAGGGTCAAGCTGAGTGTTTAAGTTTGAACCTGTGTATCTCTGGGACCAAGCCGAGTTGGGGCTCCATACACTGGGCACATGGGGGTCTCCTAGGGGTCCCCCCCCCAGGCCCATAGTATGGAGGCCCAACTCGGCTTTTTTATTTTTGGGCAGAGTAGGGACTAACTATGACTCTCTTAAGGTAGGGTCAAGCTGAGTGTTTAAGTTTGAACCGGTGCATCTCTGGGACCAAGCCGAGTTGGGGCTCCATACACTGTCCACAGGGGGGTCTCGGGGGACTCCCCACACACCCGGAGTTTGGAGCCCCACCTCGGCTTCCTCTCCGAGTTACGTCCGGTCAAAGTTGAAACTTCAAGCTGCCATATCTCTGGGACCAAGCCGAGTTGGGGCTCCATACACCGGTCACGGGGGGGCCTCGGGGGACTCCCCACACACCCGGAGTTTGGAGCCCCAACTCGGCTTCCTCTCCGAGTTACGCCCGGTCAAAGCTGGACAGGAAGTGCCCGTATCTCCGGGACCGAGCCGAGTTGGGGCTCCATACACCGGTCACGGGGGGGTCTCTGGGGACTCCCCACACACCCGGAGTTTGGAGCCCCGACTCGGCTTCCTCTCCGAGTTACGCTCCGGTCGAAGCTGGACAGGAAGTGACCGTATCTCCGGGACCAAGCCGAGTCGGGGCTCCATACACCGGTCACGGGGGGGTCCCGGGGGACTCCCCACACACCCGGAGTTTGGAGCCCCGACTCGGCTCACTTCCGGAGTTACGCCGGGTCGAAGCCGGACAGGAAGTGGCCGTATCTCGGGACCGGGAGGTCCCCGGGGCTCGGGACGGCGGGAGAAGTAGCGTCCCCTCGGGGGCTCCCGGCGCCCGGCGTCCCGAGCCTCCGGGCCCTCCCGGTCCCGAGAGGGGCCCGGTCGAGCGCGAGGGACTTTCGGACGAAAAGGCCCGTATCTCGGGAGGGGGAGGTCCCAGCGGCTCGCCCTTTCGGGTGTCGGGGGGTCCCCCCGGGCCCTCTCGGACCCCGCCTCCCCGGGGCCCCCGGACCTTTCCTTCCGAGGCGCGCCTCGTTCTGCGGGGCCCCTTTTCTCCGGCCCCGGGGGGCCCCGGGGCTCGGGGGTGGGCTCGTCGGAAGGGGCCCGCCGAGACGCCGCTCCGACCCGAGTTTGGCGCCTCTGGGCGGCCGGGTCCCCGAGCCACGGCCCTCGGAAGTCCGGGTCGTCTCGGGGCGCTCGTTTTCGTTTTCGGCGAATATCTCGGGAACCGCCGGGCGAAAAAATCTCAAACCGGGCTCGTCGTCGAGGTCTCGAGGGGGCCCGTCCAACGAGCCCACCCCCGAGCCCCTGGGCCCCCGGGCCAGGGAGCCAGGGCCGGTCGAAGGCGCGACCTTCGTCGGCTCGCCTCTCGGTGGATCCTCGACGGATCTTCCCCGGACCGGGGTCGTCCGACGGGGCCCGACGGGGCCTTTCCAACGGGCCCACCCGCGCGGCCCAACTCGCCCGGGCGCCCGAGCCAGAGCCGTTCAAAGTCGGGGGCCCCAGCCCGCGGCGATCCCGCAGGGGGCGTCCCCGAGGCCCGCCGGCCTGGGGTTCGGGCGAGGCCCCCCCCGGGACCCCCTCACCCAAATCTGAGCTCTCTGGGTGCTCGCGTTCCCGAGATACGGGCGATTTTCTCCGATTGGCCGTGACGTCACCGGCGTCCGCCATTTTGACTCGCGCCCGCCGGTTTTCCGCCGATATCTCCGCGAAAACGGCACGGAAAATCGCGGGACCGGCACGGATCTTTTCAGCTCGACTAGACGCATCCAACGAGCCCGGTGTTCGCCGGATCCGTCGAGGATCGGCCGAGATATTTGCGTTTTACGGTTTTTTCGACCTTTTATTTTTTGTATCTAAGGCCCCCGGGGGCCCCCGAGGCCGTGGGCGGGCTCGTTGGAAAGGTCTCGCCCCGCTCTAAAAGCTGATAAAAACCCCGTCTCGATAGGACCCTCCTTCGCCGAGTTAAGGTCGTTTTAAGCCGTTTTCAGGGGGGTCACCGTCTTGCAAAGTGCACGTGCCGGTGACTGGTTGCATCCCCCGGCCCGGACGGCGGGCTCCAAGCTCCCGGCTCGGAGCTCCCTTTCCCGGCCACGAGCTCTCTGCCCCGCGGTCCCGGAGGGCCCGTCGGGGCAGGGGCTGGCTGGCTGGCTGGCTGGCTGGCTGGCTGGCTGGCTGGCTGGCTGGCTGGCTGGCTTGGTTTTCGGGGAGAGATGGGAGAGTGCCTCCTTCTCCCTGGGAGTCTGGAGCTCGGCTCTGCCCCGGTGGGCCACGGGCTCCTGGGCTTGACTCCAGGGCCGAGCTCGCTCCAAAACCAAAGTCCCAAAAGGTGCGGAGTGGCGGAGAGCTCCAGGCGCCCGGGTCTCCTCTGCCGGCCCAGGGAGGGCGTCCCGTCCCGGGCACGGGTCGGATCCGCCCGCCACCCCTGGAGCTCAGCCCGGAGCCGAGACGGTCCTAAAACGGGCCTTGGGGTTTCTGTGGGAGAGGAGAGGAGAGGAGAGGAGATCGAGTGGGCGCACCTACCCTCCCTCCCTCCCTCCCTCCCTGGGCTCGGAGCCGGTGGTTGGAGGAGGACGGCTTGACTCTGGTGTCAAGCTCTGAAAATGGCAAAGCCCAAGTGGTGGTTCAAGGCAGTGAACCTGAGCCAGAGAGGGTGAGCTCTGGCTGGGGAATGAGCTCAATCTCCCCTGTGGTGGAGCTCTGAATAAAACACGAAACCTCCAGGAAAAAGACGGTCTGATCTTACTCAAAATGGCATGCCGGGCAGTGCGCGTCTCTCCCGGGCGCAAATAAAGCCCGAAGCGGGCGGAGAACATGACTCTGGGCTTGACTCTGAAGCCGAGGCATCAAAAATGACAAAGTCCATAAAGTGTTGATGGGTTGGGAGCTCCATGCGCTCACACCTCCTCGGCCAGCCCAGGAAGGGTGGCCCGTCCCGGGCACGAGTCAGATTTTCCCGCCTCCCCTGGAGCTCTGCCCGGAGCGAAGACGGTCCTAAAACGGGCCTTGGGGTTTCTGTGGGAGAGGAGAGAGAGCGGACCCTCCCTCCCTCCCTGGGCTCGGAGCCGGTGGTTGCAGGGGGGACGACTTGACTCTGGTGTCAAGCTGTGAAACTGGCAAAGTGGTGGTTCAAGGCAGTGAACCTGAGCCAGAGAGGGTGAGCTCTGGCTGGGGAATGAGCTCAATCTCCCCTGTGGTGGAGCTCTGAATAAAACACGAAACCTCCAGGAAAAAGACGGTCTGATCTTACTCAAAATGGCATGCCGGGCAGTGCGCGCCTCTCCCGGGCACCAATAAAGCTCGACGCCCATAGAGAAATTGACTCCGGGCTTGACTCTGAAGCCAAAACCTTCAAAACGGCAGAGTCCAAAATGGTGCGGTGGTCTCGGACATCCAGGGCCTTCGAGGCAGTCGACCGAGCCAGAGAGGGTGAGCTCTGGCTGGGGAATGAGCTCAACCTCCCCTGTGGTGGAGCTCCGAAAAACACGAAACCTCCAGGAAAAAGACGGTCTGATCTTACTCAAAACGGCATGCCGGGCAGTGCGCGCCTCTCCCGGGCGCAAATAAAGCCCAACGCGGGCGGAGAACATGACTCTGGGCTTGACTCTGAAGCCGAGGCATCAAAAATGACAAAGTCCATAAAGTGTTGATGGGTTGGGAGCTCCATGCGCTCACACCTCCTCGGCCAGCCCAGGAAGGGTGGCCCGTCCTGGGCACGAGTCAGATTTTCCCGCCTCCCCTGGAGCTCAGCCCGGAGCGAAGACGGTCCTAAAACGGGCCTTGGGGTTTCTGTGGGAGAGGAGAGAGAGCGGACCCTCCCTCCCTCCCTCCCTCCCTCCTGGGCTCGGAGCCGGTGGTTGCAGGGGGACGACTTGACTCTGGTGTCAAGCTGTGAAACTGGCAAAGTGGTGCTTCAAGGCAGTGAACCTGAGCCAGAGAGGGTGAGCTCTGGCTGGGGAATGAGCTCAATCTCCCCTGTGGTGGAGCTCTGAATAAAACACGAAACCTCCAGGAAAAAGACGGTCTGATCTTACTCAAAATGGCATGCCGGGCAGTGCGCGTCTCTCCCGGGCGCAAATAAAGCCCGAAGCGGGCGGAGAACATGACTCTGGGCTTGACTCTGAAGCCAAGGCATCAAAAAATGACAGAGTCCAAAATGTGGCGTTGGGTTGAGAGCTCCATGCGCTCACACCTCCTCGGCCAGCCCAGGAAGGGTGGCCCGTCCCGGGCACGAGTCAGATTTTCCCGCCTCCCCTGGAGCTCAGCCCGGAGCGAAGACGGTCCTAAAACGGGCCTTGGGGTTTCTGTGGGAGAGGAGAGAGCGCGGACCCTCCCTCCCTGGGCTCGGAGCCGGTGGTTGGAGAAGGACGGCTTGACTCTGGTGTCAAGCTGTGAAACTGGCAAAAGTGGTGCTTCAAGGCAGTGAACCTGACCCAGAGAGGGTGAGCTCTGGCTGGGGAACGAGCTCAATCTCCCCTGTGGTGGAGCTCTGAAAAACACGAAACCTCCAGGAAAAAGACGGTCTGATCTTACTCAAAATGGCATGCCGGGCAGTGCGCGCCTCTCCCGGGCACCAATAAAGCTCGACGCCCATAGAGAAATTGACTCCGGGCTTGACTCTGAAGCCAAAACCTTCAAAACGACAGAGTCCAAAATGGTGCGGTGGTCTCGGACATCCAGGGCCTTCGAGGCAGTCGACCGAGCCAGAGAGGGTGAGCTCTGGCTGGGGAATGAGCTCAACCTCCCCCTGTGGTGGAGCTCCGAAAAACACGAAACCTCCAGGAAAAAGACGGTCTGATCTTACTCAAAACGGCATGCCGGGCAGTGCGCGCCTCTCCCGGGCGCAAATAAAGCCCAAAGCGGGCGGAGAACATGACTCTGGGCTTGACTCTGAAGGCGAGGCATCAAAAACGACAAAGTCCATAAAGTGTTGATGGGTTGGGAGCTCCATGCGCGCACACCTCCTCGGCCAGCCCAGGAAGGGTGGCCCGTCCTGGGCACGAGTCAGATTTTCCCGCCTCCCCTGGAGCTCAGCCCGGAGCGAAGACGGTCCTAAAACAGGCCTTGGGGTTTCTGTGGGAGAGGAGAGAGCGCGGACCCTCCCTCCCTCCCTCGGAGCCGGTGGTTGGAGGAGGACTTGACTCTGGTGTCAAGCTGTCAAAATGGCGCTTCAAGGCAGTGAACCTGAGCCAGAGAGGGTGAGCTCTGGCTGGGGAATGAGCTCAAAACGACAGAGTCCAAAATGGTGCGGTGGTCTCGGACATCCAGGGCCTTCGAGGCAGTCGACCGAGCCAGAGAGGGTGAGCTCTGGCTGGGGAATGAGCTCAACCTCCCCCTGTGGTGGAGCTCTGAAAAACACGAAACCTCCAGGAAAAAGACGGTCTGATCTTACTCAAAACGGCATGCCGGGCAGTGCGCGCCTCTCCCGGGCGCAAATAAAGCCCAAAGCGGGCGGAGAACATGACTCTGGGCTTGACTCTGAAGGCGAGGCATCAAAAACGACAAAGTCCATAAAGTGTTGATGGGTTGGGAGCTCCATGCGCTCACACCTCCTCGGCCAGCCCAGGAAGGGTGGCCCGTCCTGGGCACGAGTCAGATTTTCCCGCCTCCCCTGGAGCTCAGCCCGGAGCGAAGACGGTCCTAAAACGGGCCTTGGGGTTTCTGTGGGAGAGGAGAGAGCGCGGACCCTCCCTCCCTCCCTCGGAGCCGGTGGTTGGAGGAGGACTTGACTCTGGTGTCAAGCTGTCAAAATGGCGCTTCAAGGCAGTGAACCTGAGCCAGAGAGGGTGAGCTCTGGCTGGGGAATGAGCTCAAAACGACAGAGTCCAAAATGGTGCGGTGGTCTCGGACATCCAGGGCCTTCGAGGCAGTCGACCGAGCCAGAGAGGGTGAGCTCTGGCTGGGGAATGAGCTCAACCTCCCCCTGTGGTGGAGCTCTGAAAAACACGAAACCTCCAGGAAAAAGACGGTCTGATCTTACTCAAAACGGCATGCCGGGCAGTGCGCGCCTCTCCCGGGCGCAAATAAAGCCCAAAGCGGGCGGAGAACATGACTCTGGGCTTGACTCTGAAGGCGAGGCATCAAAAACGACAAAGTCCATAAAGTGTTGATGGGTTGGGAGCTCCATGCGCTCACACCTCCTCGGCCAGCCCAGGAAGGGTGGCCCGTCCTGGGCACGAGTCAGATTTTCCCGCCTCCCCTGGAGCTCAGCCCGGAGCGAAGACGGTCCTAAAACGGGCCTTGGGGTTTCTGTGGGAGAGGAGAGAGAGCGGACCCTCCCTCCCTCCCTCCCTGGGCTCGGAGCCGGTGGTTGCAGGGGGACGACTTGACTCTGGTGTCAAGCTGTGAAACTGGCAAAGCGGTGCTTCAAGGCAGTGAACCGAGCCAGAGAGGGTGAGCTCTGGCTGGGGAACGAGTTCAATCTCCCCCTGTGGTGGAGCTCTGAAAAACACGAAACCTCCAGGAAAAAGACGGTCTGACCTTACTCAAAATGGCATGCCGGGCAGTGCGCGTCTCTCCCGGACGCAAATAAAGCTCAAAGAGGGTGGAGAACATGACTCTGGGCTTGACTCTGAAGCCAAGGCATCAAAAAAATGGCAAAGTCCAAAAGGTGGCGGTGGGTTGAGAGCTCCATGCGCTCACACCCCCTCGGCCAGCCCAGGGAGGGTGGCCCGTCCTGGGCACGAGTCAGATTTTCCCGCCACCCCTGGAGCTCAGCCCGGAGCCAAGACGGTCCTAAAACGGGCCTTGGGGTTTCTGTGGGAGAGGAGAGAGAGCGGACCCTCCCTCCCTCCCTCCCTGGGCTCGGAGCCGGTGGTTGCAGGGGGACGACTTGACTCTGGTGTCAAGCTGTGAAACTGGCAAAGCGGTGCTTCAAGGCAGTGAACCGAGCCAGAGAGGGTGAGCTCTGGCTGGGGAACGAGTTCAATCTCCCCCTTGGGGGGGGTGGAACTCTGAATAAAACACGAAACCTCCAGGAAATAGACGGTCTGACCTTACTCAAAATGGCATGCCGGGAAGTGTGCGTCTCTCCCGGACGCAAATAAAGCTCAAAGAGGGTGGAGAACATGACTCTGGGCTTGACTCTGAAGCCAAGGCATCAAAAAATGGCAAAGTCCAAAAGGTGGCGGTGGGTTGAGAGCTCCATGCGCTCACACCCCCTCGGCCAGCCCAGGGAGGGTGGCCCGTCCTGGGCACGAGTCAGATTTTCCCGCCACCCCTGGAGCTCAGCCCGGAGCGAAGACGGTCCTAAAACGGGCCTTGGGGTTTCTGTGGGAGAGGAGAGAGAGCGGACCCTCCCTCCCTCCCTCCCTCCCTCCCTGGGCTCGGAGCCGGTGGTTGCAGGGGGACGACTTGACTCTGGTGTCAAGCTGTGAAAATGGCAAAGCGGTGCTTCAAGGCAGTGAACCGAGCCAGAGAGGGTGAGCTCTGGCTGGGGAACGAGTTCAACATCCCCCTTGGGGTGGAACTCTGAATAAAACACGAAACCTCCAGGAAAAAGACGGTCTGATCTTACGCAAAAGGGCATCCCAGGTAGAGCGCGGCTTTCCTGGGCACGAATCGAGCTCAAGCGCCCATGGCGGGCTTGGCTCTGCGGTCAAAGTCGGTAAAAGGACAGAGTCCGAGAAAGTGACGTGTGCCGAGAGCTCCATGCCGTCAGAGCTCCCCGGCCAGCCCGGCGAGGGTGCCTCGGTCCCGGGCACAGGCAGGCCGGTGTCCCTGCCGGAGCTCAGTACGGAGCAGAGTCGGTCCTAAAACGGACCTTGGGGGCTGTAAGGAGGGGGGATAGTGAGGTGGAGGCACACCCCCCCCCCCTATCGTCAGACCGTCGTGAGCCCCACTCAGAGTCGTTCTGGGTGGGTGTAAAGAAAGCCAGGGTTGGTTGGAACTCTGGAAGTCCTGGAGGAGAGGGCCTCCGGGGAGAGCGAGAGAGAGCGATGTGCAATCACCCCCACTGCGGTGGGGTCTCTGGAAGCACGGAACACCCCCCCCCCCCGGGAAAACAATGGCAGGCTAGGTTACCGAAAAGGATGCATCCCGAGTAGAGAGAGAAGCCCCCGGGCTTGACTCTGCTGTCAAATTTTGAAAAACGACAGAGGTCCAAAAATGCGCAGTGGGTTGAGAGCTCCATGCTGTCAGAGCTCCCTGGCCAGCCCAGGGAGAGTGCCTCGGTCCCGGGCACAGGCAGGCCGGTGTCCCTGCCGGAGCTCCGCCCGGAGCCGAGACGGTCCCTAAAACGGACCTTGGGGCTTCTGTGGGAGAGGAGAGAGAGAGCGGACTCTCCCTCCCTGGGCTCGGGCGACTTGACTCTGGTGTCAAGCTGTGAAAATGGCAAAGCGGTGCTTCAAGGCAGTGAACCGAGCCAGAGAGGGTGAGCTCTGGCTGGGGAACGAGTTCAACATCCCCCTTGGGGTGGAACTCTGAATAAAACACGAAACCTCCAGGAAAAAGACGGTCTGATCTTACGCAAAAGGGCATCCCAGGTAGAGCGCGGCTTTCCTGGGCACGAATCGAGCTCAAGCGCCCATGGCGGGCTTGGCTCTGCGGTCAAAGTCGGTAAAAGGACAGAGTCCGAGAAAGTGACGTGTGCCGAGAGCTCCATGCCGTCAGAGCTCCCCGGCCAGCCCGGCGAGGGTGCCTCGGTCCCGGGCACAGGCAGGCCGGTGTCCCTGCCGGAGCTCAGTACGGAGCAGAGTCGGTCCTAAAACGGACCTTGGGGGGCTGTAAGGAGGGGGGATAGTGAGGTGGAGGCACACCCCCCCCCTATCGTCAGACCGTCGTGAGCCCCACTCAGAGTCGTTCTGGGTGGGTGTAAAGAAAGCCAGGGTTGGTTGGAACTCTGGAAGTCCTGGAGGAGAGGGCCTCCGGGGAGAGCGAGAGAGCGATGTGCAATCACCCCCACTGCGGTGGGGTCTCTGAAGCACGGAACACCCCCCCCCCCCCCCCCCCCCCCCCCCCCCCCCCCCCCCCCCCCCCCCCCCCCCCCCCCCCCCCCCCCCCGGGAAAACAATGGCAGGCTAGGTTACCGAAAAGGATGCATCCCGAGTAGAGAGAGAAGCCCCCGGGCTTGACTCTGCTGTCAAATTTTGAAAAACGACAGAGTCCAAAAATGCGCAGTGGGTTGAGAGCTCCATGCTGTCAGAGCTCCCTGGCCAGCCCAGGGAGAGTGCCTCGGTCCCGGGCACAGTCAGATCGGTGTCCCTGCCGGAGCTCCGCCCGGAGCCGAGACGGTCCTAAAACGGACCTTGGGGCTTCTGTGGGAGAGGAGAGAGCGGACTCTCCCTCCCTGGGCTCGGACGACTTGACTCTGGTGTCAAACTGTGAAAATGGCAAAGCGGTGGTTCAAGGCAGTGAACCGAGCCAGAGAGGGTGAGCTCTGGCTGGGGAACGAGTTCAATATCCCCCTTGGGGTGGAACTCTGAATAAAACACGAAACCTCCAGGAAAAAGACGGTCTGATCTTACGCAAAAGGGCATCCCAGGTAGAGCGCGGCTTTCCTGGGCACGAATCGAGCTCAAGCGCCCATGGCGGGCTTGGCTCTGCGGTCAAAGTCGGTAAAAGGACAGAGTCCGAGAAAGTGACGTGTGCCGAGAGCTCCATGCCGTCAGAGCTCCCCGGCCAGTCCGGCGAGGGTGCCTCGGTCCCGGGCACAGGCAGGCCGGTGTCCCTGCCGGAGCTCAGCACGGAGCAGAGTCGGTCCTAAAACGGACCTTGGGGCTTCTGTGGGAGAGGAGAGAGCGGACCCTCCCTCCCTGGACTCGGACGACTTGACTCTGGTGTCAAGCTGTGAAAATGACAAAGCGGTGCTTCGAGGCAGTGAACCGAGCCAGAGAGGGTGAGCGCCCATGGCGGGCTTGGCTCTGCGGTCAAAGTCGGTAAAACGACAGAGTCTGAGAAAGTGACGTGTGCCGAGAGCTCCATGCTGTCAGAGCTCCCTGGCCAGCCCAGGGAGAGTGCCTCGGTCCCGGGCACAGTCAGGCCGGTGTCCCTACCGGAGCTCCGCCCGGAGCCGAGACGGTCCTAAAACGGACCTTTGGGGATTTACCGGGGAGAGCGGACACGGGGCTCCCATCGGTACGAGGCAGAAGCGAGGGACAAGGGCATCGCCTCCCCCCCCCCCCCCCGGGTCACAGTCAGATCCGTAGACGTCGGGACAAGGGCATCGGAAAACAAACGCGGGCGCCTCCGGGTTGCCCGGGGCCCGGAGGAGCGCACCCCCTCCTTCGGGCCGTCGCTCTGGGGTCGCCTGGTCGATAGGAACTTTGGACGCGCCTGGGGACGGCCCCTGCCCGGTCGAGAGACCGCTTTGGGCAGATCGCTCCTCCCCGCTCTGCGCGTCGACGCGAGATGCTTTCCACCTCGGGAGACTCAGATGGCCCGTCTGAAAACGGACGTCCGCAGAGGGCGGTGGTGGCGGCGGGGCGCGCGGGGAAGGTTCGGACGGCAGGGATGGGCCGACACCCCTCTGCTCCAGTCTTCGAGCCGACCCTTCGCCTCGCTCCTCCCCGCCCGAAAAGCACCCTTCCCGGTTACGGCCTCGATCCAGAGGCCTCCCCCTCTGGCCCCGGCGGACGGCCCCGGTGGACGCGCCGCGCGGTTCGCCGGCCGGGGCTCCTCGGTCCATCCTGGAGTATAGACACACACAATG
>JAULUF010000106.1:0-37095 GCA_031834385.1 Semotilus atromaculatus
TAGGTTTTCAGAACTTCGTTCTTGAACACCTAAAAATAAGGAACCTTTTTGATGATTATAGCGCCACCTTTGGTCCAATCTCCATGAAACTTTGCATGCTTCCTCAGCATGTCCTGACACATATGCTCATCAATTTTGGTCAAGTTCCGACTTTCCCTTTAGGATTTATTGGCTTTTGACTGCATTTTAAAACAGACCATTCCCTAAATGACCCTGTTACAGCCAAGCAAATGCACAATTTCAACTTTTTCTCGATAATTATTGATCTTCAGACTCCAGAGAACAGTTGTGCACCAGTTTGGTTCGATTGGGCAAAAAAACCAGGGACTAGTTCGCAAAAGTAGGTTTTGGACAAAAGTGGCCATATAAATTTTTTTTTGCTCCAAATCGAAATCTGAGATAGCCATTTCGTTCGTCTGGAGCCAGGGATCACAGTGATGCTAAAATTGAGACTCTAGGACAAACGGTCTAGGAGTTATGGCCAATTTAGTACTTTTGGTCATTATAGCGCCACCTATGGGCAATCGGGCTCATACTCTCTCAACCTCTCCTCGATTTCTGTGCTACCTTAATCCCAAATATCAAGTCTCTAGCACTTACGGTTTGGTCTGCACGACGCGTTTTAGGGCGGAATAATAATAATAATAAAAATCAGCACAAATACAATAGGTTTTCAGAACTTCGTTCTTGAACACCTAAAAATAAGGAACCTTTTTGATGATTATAGCGCCACCTTTGGTCCAATCTCCATGAAACTTTGCATGCTTCCTCAGCATGTCCTGACACATATGCTCATCAATTTTGGTCAAGTTCCGACTTTCCCTTTAGGATTTATTGGCTTTTGACTGCATTTTAAAACAGACCATTCCCTAAATGACCCTGTTACAGCCAAGCAAATGCACAATTTCAACTTTTTCTCGATAATTATTGATCTTCAGACTCCAGAGAACAGTTGTGCACCAGTTTGGTTCCGATTGGGCAAAAAACCAGGGACTAGTTCGCAAAAGTAGGTTTTGGACAAAAGTGGCCATATAAATTTTTTTTTGCTCCAAATCGAAATCTGAGATAGCCATTTCGTTCGTCTGGAGCCAGGGATCACAGTGATGCTAAAATTGAGACTCTAGGACAAACGGTCTAGGAGTTATGGCCAATTTAGTACTTTTGGTCATTATAGCGCCACCTATGGGCCAATCGGGCTCATACTCTCTCAACCTCTCCTCGATTTCTGTGCTACCTTAATCCCAAATATCAAGTCTCTAGCACTTACGGTTTGGTCTGCACGACGCGTTTTAGGGCGGAATAATAATAATAATAAAAATCAGCACAAATACAATAGGTTTTCAGAACTTCGTTCTTGAACACCTAAAAATAAGGAACCTTTTTGATGATTATAGCGCCACCTTTGGTCCAATCTCCATGAAACTTTGCATGCTTCCTCAGCATGTCCTGACACATATGCTCATCAATTTTGGTCAAGTTCCGACTTTCCCTTTAGGATTTATTGGCTTTTGACTGCATTTTAAAACAGACCATTCCCTAAATGACCCTGTTACAGCCAAGCAAATGCACAATTTCAACTTTTTCTCGATAATTATTGATCTTCAGACTCCAGAGAACAGTTGTGCACCAGTTTGGTTCCGATTGGGCAAAAAACCAGGGACTAGTTCGCAAAAGTAGGTTTTGGACAAAAGTGGCCATATAAATTTTTTTTTGCTCCAAATCGAAATCTGAGATAGCCATTTCGTTCGTCTGGAGCCAGGGATCACAGTGATGCTAAAATTGAGACTCTAGGACAAACGGGTCTAGGAGTTATGGCCAATTTAGTACTTTTGGTCATTATAGCGCCACCTATGGGCCAATCGGGCTCATACTCTCTCAACCTCTCCTCGATTTCTGTGCTACCTTAATCCCAAATATCAAGTCTCTAGCACTTACGGTTTGGTCTGCACGACGCGTTTTAGGGCGGAATAATAATAATAATAAAAATCAGCACAAATACAATAGGTTTTCAGAACTTCGTTCTTGAACACCTAAAAATAAGGAACCTTTTTGATGATTATAGCGCCACCTTTGGTCCAATCTCCATGAAACTTTGCATGCTTCCTCAGCATGTCCTGACACATATGCTCATCAATTTTGGTCAAGTTCCGACTTTCCCTTTAGGATTATTGGCTTTTGACTGCATTTTAAAACAGACCATTCCCTAAATGACCCTGTTACAGCCAAGCAAATGCACAATTTCAACTTTTTCTCGATAATTATTGATCTTCAGACTCCAGAGAACAGTTGTGCACCAGTTTGGTTCCGATTGGGCAAAAAACCAGGGACTAGTTCGCAAAAGTAGGTTTTGGACAAAAGTGGCCATATAAATTTTTTTTTGCTCCAAATCGAAATCTGAGATAGCCATTTCGTCGTCTGGAGCCAGGGATCACAGTGATGCTAAAATTGAGACTCTAGGACAAACGGTCTAGGAGTTATGGCCAATTTAGTACTTTTGGTCATTATAGCGCCACCTATGGGCCAATCGGGCTCATACTCTCTCAACCTCTCCTCGATTTCTGTGCTACCTTAATCCCAAATATCAAGTCTCTAGCACTTACGGTTTGGTCTGCACGACGCGTTTTAGGGCGGAATAATAATAATAATAAAAATCAGCACAAATACAATAGGTTTTCAGAACTTCGTTCTTGAACACCTAAAAATAAGGAACCTTTTTGATGATTATAGCGCCACCTTTGGTCCAATCTCCATGAAACTTTGCATGCTTCCTCAGCATGTCCTGACACATATGCTCATCAATTTTGGTGGTCAAGTTCCGACTTTCCCTTTAGGATTTATTGGCTTTTGACTGCATTTTAAAACAGACCATTCCCTAAATGACCCTGTTACAGCCAAGCAAATGCACAATTTCAACTTTTTCTCGATAATTATTGATCTTCAGACTCCAGAGAACAGTTGTGCACCAGTTTGGTTCCGATTGGGCAAAAAACCAGGGACTAGTTCGCAAAAGTAGGTTTTGGACAAAAGTGGCCATATAAATTTTTTTTTGCTCCAAATCGAAATCTGAGATAGCCATTTCGTTCGTCTGGAGCCAGGGATCACAGTGATGCTAAAATTGAGACTCTAGGACAAACGGTCTAGGAGTTATGGCCAATTTAGTACTTTTGGTCATTATAGCGCCACCTATGGGCCAATCGGGCTCATACTCTCTCAACCTCTCCTCGATTTCTGTGCTACCTTAATCCCAAATATCAAGTCTCTAGCACTTACGGTTTGGTCTGCACGACGCGTTTTAGGGCGGAATAATAATAATAATAAAAATCAGCACAAATACAATAGGTTTTCAGAACTTCGTTCTTGAACACCTAAAAATAAGGAACCTTTTTGATGATTATAGCGCCACCTTTGGTCCAATCTCCATGAAACTTTGCATGCTTCCTCAGCATGTCCTGACACATATGCTCATCAATTTTGGTCAAGTTCCGACTTTCCCTTTAGGATTTATTGGCTTTTGACTGCATTTTAAAACAGACCATTCCCTAAATGACCCTGTTACAGCCAAGCAAATGCACAATTTCAACTTTTTCTCGATAATTATTGATCTTCAGACTCCAGAGAACAGTTGTGCACCAGTTTGGTTCCGATTGGGCAAAAAACCAGGGACTAGTTCGCAAAAGTAGGTTTTGGACAAAAGTGGCCATATAAATTTTTTTTTGCTCCAAATCGAAATCTGAGATAGCCATTTCGTTCGTCTGGAGCCAGGGATCACAGTGATGCTAAAATTGAGACTCTAGGACAAACGGTCTAGGAGTTATGGCCAATTTAGTACTTTTGGTCATTATAGCGCCACCTATGGGCCAATCGGGCTCATACTCTCTCAACCTCTCCTCGATTTCTGTGCTACCTTAATCCCAAATATCAAGTCTCTAGCACTTACGGTTTGGTCTGCACGACGCGTTTTAGGGCGGAATAATAATAATAATAAAAATCAGCACAAATACAATAGGTTTTCAGAACTTCGTTCTTGAACACCTAAAAATAAGGAACCTTTTTGATGATTATAGCGCCACCTTTGGTCCAATCTCCATGAAACTTTGCATGCTTCCTCAGCATGTCCTGACACATATGCTCATCAATTTTGGTCAAGTTCCGACTTTCCCTTTAGGATTTATTGGCTTTTGACTGCATTTTAAAACAGACCATTCCCTAAATGACCCTGTTACAGCCAAGCAAATGCACAATTTCAACTTTTTCTCGATAATTATTGATCTTCAGACTCCAGAGAACAGTTGTGCACCAGTTTGGTTCCGATTGGGCAAAAAACCAGGGACTAGTTCGCAAAAGTAGGTTTTGGACAAAAGTGGCCATATAAATTTTTTTTTGCTCCAAATCGAAATCTGAGATAGCCATTTCGTTCGTCTGGAGCCAGGGATCACAGTGATGCTAAAATTGAGACTCTAGGACAAACGGTCTAGGAGTTATGGCCAATTTAGTACTTTTGGTCATTATAGCGCCACCTATGGGCCAATCGGGCTCATACTCTCTCAACCTCTCCTCGATTTCTGTGCTACCTTAATCCCAAATATCAAGTCTCTAGCACTTACGGTTTGGTCTGCACGACGCGTTTTAGGGCGGAATAATAATAATAATAAAAATCAGCACAAATACAATAGGTTTTCAGAACTTCGTTCTTGAACACCTAAAAATAAGGACCTTTTTGATGATTATAGCGCCACCTTTGGTCCAATCTCCATGAAACTTTGCATGCTTCCTCAGCATGTCCTGACACATATGCTCATCAATTTTGGTCAAGTTCCGACTTTCCCTTTAGGATTTATTGGCTTTTGACTGCATTTTAAAACAGACCATTCCCTAAATGACCCTGTTACAGCCAAGCAAATGCACAATTTCAACTTTTTCTCGATAATTATTGATCTTCAGACTCCAGAGAACAGTTGTGCACCAGTTTGGTTCCGATTGGGCAAAAAACCAGGGACTAGTTCGCAAAAGTAGGTTTTGGACAAAAGTGGCCATATAAATTTTTTTTTGCTCCAAATCGAAATCTGAGATAGCCATTTCGTTCGTCTGGAGCCAGGGATCACAGTGATGCTAAAATTGAGACTCTAGGACAAACGGTCTAGGAGTTATGGCCAATTTAGTACTTTTGGTCATTATAGCGCCACCTATGGGCCAATCGGGCTCATACTCTCTCAACCTCTCCTCGATTTCTGTGCTACCTTAATCCCAAATATCAAGTCTCTAGCACTTACGGTTTGGTCTGCACGACGCGTTTTAGGGCGGAATAATAATAATAATAAAAATCAGCACAAATACAATAGGTTTTCAGAACTTCGTTCTTGAACACCTAAAAATAAGGAACCTTTTTGATGATTATAGCGCCACCTTTGGTCCAATCTCCATGAAACTTTGCATGCTTCCTCAGCATGTCCTGACACATATGCTCATCAATTTTGGTCAAGTTCCGACTTTCCCTTTAGGATTTATTGGCTTTTGACTGCATTTTAAAACAGACCATTCCCTAAATGACCCTGTTACAGCCAAGCAAATGCACAATTTCAACTTTTTCTCGATAATTATTGATCTTCAGACTCCAGAGAACAGTTGTGCACCAGTTTGGTTCCGATTGGGCAAAAAACCAGGGACTAGTTCGCAAAAGTAGGTTTTGGACAAAAGTGGCCATATAAATTTTTTTTTGCTCCAAATCGAAATCTGAGATAGCCATTTCGTTCGTCTGGAGCCAGGGATCACAGTGATGCTAAAATTGAGACTCTAGGACAAACGGTCTAGGAGTTATGGCCAATTTAGTACTTTTGGTCATTATAGCGCCACCTATGGGCCAATCGGGCTCATACTCTCTCAACCTCTCCTCGATTTCTGTGCTACCTTAATCCCAAATATCAAGTCTCTAGCACTTACGGTTTGGTCTGCACGACGCGTTTTAGGGCGGAATAATAATAATAATAAAAATCAGCACAAATACAATAGGTTTTCAGAACTTCGTTCTTGAACACCTAAAAATAAGGAACCTTTTTGATGATTATAGCGCCACCTTTGGTCCAATCTCCATGAAACTTTGCATGCTTCCTCAGCATGTCCTGACACATATGCTCATCAATTTTGGTCAAGTTCCGACTTTCCCTTTAGGATTTATTGGCTTTTGACTGCATTTTAAAACAGACCATTCCCTAAATGACCCTGTTACAGCCAAGCAAATGCACAATTTCAACTTTTTCTCGATAATTATTGATCTTCAGACTCCAGAGAACAGTTGTGCACCAGTTTGGTTCCGATTGGGCAAAAAACCAGGGACTAGTTCGCAAAAGTAGGTTTTGGACAAAAGTGGCCATATAAATTTTTTTTGCTCCAAATCGAAATCTGAGATAGCCATTTCGTTCGTCTGGAGCCAGGGATCACAGTGATGCTAAAATTGAGACTCTAGGACAAACGGTCTAGGAGTTATGGCCAATTTAGTACTTTTGGTCATTATAGCGCCACCTATGGGCCAATCGGGCTCATACTCTCTCAACCTCTCCTCGATTTCTGTGCTACCTTAATCCCAAATATCAAGTCTCTAGCACTTACGGTTTGGTCTGCACGACGCGTTTTAGGGCGGAATAATAATAATAATAAAAATCAGCACAAATACAATAGGTTTTCAGAACTTCGTTCTTGAACACCTAAAAATAAGGAACCTTTTTGATGATTATAGCGCCACCTTTGGTCCAATCTCCATGAAACTTTGCATGCTTCCTCAGCATGTCCTGACACATATGCTCATCAATTTTGGTCAAGTTCCGACTTTCCCTTTAGGATTTATTGGCTTTTGACTGCATTTTAAAACAGACCATTCCCTAAATGACCCTGTTACAGCCAAGCAAATGCACAATTTCAACTTTTTCTCGATAATTATTGATCTTCAGACTCCAGAGAACAGTTGTGCACCAGTTTGGTTCCGATTGGGCAAAAAACCAGGGACTAGTTCGCAAAAGTAGGTTTTGGACAAAAGTGGCCATATAAATTTTTTTTTGCTCCAAATCGAAATCTGAGATAGCCATTTCGTTCGTCTGGAGCCAGGGATCACAGTGATGCTAAAATTGAGACTCTAGGACAAACGGTCTAGGAGTTATGGCCAATTTAGTACTTTTGGTCATTATAGCGCCACCTATGGGCCAATCGGGCTCATACTCTCTCAACCTCTCCTCGATTTCTGTGCTACCTTAATCCCAAATATCAAGTCTCTAGCACTTACGGTTTGGTCTGCACGACGCGTTTTAGGGCGGAATAATAATAATAATAAAAATCAGCACAAATACAATAGGTTTTCAGAACTTCGTTCTTGAACACCTAAAAATAAGGAACCTTTTTGATGATTATAGCGCCACCTTTGGTCCAATCTCCATGAAACTTTGCATGCTTCCTCAGCATGTCCTGACACATATGCTCATCAATTTTGGTCAAGTTCCGACTTTCCCTTTAGGATTTATTGGCTTTTGACTGCATTTTAAAACAGACCATTCCCTAAATGACCCTGTTACAGCCAAGCAAATGCACAATTTCAACTTTTTCTCGATAATTATTGATCTTCAGACTCCAGAGAACAGTTGTGCACCAGTTTGGTTCCGATTGGGCAAAAAACCAGGGACTAGTTCGCAAAAGTAGGTTTTGGACAAAAGTGGCCATATAAATTTTTTTTTGCTCCAAATCGAAATCTGAGATAGCCATTTCGTTCGTCTGGAGCCAGGGATCACAGTGATGCTAAAATTGAGACTCTAGGACAAACGGTCTAGGAGTTATGGCCAATTTAGTACTTTTGGTCATTATAGCGCCACCTATGGGCCAATCGGGCTCATACTCTCTCAACCTCTCCTCGATTTCTGTGCTACCTTAATCCCAAATATCAAGTCTCTAGCACTTACGGTTTGGTCTGCACGACGCGTTTTAGGGCGGAATAATAATAATAATAAAAATCAGCACAAATACAATAGGTTTTCAGAACTTCGTTCTTGAACACCTAAAAATAAGGAACCTTTTTGATGATTATAGCGCCACCTTTGGTCCAATCTCCATGAAACTTTGCATGCTTCCTCAGCATGTCCTGACACATATGCTCATCAATTTTGGTCAAGTTCCGACTTTCCCTTTAGGATTTATTGGCTTTTGACTGCATTTTAAAACAGACCATTCCCTAAATGACCCTGTTACAGCCAAGCAAATGCACAATTTCAACTTTTTCTCGATAATTATTGATCTTCAGACTCCAGAGAACAGTTGTGCACCAGTTTGGTTCCGATTGGGCAAAAAACCAGGGACTAGTTCGCAAAAGTAGGTTTTGGACAAAAGTGGCCATATAAATTTTTTTTTGCTCCAAATCGAAATCTGAGATAGCCATTTCGTTCGTCTGGAGCCAGGGATCACAGTGATGCTAAAATTGAGACTCTAGGACAAACGGTCTAGGAGTTATGGCCAATTTAGTACTTTTGGTCATTATAGCGCCACCTATGGGCCAATCGGGCTCATACTCTCTCAACCTCTCCTCGATTTCTGTGCTACCTTAATCCCAAATATCAAGTCTCTAGCACTTACGGTTTGGTCTGCACGACGCGTTTTAGGGCGGAATAATAATAATAATAAAAATCAGCACAAATACAATAGGTTTTCAGAACTTCGTTCTTGAACACCTAAAAATAAGGAACCTTTTTGATGATTATAGCGCCACCTTTGGTCCAATCTCCATGAAACTTTGCATGCTTCCTCAGCATGTCCTGACACATATGCTCATCAATTTTGGTCAAGTTCCGACTTTCCCTTTAGGATTTATTGGCTTTTGACTGCATTTTAAAACAGACCATTCCCTAAATGACCCTGTTACAGCCAAGCAAATGCACAATTTCAACTTTTTCTCGATAATTATTGATCTTCAGACTCCAGAGAACAGTTGTGCACCAGTTTGGTTCCGATTGGGCAAAAAACCAGGGACTAGTTCGCAAAAGTAGGTTTTGGACAAAAGTGGCCATATAAATTTTTTTTTGCTCCAAATCGAAATCTGAGATAGCCATTTCGTTCGTCTGGAGCCAGGGATCACAGTGATGCTAAAATTGAGACTCTAGGACAAACGGTCTAGGAGTTATGGCCAATTTAGTACTTTTGGTCATTATAGCGCCACCTATGGGCCAATCGGGCTCATACTCTCTCAACCTCTCCTCGATTTCTGTGCTACCTTAATCCCAAATATCAAGTCTCTAGCACTTACGGTTTGGTCTGCACGACGCGTTTTAGGGCGGAATAATAATAATAATAAAAATCAGCACAAATACAATAGGTTTTCAGAACTTCGTTCTTGAACACCTAAAAATAAGGAACCTTTTTGATGATTATAGCGCCACCTTTGGTCCAATCTCCATGAAACTTTGCATGCTTCCTCAGCATGTCCTGACACATATGCTCATCAATTTTGGTCAAGTTCCGACTTTCCCTTTAGGATTTATTGGCTTTTGACTGCATTTTAAAACAGACCATTCCCTAAATGACCCTGTTACAGCCAAGCAAATGCACAATTTCAACTTTTTCTCGATAATTATTGATCTTCAGACTCCAGAGAACAGTTGTGCACCAGTTTGGTTCCGATTGGGCAAAAAACCAGGGACTAGTTCGCAAAAGTAGGTTTTGGACAAAAGTGGCCATATAAATTTTTTTTTGCTCCAAATCGAAATCTGAGATAGCCATTTCGTTCGTCTGGAGCCAGGGATCACAGTGATGCTAAAATTGAGACTCTAGGACAAACGGTCTAGGAGTTATGGCCAATTTAGTACTTTTGGTCATTATAGCGCCACCTATGGGCCAATCGGGCTCATACTCTCTCAACCTCTCCTCGATTTCTGTGCTACCTTAATCCCAAATATCAAGTCTCTAGCACTTACGGTTTGGTCTGCACGACGCGTTTTAGGGCGGAATAATAATAATAATAAAAATCAGCACAAATACAATAGGTTTTCAGAACTTCGTTCTTGAACACCTAAAAATAAGGAACCTTTTTGATGATTATAGCGCCACCTTTGGTCCAATCTCCATGAAACTTTGCATGCTTCCTCAGCATGTCCTGACACATATGCTCATCAATTTTGGTCAAGTTCCGACTTTCCCTTTAGGATTTATTGGCTTTTGACTGCATTTTAAAACAGACCATTCCCTAAATGACCCTGTTACAGCCAAGCAAATGCACAATTTCAACTTTTTCTCGATAATTATTGATCTTCAGACTCCAGAGAACAGTTGTGCACCAGTTTGGTTCCGATTGGGCAAAAAACCAGGGACTAGTTCGCAAAAGTAGGTTTTGGACAAAAGTGGCCATATAAATTTTTTTTTGCTCCAAATCGAAATCTGAGATAGCCATTTCGTTCGTCTGGAGCCAGGGATCACAGTGATGCTAAAATTGAGACTCTAGGACAAACGGTCTAGGAGTTATGGCCAATTTAGTACTTTTGGTCATTATAGCGCCACCTATGGGCCAATCGGGCTCATACTCTCTCAACCTCTCCTCGATTTCTGTGCTACCTTAATCCCAAATATCAAGTCTCTAGCACTTACGGTTTGGTCTGCACGACGCGTTTTAGGGCGGAATAATAATAATAATAAAAATCAGCACAAATACAATAGGTTTTCAGAACTTCGTTCTTGAACACCTAAAAATAAGGAACCTTTTTGATGATTATAGCGCCACCTTTGGTCCAATCTCCATGAAACTTTGCATGCTTCCTCAGCATGTCCTGACACATATGCTCATCAATTTTGGTCAAGTTCCGACTTTCCCTTTAGGATTTATTGGCTTTTGACTGCATTTTAAAACAGACCATTCCCTAAATGACCCTGTTACAGCCAAGCAAATGCACAATTTCAACTTTTTCTCGATAATTATTGATCTTCAGACTCCAGAGAACAGTTGTGCACCAGTTTGGTTCCGATTGGGCAAAAAACCAGGGACTAGTTCGCAAAAGTAGGTTTTGGACAAAAGTGGCCATATAAATTTTTTTTGCTCCAAATCGAAATCTGAGATAGCCATTTCGTTCGTCTGGAGCCAGGGATCACAGTGATGCTAAAATTGAGACTCTAGGACAAACGGTCTAGGAGTTATGGCCAATTTAGTACTTTTGGTCATTATAGCGCCACCTATGGGCCAATCGGGCTCATACTCTCTCAACCTCTCCTCGATTTCTGTGCTACCTTAATCCCAAATATCAAGTCTCTAGCACTTACGGTTTGGTCTGCACGACGCGTTTTAGGGCGGAATAATAATAATAATAAAAATCAGCACAAATACAATAGGTTTTCAGAACTTCGTTCTTGAACACCTAAAAATAAGGAACCTTTTTGATGATTATAGCGCCACCTTTGGTCCAATCTCCATGAAACTTTGCATGCTTCCTCAGCATGTCCTGACACATATGCTCATCAATTTTGGTCAAGTTCCGACTTTCCCTTTAGGATTTATTGGCTTTTGACTGCATTTTAAAACAGACCATTCCCTAAATGACCCTGTTACAGCCAAGCAAATGCACAATTTCAACTTTTTCTCGATAATTATTGATCTTCAGACTCCAGAGAACAGTTGTGCACCAGTTTGGTTCCGATTGGGCAAAAAACCAGGGACTAGTTCGCAAAAGTAGGTTTTGGACAAAAGTGGCCATATAAATTTTTTTTTGCTCCAAATCGAAATCTGAGATAGCCATTTCGTTCGTCTGGAGCCAGGGATCACAGTGATGCTAAAATTGAGACTCTAGGACAAACGGTCTAGGAGTTATGGCCAATTTAGTACTTTTGGTCATTATAGCGCCACCTATGGGCCAATCGGGCTCATACTCTCTCAACCTCTCCTCGATTTCTGTGCTACCTTAATCCCAAATATCAAGTCTCTAGCACTTACGGTTTGGTCTGCACGACGCGTTTTAGGGCGGAATAATAATAATAATAAAAATCAGCACAAATACAATAGGTTTTCAGAACTTCGTTCTTGAACACCTAAAAATAAGGAACCTTTTTGATGATTATAGCGCCACCTTTGGTCCAATCTCCATGAAACTTTGCATGCTTCCTCAGCATGTCCTGACACATATGCTCATCAATTTTGGTCAAGTTCCGACTTTCCCTTTAGGATTTATTGGCTTTTGACTGCATTTTAAAACAGACCATTCCCTAAATGACCCTGTTACAGCCAAGCAAATGCACAATTTCAACTTTTTCTCGATAATTATTGATCTTCAGACTCCAGAGAACAGTTGTGCACCAGTTTGGTTCCGATTGGGCAAAAAACCAGGGACTAGTTCGCAAAAGTAGGTTTTGGACAAAAGTGGCCATATAAATTTTTTTTTGCTCCAAATCGAAATCTGAGATAGCCATTTCGTTCGTCTGGAGCCAGGGATCACAGTGATGCTAAAATTGAGACTCTAGGACAAACGGTCTAGGAGTTATGGCCAATTTAGTACTTTTGGTCATTATAGCGCCACCTATGGGCCAATCGGGCTCATACTCTCTCAACCTCTCCTCGATTTCTGTGCTACCTTAATCCCAAATATCAAGTCTCTAGCACTTACGGTTTGGTCTGCACGACGCGTTTTAGGGCGGAATAATAATAATAATAAAAATCAGCACAAATACAATAGGTTTTCAGAACTTCGTTCTTGAACACCTAAAAATAAGGAACCTTTTTGATGATTATAGCGCCACCTTTGGTCCAATCTCCATGAAACTTTGCATGCTTCCTCAGCATGTCCTGACACATATGCTCATCAATTTTGGTCAAGTTCCGACTTTCCCTTTAGGATTTATTGGCTTTTGACTGCATTTTAAAACAGACCATTCCCTAAATGACCCTGTTACAGCCAAGCAAATGCACAATTTCAACTTTTTCTCGATAATTATTGATCTTCAGACTCCAGAGAACAGTTGTGCACCAGTTTGGTTCCGATTGGGCAAAAAACCAGGGACTAGTTCGCAAAAGTAGGTTTTGGACAAAAGTGGCCATATAAATTTTTTTTTGCTCCAAATCGAAATCTGAGATAGCCATTTCGTTCGTCTGGAGCCAGGGATCACAGTGATGCTAAAATTGAGACTCTAGGACAAACGGTCTAGGAGTTATGGCCAATTTAGTACTTTTGGTCATTATAGCGCCACCTATGGGCCAATCGGGCTCATACTCTCTCAACCTCTCCTCGATTTCTGTGCTACCTTAATCCCAAATATCAAGTCTCTAGCACTTACGGTTTGGTCTGCACGACGCGTTTTAGGGCGGAATAATAATAATAATAAAAATCAGCACAAATACAATAGGTTTTCAGAACTTCGTTCTTGAACACCTAAAAATAAGGAACCTTTTTGATGATTATAGCGCCACCTTTGGTCCAATCTCCATGAAACTTTGCATGCTTCCTCAGCATGTCCTGACACATATGCTCATCAATTTTGGTCAAGTTCCGACTTTCCCTTTAGGATTTATTGGCTTTTGACTGCATTTTAAAACAGACCATTCCCTAAATGACCCTGTTACAGCCAAGCAAATGCACAATTTCAACTTTTTCTCGATAATTATTGATCTTCAGACTCCAGAGAACAGTTGTGCACCAGTTTGGTTCCGATTGGGCAAAAAACCAGGGACTAGTTCGCAAAAGTAGGTTTTGGACAAAAGTGGCCATATAAATTTTTTTTTGCTCCAAATCGAAATCTGAGATAGCCATTTCGTTCGTCTGGAGCCAGGGATCACAGTGATGCTAAAATTGAGACTCTAGGACAAACGGTCTAGGAGTTATGGCCAATTTAGTACTTTTGGTCATTATAGCGCCACCTATGGGCCAATCGGGCTCATACTCTCTCAACCTCTCCTCGATTTCTGTGCTACCTTAATCCCAAATATCAAGTCTCTAGCACTTACGGTTTGGTCTGCACGACGCGTTTTAGGGCGGAATAATAATAATAATAAAAATCAGCACAAATACAATAGGTTTTCAGAACTTCGTTCTTGAACACCTAAAAATAAGGAACCTTTTTGATGATTATAGCGCCACCTTTGGTCCAATCTCCATGAAACTTTGCATGCTTCCTCAGCATGTCCTGACACATATGCTCATCAATTTTGGTCAAGTTCCGACTTTCCCTTTAGGATTTATTGGCTTTTGACTGCATTTTAAAACAGACCATTCCCTAAATGACCCTGTTACAGCCAAGCAAATGCACAATTTCAACTTTTTCTCGATAATTATTGATCTTCAGACTCCAGAGAACAGTTGTGCACCAGTTTGGTTCCGATTGGGCAAAAAACCAGGGACTAGTTCGCAAAAGTAGGTTTTGGACAAAAGTGGCCATATAAATTTTTTTTTGCTCCAAATCGAAATCTGAGATAGCCATTTCGTTCGTCTGGAGCCAGGGATCACAGTGATGCTAAAATTGAGACTCTAGGACAAACGGTCTAGGAGTTATGGCCAATTTAGTACTTTTGGTCATTATAGCGCCACCTATGGGCCAATCGGGCTCATACTCTCTCAACCTCTCCTCGATTTCTGTGCTACCTTAATCCCAAATATCAAGTCTCTAGCACTTACGGTTTGGTCTGCACGACGCGTTTTAGGGCGGAATAATAATAATAATAAAAATCAGCACAAATACAATAGGTTTTCAGAACTTCGTTCTTGAACACCTAAAAATAAGGAACCTTTTTGATGATTATAGCGCCACCTTTGGTCCAATCTCCATGAAACTTTGCATGCTTCCTCAGCATGTCCTGACACATATGCTCATCAATTTTGGTCAAGTTCCGACTTTCCCTTTAGGATTTATTGGCTTTTGACTGCATTTTAAAACAGACCATTCCCTAAATGACCCTGTTACAGCCAAGCAAATGCACAATTTCAACTTTTTCTCGATAATTATTGATCTTCAGACTCCAGAGAACAGTTGTGCACCAGTTTGGTTCCGATTGGGCAAAAAACCAGGGACTAGTTCGCAAAAGTAGGTTTTGGACAAAAGTGGCCATATAAATTTTTTTTTGCTCCAAATCGAAATCTGAGATAGCCATTTCGTTCGTCTGGAGCCAGGGATCACAGTGATGCTAAAATTGAGACTCTAGGACAAACGGTCTAGGAGTTATGGCCAATTTAGTACTTTTGGTCATTATAGCGCCACCTATGGGCCAATCGGGCTCATACTCTCTCAACCTCTCCTCGATTTCTGTGCTACCTTAATCCCAAATATCAAGTCTCTAGCACTTACGGTTTGGTCTGCACGACGCGTTTTAGGGCGGAATAATAATAATAATAAAAATCAGCACAAATACAATAGGTTTTCAGAACTTCGTTCTTGAACACCTAAAAATAAGGAACCTTTTTGATGATTATAGCGCCACCTTTGGTCCAATCTCCATGAAACTTTGCATGCTTCCTCAGCATGTCCTGACACATATGCTCATCAATTTTGGTCAAGTTCCGACTTTCCCTTTAGGATTTATTGGCTTTTGACTGCATTTTAAAACAGACCATTCCCTAAATGACCCTGTTACAGCCAAGCAAATGCACAATTTCAACTTTTTCTCGATAATTATTGATCTTCAGACTCCAGAGAACAGTTGTGCACCAGTTTGGTTCCGATTGGGCAAAAAACCAGGGACTAGTTCGCAAAAGTAGGTTTTGGACAAAAGTGGCCATATAAATTTTTTTTTGCTCCAAATCGAAATCTGAGATAGCCATTTCGTTCGTCTGGAGCCAGGGATCACAGTGATGCTAAAATTGAGACTCTAGGACAAACGGTCTAGGAGTTATGGCCAATTTAGTACTTTTGGTCATTATAGCGCCACCTATGGGCCAATCGGGCTCATACTCTCTCAACCTCTCCTCGATTTCTGTGCTACCTTAATCCCAAATATCAAGTCTCTAGCACTTACGGTTTGGTCTGCACGACGCGTTTTAGGGCGGAATAATAATAATAATAAAAATCAGCACAAATACAATAGGTTTTCAGAACTTCGTTCTTGAACACCTAAAAATAAGGAACCTTTTTGATGATTATAGCGCCACCTTTGGTCCAATCTCCATGAAACTTTGCATGCTTCCTCAGCATGTCCTGACACATATGCTCATCAATTTTGGTCAAGTTCCGACTTTCCCTTTAGGATTTATTGGCTTTTGACTGCATTTTAAAACAGACCATTCCCTAAATGACCCTGTTACAGCCAAGCAAATGCACAATTTCAACTTTTTCTCGATAATTATTGATCTTCAGACTCCAGAGAACAGTTGTGCACCAGTTTGGTTCCGATTGGGCAAAAAACCAGGGACTAGTTCGCAAAAGTAGGTTTTGGACAAAAGTGGCCATATAAATTTTTTTTTGCTCCAAATCGAAATCTGAGATAGCCATTTCGTTCGTCTGGAGCCAGGGATCACAGTGATGCTAAAATTGAGACTCTAGGACAAACGGTCTAGGAGTTATGGCCAATTTAGTACTTTTGGTCATTATAGCGCCACCTATGGGCCAATCGGGCTCATACTCTCTCAACCTCTCCTCGATTTCTGTGCTACCTTAATCCCAAATATCAAGTCTCTAGCACTTACGGTTTGGTCTGCACGACGCGTTTTAGGGCGGAATAATAATAATAATAAAAATCAGCACAAATACAATAGGTTTTCAGAACTTCGTTCTTGAACACCTAAAAATAAGGAACCTTTTTGATGATTATAGCGCCACCTTTGGTCCAATCTCCATGAAACTTTGCATGCTTCCTCAGCATGTCCTGACACATATGCTCATCAATTTTGGTCAAGTTCCGACTTTCCCTTTAGGATTTATTGGCTTTTGACTGCATTTTAAAACAGACCATTCCCTAAATGACCCTGTTACAGCCAAGCAAATGCACAATTTCAACTTTTTCTCGATAATTATTGATCTTCAGACTCCAGAGAACAGTTGTGCACCAGTTTGGTTCCGATTGGGCAAAAAACCAGGGACTAGTTCGCAAAAGTAGGTTTTGGACAAAAGTGGCCATATAAATTTTTTTTTGCTCCAAATCGAAATCTGAGATAGCCATTTCGTTCGTCTGGAGCCAGGGATCACAGTGATGCTAAAATTGAGACTCTAGGACAAACGGTCTAGGAGTTATGGCCAATTTAGTACTTTTGGTCATTATAGCGCCACCTATGGGCCAATCGGGCTCATACTCTCTCAACCTCTCCTCGATTTCTGTGCTACCTTAATCCCAAATATCAAGTCTCTAGCACTTACGGTTTGGTCTGCACGACGCGTTTTAGGGCGGAATAATAATAATAATAAAAATCAGCACAAATACAATAGGTTTTCAGAACTTCGTTCTTGAACACCTAAAAATAAGGAACCTTTTTGATGATTATAGCGCCACCTTTGGTCCAATCTCCATGAAACTTTGCATGCTTCCTCAGCATGTCCTGACACATATGCTCATCAATTTTGGTCAAGTTCCGACTTTCCCTTTAGGATTTATTGGCTTTTGACTGCATTTTAAAACAGACCATTCCCTAAATGACCCTGTTACAGCCAAGCAAATGCACAATTTCAACTTTTTCTCGATAATTATTGATCTTCAGACTCCAGAGAACAGTTGTGCACCAGTTTGGTTCCGATTGGGCAAAAAACCAGGGACTAGTTCGCAAAAGTAGGTTTTGGACAAAAGTGGCCATATAAATTTTTTTTGCTCCAAATCGAAATCTGAGATAGCCATTTCGTTCGTCTGGAGCCAGGGATCACAGTGATGCTAAAATTGAGACTCTAGGACAAACGGTCTAGGAGTTATGGCCAATTTAGTACTTTTGGTCATTATAGCGCCACCTATGGGCCAATCGGGCTCATACTCTCTCAACCTCTCCTCGATTTCTGTGCTACCTTAATCCCAAATATCAAGTCTCTAGCACTTACGGTTTGGTCTGCACGACGCGTTTTAGGGCGGAATAATAATAATAATAAAAATCAGCACAAATACAATAGGTTTTCAGAACTTCGTTCTTGAACACCTAAAAATAAGGAACCTTTTTGATGATTATAGCGCCACCTTTGGTCCAATCTCCATGAAACTTTGCATGCTTCCTCAGCATGTCCTGACACATATGCTCATCAATTTTGGTCAAGTTCCGACTTTCCCTTTAGGATTTATTGGCTTTTGACTGCATTTTAAAACAGACCATTCCCTAAATGACCCTGTTACAGCCAAGCAAATGCACAATTTCAACTTTTTCTCGATAATTATTGATCTTCAGACTCCAGAGAACAGTTGTGCACCAGTTTGGTTCCGATTGGGCAAAAAACCAGGGACTAGTTCGCAAAAGTAGGTTTTGGACAAAAGTGGCCATATAAATTTTTTTTTGCTCCAAATCGAAATCTGAGATAGCCATTTCGTTCGTCTGGAGCCAGGGATCACAGTGATGCTAAAATTGAGACTCTAGGACAAACGGTCTAGGAGTTATGGCCAATTTAGTACTTTTGGTCATTATAGCGCCACCTATGGGCCAATCGGGCTCATACTCTCTCAACCTCTCCTCGATTTCTGTGCTACCTTAATCCCAAATATCAAGTCTCTAGCACTTACGGTTTGGTCTGCACGACGCGTTTTAGGGCGGAATAATAATAATAATAAAAATCAGCACAAATACAATAGGTTTTCAGAACTTCGTTCTTGAACACCTAAAAATAAGGAACCTTTTTGATGATTATAGCGCCACCTTTGGTCCAATCTCCATGAAACTTTGCATGCTTCCTCAGCATGTCCTGACACATATGCTCATCAATTTTGGTCAAGTTCCGACTTTCCCTTTAGGATTTATTGGCTTTTGACTGCATTTTAAAACAGACCATTCCCTAAATGACCCTGTTACAGCCAAGCAAATGCACAATTTCAACTTTTTCTCGATAATTATTGATCTTCAGACTCCAGAGAACAGTTGTGCACCAGTTTGGTTCCGATTGGGCAAAAAACCAGGGACTAGTTCGCAAAAGTAGGTTTTGGACAAAAGTGGCCATATAAATTTTTTTTTGCTCCAAATCGAAATCTGAGATAGCCATTTCGTTCGTCTGGAGCCAGGGATCACAGTGATGCTAAAATTGAGACTCTAGGACAAACGGTCTAGGAGTTATGGCCAATTTAGTACTTTTGGTCATTATAGCGCCACCTATGGGCCAATCGGGCTCATACTCTCTCAACCTCTCCTCGATTTCTGTGCTACCTTAATCCCAAATATCAAGTCTCTAGCACTTACGGTTTGGTCTGCACGACGCGTTTTAGGGCGGAATAATAATAATAATAAAAATCAGCACAAATACAATAGGTTTTCAGAACTTCGTTCTTGAACACCTAAAAATAAGGAACCTTTTTGATGATTATAGCGCCACCTTTGGTCCAATCTCCATGAAACTTTGCATGCTTCCTCAGCATGTCCTGACACATATGCTCATCAATTTTGGTCAAGTTCCGACTTTCCCTTTAGGATTTATTGGCTTTTGACTGCATTTTAAAACAGACCATTCCCTAAATGACCCTGTTACAGCCAAGCAAATGCACAATTTCAACTTTTTCTCGATAATTATTGATCTTCAGACTCCAGAGAACAGTTGTGCACCAGTTTGGTTCCGATTGGGCAAAAAACCAGGGACTAGTTCGCAAAAGTAGGTTTTGGACAAAAGTGGCCATATAAATTTTTTTTGCTCCAAATCGAAATCTGAGATAGCCATTTCGTTCGTCTGGAGCCAGGGATCACAGTGATGCTAAAATTGAGACTCTAGGACAAACGGTCTAGGAGTTATGGCCAATTTAGTACTTTTGGTCATTATAGCGCCACCTATGGGCCAATCGGGCTCATACTCTCTCAACCTCTCCTCGATTTCTGTGCTACCTTAATCCCAAATATCAAGTCTCTAGCACTTACGGTTTGGTCTGCACGACGCGTTTTAGGGCGGAATAATAATAATAATAAAAATCAGCACAAATACAATAGGTTTTCAGAACTTCGTTCTTGAACACCTAAAAATAAGGAACCTTTTTGATGATTATAGCGCCACCTTTGGTCCAATCTCCATGAAACTTTGCATGCTTCCTCAGCATGTCCTGACACATATGCTCATCAATTTTGGTCAAGTTCCGACTTTCCCTTTAGGATTTATTGGCTTTTGACTGCATTTTAAAACAGACCATTCCCTAAATGACCCTGTTACAGCCAAGCAAATGCACAATTTCAACTTTTTCTCGATAATTATTGATCTTCAGACTCCAGAGAACAGTTGTGCACCAGTTTGGTTCCGATTGGGCAAAAAACCAGGGACTAGTTCGCAAAAGTAGGTTTTGGACAAAAGTGGCCATATAAATTTTTTTTTGCTCCAAATCGAAATCTGAGATAGCCATTTCGTTCGTCTGGAGCCAGGGATCACAGTGATGCTAAAATTGAGACTCTAGGACAAACGGTCTAGGAGTTATGGCCAATTTAGTACTTTTGGTCATTATAGCGCCACCTATGGGCCAATCGGGCTCATACTCTCTCAACCTCTCCTCGATTTCTGTGCTACCTTAATCCCAAATATCAAGTCTCTAGCACTTACGGTTTGGTCTGCACGACGCGTTTTAGGGCGGAATAATAATAATAATAAAAATCAGCACAAATACAATAGGTTTTCAGAACTTCGTTCTTGAACACCTAAAAATAAGGAACCTTTTTGATGATTATAGCGCCACCTTTGGTCCAATCTCCATGAAACTTTGCATGCTTCCTCAGCATGTCCTGACACATATGCTCATCAATTTTGGTCAAGTTCCGACTTTCCCTTTAGGATTTATTGGCTTTTGACTGCATTTTAAAACAGACCATTCCCTAAATGACCCTGTTACAGCCAAGCAAATGCACAATTTCAACTTTTTCTCGATAATTATTGATCTTCAGACTCCAGAGAACAGTTGTGCACCAGTTTGGTTCCGATTGGGCAAAAAACCAGGGACTAGTTCGCAAAAGTAGGTTTTGGACAAAAGTGGCCATATAAATTTTTTTTTGCTCCAAATCGAAATCTGAGATAGCCATTTCGTTCGTCTGGAGCCAGGGATCACAGTGATGCTAAAATTGAGACTCTAGGACAAACGGTCTAGGAGTTATGGCCAATTTAGTACTTTTGGTCATTATAGCGCCACCTATGGGCCAATCGGGCTCATACTCTCTCAACCTCTCCTCGATTTCTGTGCTACCTTAATCCCAAATATCAAGTCTCTAGCACTTACGGTTTGGTCTGCACGACGCGTTTTAGGGCGGAATAATAATAATAATAAAAATCAGCACAAATACAATAGGTTTTCAGAACTTCGTTCTTGAACACCTAAAAATAAGGAACCTTTTTGATGATTATAGCGCCACCTTTGGTCCAATCTCCATGAAACTTTGCATGCTTCCTCAGCATGTCCTGACACATATGCTCATCAATTTTGGTCAAGTTCCGACTTTCCCTTTAGGATTTATTGGCTTTTGACTGCATTTTAAAACAGACCATTCCCTAAATGACCCTGTTACAGCCAAGCAAATGCACAATTTCAACTTTTTCTCGATAATTATTGATCTTCAGACTCCAGAGAACAGTTGTGCACCAGTTTGGTTCCGATTGGGCAAAAAACCAGGGACTAGTTCGCAAAAGTAGGTTTTGGACAAAAGTGGCCATATAAATTTTTTTTTGCTCCAAATCGAAATCTGAGATAGCCATTTCGTTCGTCTGGAGCCAGGGATCACAGTGATGCTAAAATTGAGACTCTAGGACAAACGGTCTAGGAGTTATGGCCAATTTAGTACTTTTGGTCATTATAGCGCCACCTATGGGCCAATCGGGCTCATACTCTCTCAACCTCTCCTCGATTTCTGTGCTACCTTAATCCCAAATATCAAGTCTCTAGCACTTACGGTTTGGTCTGCACGACGCGTTTTAGGGCGGAATAATAATAATAATAAAAATCAGCACAAATACAATAGGTTTTCAGAACTTCGTTCTTGAACACCTAAAAATAAGGAACCTTTTTGATGATTATAGCGCCACCTTTGGTCCAATCTCCATGAAACTTTGCATGCTTCCTCAGCATGTCCTGACACATATGCTCATCAATTTTGGTCAAGTTCCGACTTTCCCTTTAGGATTTATTGGCTTTTGACTGCATTTTAAAACAGACCATTCCCTAAATGACCCTGTTACAGCCAAGCAAATGCACAATTTCAACTTTTTCTCGATAATTATTGATCTTCAGACTCCAGAGAACAGTTGTGCACCAGTTTGGTTCCGATTGGGCAAAAAACCAGGGACTAGTTCGCAAAAGTAGGTTTTGGACAAAAGTGGCCATATAAATTTTTTTTTGCTCCAAATCGAAATCTGAGATAGCCATTTCGTTCGTCTGGAGCCAGGGATCACAGTGATGCTAAAATTGAGACTCTAGGACAAACGGTCTAGGAGTTATGGCCAATTTAGTACTTTTGATGATTATAGCGCCACCTATGGGCCAATCGGGCTCATACTCTCTCAACCTCTCCTCGATTTCTGTGCTACCTTAATCCCAAATATCAAGTCTCTAGCACTTACGGTTTGGTCTGCACGACGCGTTTTAGGGCGGAATAATAATAATAATAAAAATCAGCACAAATACAATAGGTTTTCAGAACTTCGTTCTTGAACACCTAAAAATAAGGAACCTTTTTGATGATTATAGCGCCACCTTTGGTCCAATCTCCATGAAACTTTGCATGCTTCCTCAGCATGTCCTGACACATATGCTCATCAATTTTGGTCAAGTTCCGACTTTCCCTTTAGGATTTATTGGCTTTTGACTGCATTTTAAAACAGACCATTCCCTAAATGACCCTGTTACAGCCAAGCAAATGCACAATTTCAACTTTTTCTCGATAATTATTGATCTTCAGACTCCAGAGAACAGTTGTGCACCAGTTTGGTTCCGATTGGGCAAAAAACCAGGGACTAGTTCGCAAAAGTAGGTTTTGGACAAAAGTGGCCATATAAATTTTTTTTTGCTCCAAATCGAAATCTGAGATAGCCATTTCGTTCGTCTGGAGCCAGGGATCACAGTGATGCTAAAATTGAGACTCTAGGACAAACGGTCTAGGAGTTATGGCCAATTTAGTACTTTTGGTCATTATAGCGCCACCTATGGGCCAATCGGGCTCATACTCTCTCAACCTCTCCTCGATTTCTGTGCTACCTTAATCCCAAATATCAAGTCTCTAGCACTTACGGTTTGGTCTGCACGACGCGTTTTAGGGCGGAATAATAATAATAATAAAAATCAGCACAAATACAATAGGTTTTCAGAACTTCGTTCTTGAACACCTAAAAATAAGGAACCTTTTTGATGATTATAGCGCCACCTTTGGTCCAATCTCCATGAAACTTTGCATGCTTCCTCAGCATGTCCTGACACATATGCTCATCAATTTTGGTCAAGTTCCGACTTTCCCTTTAGGATTTATTGGCTTTTGACTGCATTTTAAAACAGACCATTCCCTAAATGACCCTGTTACAGCCAAGCAAATGCACAATTTCAACTTTTTCTCGATAATTATTGATCTTCAGACTCCAGAGAACAGTTGTGCACCAGTTTGGTTCCGATTGGGCAAAAAACCAGGGACTAGTTCGCAAAAGTAGGTTTTGGACAAAAGTGGCCATATAAATTTTTTTTTGCTCCAAATCGAAATCTGAGATAGCCATTTCGTTCGTCTGGAGCCAGGGATCACAGTGATGCTAAAATTGAGACTCTAGGACAAACGGTCTAGGAGTTATGGCCAATTTAGTACTTTTGGTCATTATAGCGCCACCTATGGGCCAATCGGGCTCATACTCTCTCAACCTCTCCTCGATTTCTGTGCTACCTTAATCCCAAATATCAAGTCTCTAGCACTTACGGTTTGGTCTGCACGACGCGTTTTAGGGCGGAATAATAATAATAATAAAAATCAGCACAAATACAATAGGTTTTCAGAACTTCGTTCTTGAACACCTAAAAATAAGGAACCTTTTTGATGATTATAGCGCCACCTTTGGTCCAATCTCCATGAAACTTTGCATGCTTCCTCAGCATGTCCTGACACATATGCTCATCAATTTTGGTCAAGTTCCGACTTTCCCTTTAGGATTTATTGGCTTTTGACTGCATTTTAAAACAGACCATTCCCTAAATGACCCTGTTACAGCCAAGCAAATGCACAATTTCAACTTTTTCTCGATAATTATTGATCTTCAGACTCCAGAGAACAGTTGTGCACCAGTTTGGTTCCGATTGGGCAAAAAACCAGGGACTAGTTCGCAAAAGTAGGTTTTGGACAAAAGTGGCCATATAAATTTTTTTTTGCTCCAAATCGAAATCTGAGATAGCCATTTCGTTCGTCTGGAGCCAGGGATCACAGTGATGCTAAAATTGAGACTCTAGGACAAACGGTCTAGGAGTTATGGCCAATTTAGTACTTTTGGTCATTATAGCGCCACCTATGGGCCAATCGGGCTCATACTCTCTCAACCTCTCCTCGATTTCTGTGCTACCTTAATCCCAAATATCAAGTCTCTAGCACTTACGGTTTGGTCTGCACGACGCGTTTTAGGGCGGAATAATAATAATAATAAAAATCAGCACAAATACAATAGGTTTTCAGAACTTCGTTCTTGAACACCTAAAAATAAGGAACCTTTTTGATGATTATAGCGCCACCTTTGGTCCAATCTCCATGAAACTTTGCATGCTTCCTCAGCATGTCCTGACACATATGCTCATCAATTTTGGTCAAGTTCCGACTTTCCCTTTAGGATTTATTGGCTTTTGACTGCATTTTAAAACAGACCATTCCCTAAATGACCCTGTTACAGCCAAGCAAATGCACAATTTCAACTTTTTCTCGATAATTATTGATCTTCAGACTCCAGAGAACAGTTGTGCACCAGTTTGGTTCCGATTGGGCAAAAAACCAGGGACTAGTTCGCAAAAGTAGGTTTTGGACAAAAGTGGCCATATAAATTTTTTTTTGCTCCAAATCGAAATCTGAGATAGCCATTTCGTTCGTCTGGAGCCAGGGATCACAGTGATGCTAAAATTGAGACTCTAGGACAAACGGTCTAGGAGTTATGGCCAATTTAGTACTTTTGGTCATTATAGCGCCACCTATGGGCCAATCGGGCTCATACTCTCTCAACCTCTCCTCGATTTCTGTGCTACCTTAATCCCAAATATCAAGTCTCTAGCACTTACGGTTTGGTCTGCACGACGCGTTTTAGGGCGGAATAATAATAATAATAAAAATCAGCACAAATACAATAGGTTTTCAGAACTTCGTTCTTGAACACCTAAAAATAAGGAACCTTTTTGATGATTATAGCGCCACCTTTGGTCCAATCTCCATGAAACTTTGCATGCTTCCTCAGCATGTCCTGACACATATGCTCATCAATTTTGGTCAAGTTCCGACTTTCCCTTTAGGATTTATTGGCTTTTGACTGCATTTTAAAACAGACCATTCCCTAAATGACCCTGTTACAGCCAAGCAAATGCACAATTTCAACTTTTTCTCGATAATTATTGATCTTCAGACTCCAGAGAACAGTTGTGCACCAGTTTGGTTCCGATTGGGCAAAAAACCAGGGACTAGTTCGCAAAAGTAGGTTTTGGACAAAAGTGGCCATATAAATTTTTTTTTGCTCCAAATCGAAATCTGAGATAGCCATTTCGTTCGTCTGGAGCCAGGGATCACAGTGATGCTAAAATTGAGACTCTAGGACAAACGGTCTAGGAGTTATGGCCAATTTAGTACTTTTGGTCATTATAGCGCCACCTATGGGCCAATCGGGCTCATACTCTCTCAACCTCTCCTCGATTTCTGTGCTACCTTAATCCCAAATATCAAGTCTCTAGCACTTACGGTTTGGTCTGCACGACGCGTTTTAGGGCGGAATAATAATAATAATAAAAATCAGCACAAATACAATAGGTTTTCAGAACTTCGTTCTTGAACACCTAAAAATAAGGAACCTTTTTGATGATTATAGCGCCACCTTTGGTCCAATCTCCATGAAACTTTGCATGCTTCCTCAGCATGTCCTGACACATATGCTCATCAATTTTGGTCAAGTTCCGACTTTCCCTTTAGGATTTATTGGCTTTTGACTGCATTTTAAAACAGACCATTCCCTAAATGACCCTGTTACAGCCAAGCAAATGCACAATTTCAACTTTTTCTCGATAATTATTGATCTTCAGACTCCAGAGAACAGTTGTGCACCAGTTTGGTTCCGATTGGGCAAAAAACCAGGGACTAGTTCGCAAAAGTAGGTTTTGGACAAAAGTGGCCATATAAATTTTTTTTGCTCCAAATCGAAATCTGAGATAGCCATTTCGTTCGTCTGGAGCCAGGGATCACAGTGATGCTAAAATTGAGACTCTAGGACAAACGGTCTAGGAGTTATGGCCAATTTAGTACTTTTGGTCATTATAGCGCCACCTATGGGCCAATCGGGCTCATACTCTCTCAACCTCTCCTCGATTTCTGTGCTACCTTAATCCCAAATATCAAGTCTCTAGCACTTACGGTTTGGTCTGCACGACGCGTTTTAGGGCGGAATAATAATAATAATAAAAATCAGCACAAATACAATAGGTTTTCAGAACTTCGTTCTTGAACACCTAAAAATAAGGAACCTTTTTGATGATTATAGCGCCACCTTTGGTCCAATCTCCATGAAACTTTGCATGCTTCCTCAGCATGTCCTGACACATATGCTCATCAATTTTGGTCAAGTTCCGACTTTCCCTTTAGGATTTATTGGCTTTTGACTGCATTTTAAAACAGACCATTCCCTAAATGACCCTGTTACAGCCAAGCAAATGCACAATTTCAACTTTTTCTCGATAATTATTGATCTTCAGACTCCAGAGAACAGTTGTGCACCAGTTTGGTTCCGATTGGGCAAAAAACCAGGGACTAGTTCGCAAAAGTAGGTTTTGGACAAAAGTGGCCATATAAATTTTTTTTTGCTCCAAATCGAAATCTGAGATAGCCATTTCGTTCGTCTGGAGCCAGGGATCACAGTGATGCTAAAATTGAGACTCTAGGACAAACGGTCTAGGAGTTATGGCCAATTTAGTACTTTTGGTCATTATAGCGCCACCTATGGGCCAATCGGGCTCATACTCTCTCAACCTCTCCTCGATTTCTGTGCTACCTTAATCCCAAATATCAAGTCTCTAGCACTTACGGTTTGGTCTGCACGACGCGTTTTAGGGCGGAATAATAATAATAATAAAAATCAGCACAAATACAATAGGTTTTCAGAACTTCGTTCTTGAACACCTAAAAATAAGGAACCTTTTTGATGATTATAGCGCCACCTTTGGTCCAATCTCCATGAAACTTTGCATGCTTCCTCAGCATGTCCTGACACATATGCTCATCAATTTTGGTCAAGTTCCGACTTTCCCTTTAGGATTTATTGGCTTTTGACTGCATTTTAAAACAGACCATTCCCTAAATGACCCTGTTACAGCCAAGCAAATGCACAATTTCAACTTTTTCTCGATAATTATTGATCTTCAGACTCCAGAGAACAGTTGTGCACCAGTTTGGTTCCGATTGGGCAAAAAACCAGGGACTAGTTCGCAAAAGTAGGTTTTGGACAAAAGTGGCCATATAAATTTTTTTTGCTCCAAATCGAAATCTGAGATAGCCATTTCGTTCGTCTGGAGCCAGGGATCACAGTGATGCTAAAATTGAGACTCTAGGACAAACGGTCTAGGAGTTATGGCCAATTTAGTACTTTTGGTCATTATAGCGCCACCTATGGGCCAATCGGGCTCATACTCTCTCAACCTCTCCTCGATTTCTGTGCTACCTTAATCCCAAATATCAAGTCTCTAGCACTTACGGTTTGGTCTGCACGACGCGTTTTAGGGCGGAATAATAATAATAATAAAAATCAGCACAAATACAATAGGTTTTCAGAACTTCGTTCTTGAACACCTAAAAATAAGGAACCTTTTTGATGATTATAGCGCCACCTTTGGTCCAATCTCCATGAAACTTTGCATGCTTCCTCAGCATGTCCTGACACATATGCTCATCAATTTTGGTCAAGTTCCGACTTTCCCTTTAGGATTTATTGGCTTTTGACTGCATTTTAAAACAGACCATTCCCTAAATGACCCTGTTACAGCCAAGCAAATGCACAATTTCAACTTTTTCTCGATAATTATTGATCTTCAGACTCCAGAGAACAGTTGTGCACCAGTTTGGTTCCGATTGGGCAAAAAACCAGGGACTAGTTCGCAAAAGTAGGTTTTGGACAAAAGTGGCCATATAAATTTTTTTTTGCTCCAAATCGAAATCTGAGATAGCCATTTCGTTCGTCTGGAGCCAGGGATCACAGTGATGCTAAAATTGAGACTCTAGGACAAACGGTCTAGGAGTTATGGCCAATTTAGTACTTTTGGTCATTATAGCGCCACCTATGGGCCAATCGGGCTCATACTCTCTCAACCTCTCCTCGATTTCTGTGCTACCTTAATCCCAAATATCAAGTCTCTAGCACTTACGGTTTGGTCTGCACGACGCGTTTTAGGGCGGAATAATAATAATAATAAAAATCAGCACAAATACAATAGGTTTTCAGAACTTCGTTCTTGAACACCTAAAAATAAGGAACCTTTTTGATGATTATAGCGCCACCTTTGGTCCAATCTCCATGAAACTTTGCATGCTTCCTCAGCATGTCCTGACACATATGCTCATCAATTTTGGTCAAGTTCCGACTTTCCCTTTAGGATTTATTGGCTTTTGACTGCATTTTAAAACAGACCATTCCCTAAATGACCCTGTTACAGCCAAGCAAATGCACAATTTCAACTTTTTCTCGATAATTATTGATCTTCAGACTCCAGAGAACAGTTGTGCACCAGTTTGGTTCCGATTGGGCAAAAAACCAGGGACTAGTTCGCAAAAGTAGGTTTTGGACAAAAGTGGCCATATAAATTTTTTTTTGCTCCAAATCGAAATCTGAGATAGCCATTTCGTTCGTCTGGAGCCAGGGATCACAGTGATGCTAAAATTGAGACTCTAGGACAAACGGTCTAGGAGTTATGGCCAATTTAGTACTTTTGGTCATTATAGCGCCACCTATGGGCCAATCGGGCTCATACTCTCTCAACCTCTCCTCGATTTCTGTGCTACCTTAATCCCAAATATCAAGTCTCTAGCACTTACGGTTTGGTCTGCACGACGCGTTTTAGGGCGGAATAATAATAATAATAAAAATCAGCACAAATACAATAGGTTTTCAGAACTTCGTTCTTGAACACCTAAAAATAAGGAACCTTTTTGATGATTATAGCGCCACCTTTGGTCCAATCTCCATGAAACTTTGCATGCTTCCTCAGCATGTCCTGACACATATGCTCATCAATTTTGGTCAAGTTCCGACTTTCCCTTTAGGATTTATTGGCTTTTGACTGCATTTTAAAACAGACCATTCCCTAAATGACCCTGTTACAGCCAAGCAAATGCACAATTTCAACTTTTTCTCGATAATTATTGATCTTCAGACTCCAGAGAACAGTTGTGCACCAGTTTGGTTCCGATTGGGCAAAAAACCAGGGACTAGTTCGCAAAAGTAGGTTTTGGACAAAAGTGGCCATATAAATTTTTTTTTGCTCCAAATCGAAATCTGAGATAGCCATTTCGTTCGTCTGGAGCCAGGGATCACAGTGATGCTAAAATTGAGACTCTAGGACAAACGGTCTAGGAGTTATGGCCAATTTAGTACTTTTGGTCATTATAGCGCCACCTATGGGCCAATCGGGCTCATACTCTCTCAACCTCTCCTCGATTTCTGTGCTACCTTAATCCCAAATATCAAGTCTCTAGCACTTACGGTTTGGTCTGCACGACGCGTTTTAGGGCGGAATAATAATAATAATAAAAATCAGCACAAATACAATAGGTTTTCAGAACTTCGTTCTTGAACACCTAAAAATAAGGAACCTTTTTGATGATTATAGCGCCACCTTTGGTCCAATCTCCATGAAACTTTGCATGCTTCCTCAGCATGTCCTGACACATATGCTCATCAATTTTGGTCAAGTTCCGACTTTCCCTTTAGGATTTATTGGCTTTTGACTGCATTTTAAAACAGACCATTCCCTAAATGACCCTGTTACAGCCAAGCAAATGCACAATTTCAACTTTTTCTCGATAATTATTGATCTTCAGACTCCAGAGAACAGTTGTGCACCAGTTTGGTTCCGATTGGGCAAAAAACCAGGGACTAGTTCGCAAAAGTAGGTTTTGGACAAAAGTGGCCATATAAATTTTTTTTTGCTCCAAATCGAAATCTGAGATAGCCATTTCGTTCGTCTGGAGCCAGGGATCACAGTGATGCTAAAATTGAGACTCTAGGACAAACGGTCTAGGAGTTATGGCCAATTTAGTACTTTTGGTCATTATAGCGCCACCTATGGGCCAATCGGGCTCATACTCTCTCAACCTCTCCTCGATTTCTGTGCTACCTTAATCCCAAATATCAAGTCTCTAGCACTTACGGTTTGGTCTGCACGACGCGTTTTAGGGCGGAATAATAATAATAATAAAAATCAGCACAAATACAATAGGTTTTCAGAACTTCGTTCTTGAACACCTAAAAATAAGGAACCTTTTTGATGATTATAGCGCCACCTTTGGTCCAATCTCCATGAAACTTTGCATGCTTCCTCAGCATGTCCTGACACATATGCTCATCAATTTTGGTCAAGTTCCGACTTTCCCTTTAGGATTTATTGGCTTTTGACTGCATTTTAAAACAGACCATTCCCTAAATGACCCTGTTACAGCCAAGCAAATGCACAATTTCAACTTTTTCTCGATAATTATTGATCTTCAGACTCCAGAGAACAGTTGTGCACCAGTTTGGTTCCGATTGGGCAAAAAACCAGGGACTAGTTCGCAAAAGTAGGTTTTGGACAAAAGTGGCCATATAAATTTTTTTTTGCTCCAAATCGAAATCTGAGATAGCCATTTCGTTCGTCTGGAGCCAGGGATCACAGTGATGCTAAAATTGAGACTCTAGGACAAACGGTCTAGGAGTTATGGCCAATTTAGTACTTTTGGTCATTATAGCGCCACCTATGGGCCAATCGGGCTCATACTCTCTCAACCTCTCCTCGATTTCTGTGCTACCTTAATCCCAAATATCAAGTCTCTAGCACTTACGGTTTGGTCTGCACGACGCGTTTTAGGGCGGAATAATAATAATAATAAAAATCAGCACAAATACAATAGGTTTTCAGAACTTCGTTCTTGAACACCTAAAAATAAGGAACCTTTTTGATGATTATAGCGCCACCTTTGGTCCAATCTCCATGAAACTTTGCATGCTTCCTCAGCATGTCCTGACACATATGCTCATCAATTTTGGTCAAGTTCCGACTTTCCCTTTAGGATTTATTGGCTTTTGACTGCATTTTAAAACAGACCATTCCCTAAATGACCCTGTTACAGCCAAGCAAATGCACAATTTCAACTTTTTCTCGATAATTATTGATCTTCAGACTCCAGAGAACAGTTGTGCACCAGTTTGGTTCCGATTGGGCAAAAAACCAGGGACTAGTTCGCAAAAGTAGGTTTTGGACAAAAGTGGCCATATAAATTTTTTTTTGCTCCAAATCGAAATCTGAGATAGCCATTTCGTTCGTCTGGAGCCAGGGATCACAGTGATGCTAAAATTGAGACTCTAGGACAAACGGTCTAGGAGTTATGGCCAATTTAGTACTTTTGGTCATTATAGCGCCACCTATGGGCCAATCGGGCTCATACTCTCTCAACCTCTCCTCGATTTCTGTGCTACCTTAATCCCAAATATCAAGTCTCTAGCACTTACGGTTTGGTCTGCACGACGCGTTTTAGGGCGGAATAATAATAATAATAAAAATCAGCACAAATACAATAGGTTTTCAGAACTTCGTTCTTGAACACCTAAAAATAAGGAACCTTTTGATGATTATAGCGCCACCTTTGGTCCAATCTCCATGAAACTTTGCATGCTTCCTCAGCATGTCCTGACACATATGCTCATCAATTTTGGTCAAGTTCCGACTTTCCCTTTAGGATTTATTGGCTTTTGACTGCATTTTAAAACAGACCATTCCCTAAATGACCCTGTTACAGCCAAGCAAATGCACAATTTCAACTTTTTCTCGATAATTATTGATCTTCAGACTCCAGAGAACAGTTGTGCACCAGTTTGGTTCCGATTGGGCAAAAAACCAGGGACTAGTTCGCAAAAGTAGGTTTTGGACAAAAGTGGCCATATAAATTTTTTTTTGCTCCAAATCGAAATCTGAGATAGCCATTTCGTTCGTCTGGAGCCAGGGATCACAGTGATGCTAAAATTGAGACTCTAGGACAAACGGTCTAGGAGTTATGGCCAATTTAGTACTTTTGGTCATTATAGCGCCACCTATGGGCCAATCGGGCTCATACTCTCTCAACCTCTCCTCGATTTCTGTGCTACCTTAATCCCAAATATCAAGTCTCTAGCACTTACGGTTTGGTCTGCACGACGCGTTTTAGGGCGGAATAATAATAATAATAAAAATCAGCACAAATACAATAGGTTTTCAGAACTTCGTTCTTGAACACCTAAAAATAAGGAACCTTTTTGATGATTATAGCGCCACCTTTGGTCCAATCTCCATGAAACTTTGCATGCTTCCTCAGCATGTCCTGACACATATGCTCATCAATTTTGGTCAAGTTCCGACTTTCCCTTTAGGATTTATTGGCTTTTGACTGCATTTTAAAACAGACCATTCCCTAAATGACCCTGTTACAGCCAAGCAAATGCACAATTTCAACTTTTTCTCGATAATTATTGATCTTCAGACTCCAGAGAACAGTTGTGCACCAGTTTGGTTCCGATTGGGCAAAAAACCAGGGACTAGTTCGCAAAAGTAGGTTTTGGACAAAAGTGGCCATATAAATTTTTTTTGCTCCAAATCGAAATCTGAGATAGCCATTTCGTTCGTCTGGAGCCAGGGATCACAGTGATGCTAAAATTGAGACTCTAGGACAAACGGTCTAGGAGTTATGGCCAATTTAGTACTTTTGGTCATTATAGCGCCACCTATGGGCCAATCGGGCTCATACTCTCTCAACCTCTCCTCGATTTCTGTGCTACCTTAATCCCAAATATCAAGTCTCTAGCACTTACGGTTTGGTCTGCACGACGCGTTTTAGGGCGGAATAATAATAATAATAAAAATCAGCACAAATACAATAGGTTTTCAGAACTTCGTTCTTGAACACCTAAAAATAAGGAACCTTTTTGATGATTATAGCGCCACCTTTGGTCCAATCTCCATGAAACTTTGCATGCTTCCTCAGCATGTCCTGACACATATGCTCATCAATTTTGGTCAAGTTCCGACTTTCCCTTTAGGATTTATTGGCTTTTGACTGCATTTTAAAACAGACCATTCCCTAAATGACCCTGTTACAGCCAAGCAAATGCACAATTTCAACTTTTTCTCGATAATTATTGATCTTCAGACTCCAGAGAACAGTTGTGCACCAGTTTGGTTCCGATTGGGCAAAAAACCAGGGACTAGTTCGCAAAAGTAGGTTTTGGACAAAAGTGGCCATATAAATTTTTTTTTGCTCCAAATCGAAATCTGAGATAGCCATTTCGTTCGTCTGGAGCCAGGGATCACAGTGATGCTAAAATTGAGACTCTAGGACAAACGGTCTAGGAGTTATGGCCAATTTAGTACTTTTGGTCATTATAGCGCCACCTATGGGCCAATCGGGCTCATACTCTCTCAACCTCTCCTCGATTTCTGTGCTACCTTAATCCCAAATATCAAGTCTCTAGCACTTACGGTTTGGTCTGCACGACGCGTTTTAGGGCGGAATAATAATAATAATAAAATCAGCACAAATACAATAGGTTTTCAGAACTTCGTTCTTGAACACCTAAAAATAAGGAACCTTTTTGATGATTATAGCGCCACCTTTGGTCCAATCTCCATGAAACTTTGCATGCTTCCTCAGCATGTCCTGACACATATGCTCATCAATTTTGGTCAAGTTCCGACTTTCCCTTTAGGATTTATTGGCTTTTGACTGCATTTTAAAACAGACCATTCCCTAAATGACCCTGTTACAGCCAAGCAAATGCACAATTTCAACTTTTTCTCGATAATTATTGATCTTCAGACTCCAGAGAACAGTTGTGCACCAGTTTGGTTCCGATTGGGCAAAAAACCAGGGGACTAGTTCGCAAAAGTAGGTTTTGGACAAAAGTGGCCATATAAATTTTTTTTTGCTCCAAATCGAAATCTGAGATAGCCATTTCGTTCGTCTGGAGCCAGGGATCACAGTGATGCTAAAATTGAGACTCTAGGACAAACGGTCTAGGAGTTATGGCCAATTTAGTACTTTTGGTCATTATAGCGCCACCTATGGGCCAATCGGGCTCATACTCTCTCAACCTCTCCTCGATTTCTGTGCTACCTTAATCCCAAATATCAAGTCTCTAGCACTTACGGTTTGGTCTGCACGACGCGTTTTAGGGCGGAATAATAATAATAATAAAAATCAGCACAAATACAATAGGTTTTCAGAACTTCGTTCTTGAACACCTAAAAATAAGGAACCTTTTTGATGATTATAGCGCCACCTTTGGTCCAATCTCCATGAAACTTTGCATGCTTCCTCAGCATGTCCTGACACATATGCTCATCAATTTTGGTCAAGTTCCGACTTTCCCTTTAGGATTTATTGGCTTTTGACTGCATTTAAAACAGACCATTCCCTAAATGACCCTGTTACAGCCAAGCAAATGCACAATTTCAACTTTTTCTCGATAATTATTGATCTTCAGACTCCAGAGAACAGTTGTGCACCAGTTTGGTTCCGATTGGGCAAAAAACCAGGGACTAGTTCGCAAAAGTAGGTTTTGGACAAAAGTGGCCATATAAATTTTTTTTGCTCCAAATCGAAATCTGAGATAGCCATTTCGTTCGTCTGGAGCCAGGGATCACAGTGATGCTAAAATTGAGACTCTAGGACAAACGGTCTAGGAGTTATGGCCAATTTAGTACTTTTGGTCATTATAGCGCCACCTATGGGCCAATCGGGCTCATACTCTCTCAACCTCTCCTCGATTTCTGTGCTACCTTAATCCCAAATATCAAGTCTCTAGCACTTACGGTTTGGTCTGCACGACGCGTTTTAGGGCGGAATAATAATAATAATAAAAATCAGCACAAATACAATAGGTTTTTCAGAACTTCGTTCTTGAACACCTAAAAATAAGGAACCTTTTTGATGATTATAGCGCCACCTTTGGTCCAATCTCCATGAAACTTTGCATGCTTCCTCAGCATGTCCTGACACATATGCTCATCAATTTTGGTCAAGTTCCGACTTTCCCTTTAGGATTTATTGGCTTTTGACTGCATTTTAAAACAGACCATTCCCTAAATGACCCTGTTACAGCCAAGCAAATGCACAATTTCAACTTTTTCTCGATAATTATTGATCTTCAGACTCCAGAGAACAGTTGTGCACCAGTTTGGTTCCGATTGGGCAAAAAACCAGGGACTAGTTCGCAAAAGTAGGTTTTGGACAAAAGTGGCCATATAAATTTTTTTTTGCTCCAAATCGAAATCTGAGATAGCCATTTCGTTCGTCTGGAGCCAGGGATCACAGTGATGCTAAAATTGAGACTCTAGGACAAACGGTCTAGGAGTTATGGCCAATTTAGTACTTTTGGTCATTATAGCGCCACCTATGGGCCAATCGGGCTCATACTCTCTCAACCTCTCCTCGATTTCTGTGCTACCTTAATCCCAAATATCAAGTCTCTAGCACTTACGGTTTGGTCTGCACGACGCGTTTTAGGGCGGAATAATAATAATAATAAAAATCAGCACAAATACAATAGGTTTTCAGAACTTCGTTCTTGAACACCTAAAAATAAGGAACCTTTTTGATGATTATAGCGCCACCTTTGGTCCAATCTCCATGAAACTTTGCATGCTTCCTCAGCATGTCCTGACACATATGCTCATCAATTTTGGTCAAGTTCCGACTTTCCCTTTAGGATTTATTGGCTTTTGACTGCATTTTAAAACAGACCATTCCCTAAATGACCCTGTTACAGCCAAGCAAATGCACAATTTCAACTTTTTCTCGATAATTATTGATCTTCAGACTCCAGAGAACAGTTGTGCACCAGTTTGGTTCCGATTGGGCAAAAAACCAGGGACTAGTTCGCAAAAGTAGGTTTTGGACAAAAGTGGCCATATAAATTTTTTTTTGCTCCAAATCGAAATCTGAGATAGCCATTTCGTTCGTCTGGAGCCAGGGATCACAGTGATGCTAAAATTGAGACTCTAGGACAAACGGTCTAGGAGTTATGGCCAATTTAGTACTTTTGGTCATTATAGCGCCACCTATGGGCCAATCGGGCTCATACTCTCTCAACCTCTCCTCGATTTCTGTGCTACCTTAATCCCAAATATCAAGTCTCTAGCACTTACGGTTTGGTCTGCACGACGCGTTTTAGGGCGGAATAATAATAATAATAAAAATCAGCACAAATACAATAGGTTTTCAGAACTTCGTTCTTGAACACCTAAAAATAAGGAACCTTTTTGATGATTATAGCGCCACCTTTGGTCCAATCTCCATGAAACTTTGCATGCTTCCTCAGCATGTCCTGACACATATGCTCATCAATTTTGGTCAAGTTCCGACTTTCCCTTTAGGATTTATTGGCTTTTGACTGCATTTTAAAACAGACCATTCCCTAAATGACCCTGTTACAGCCAAGCAAATGCACAATTTCAACTTTTTCTCGATAATTATTGATCTTCAGACTCCAGAGAACAGTTGTGCACCAGTTTGGTTCCGATTGGGCAAAAAACCAGGGACTAGTTCGCAAAAGTAGGTTTTGGACAAAAGTGGCCATATAAATTTTTTTTTGCTCCAAATCGAAATCTGAGATAGCCATTTCGTTCGTCTG
>JAULUF010000107.1:0-15000 GCA_031834385.1 Semotilus atromaculatus
AATGAAACGAAATAAATGAATAACGAAATAAATGAATAAAACAAGCCACACACGTCTGTAATGACGCTACGATGAGCATTTACTACTTTTAAAAAATGCGGGTCAGGAAGCGGGTCGGGTACAATATTTCTTTCTCTTTTTTTGCGGTCCGAGTTGCGGTCGGGTTAGTTGAAAACGTCGGTCGGGTGCGGGTTGTTTATACATTGACCCGCGCATCACTGATACACGCACGCACGCACCCCCCCCCCACCACCACCACACCCCCCCCCCCCCCACCACACACCACACCCACCCCCCCACCACACACACACACACCACCACCACCACCCCCCCCCTACCGACCGGATTCACATACCCTACAGACACGTACAATAAGCCAACAAACTGTCACTCAAATCTGTATTGAGTCTAAACACACATGAGTGAGCCTGTAAAGACAAAAATAAACAAACATACCAAAAATAAACACACACACACCCCACACGTACACACCAACATCACGGTACAACCTGATTTAATTCAAATAAAAGCCTGTAATCATTTCATTTTAATTTGGTTATAACAAAGTAACAACTAAAATGTATAGTTAATGTAATGACTATTATTACTACTAGTATGATTACTAATCACGTTGTCAATAATTTATACAATAATGGTGTGATTTTAATTATTTAATTCTTTTAGAATAACATCATTTAAAAAAAAAAAAGATAATCACATACACTACCCTTGGTAAGATTTTTAAGAAAATATTATTACAATTCAAAATAACTGTTGTCTATTTTAATATATTTTTTTAATTGTATTTATTTCTGTAATGGCAAAGCTGAATTTTCAGCATCATAACTAATCCTTCAGAAATCATTCTAATATGCTGATCTGCTGCTCAAGAAACATTTCTGATGATCTTCACATCATGTTGTAATTACCGTAATCACAAGATGACCACATGACGTTCCTCAGAACGGTTTACGTCCTCGGGCTCAAATTATGTGTTTCAGTGGCAAAACCGAAATGAAACTGCAGCGGTGACAGCGCAATTACGGTAATTCCGACATGGCATGAAAGAACCTTTGACTTAACTCATTATTACACCATGGTCTGGGTGAATACTCGACTCTGATTGGCTGCAGGGTGTCCATTAAAAACTGATAGAGGACACCTAGTATAAAGTAGTTCTGGTGAAACTGTTTCCCGTTCGAAATTAATAAATAAATGCACTGGCGACATCAGCTGTGAGTAACCATGGCAACAGGCGGTCAAAGTATCTGTTTACAATTTACTGTATCAAAACAAACATCTAGTTAGCCGTTATACATAGCCTACTAATACAACAATGAGCGACTTCGTTATTTCTTTTAACCTTTTTGGAGAATTTGACAAATTGGACAACTGGGATGACTGGGATGACTGGGATGACTGGGATGACTGGGATGCTGCTGAAGAAAGAAAAATTGTAAATAAAACGGAGAAAAGTAAAAAACGGAGTAAGTTAGCTAAAGCTATCAGGAATGGATGCACTTTGATGGACTTATACCCATTGACTCCCATTATAAAGCTTGGAAGAGCCAGGACACTTTTTAATGTAACTCTGATTGTATTCGTCTGAAAGAAGAATGTCATATACACTAGGATGGCTTCAGGGTGAGTCAATCAGGGGTTCATTTTTATTTTTGGGTGAACTATCCCTTTAACACTAATAAAGGTGATTCACGCACCTTCTGTCTTTTTCCTAAAGTGTCTACAGCTGAATACTGCTAACAAACACATTCTGGCATCCACTGACGCCAGAAACAAACTGGGAGATTCAGCCAGAAGCTGAAGGCTCTATTTAGCAGGAAAGCGTCCATGTTTGAGAGGACAGTGGACGGAGAGCCGAGCCAGAGAGAGAGAGGCTCAGTCCACACTAAATGGATCTTTGCAAACATCGAGGCCAGTCCTCGCCAAGCTGGAACACAGATGCCTAAATTGGATTGAGGGCACTGTGCCACCGTTATTGTGAGTCGTGCCACCGCACAACAATGGAGAATGGTTCCAATGAAGTGCTTATGGGAAAACCCGATCAAATCAACGGCTCTCGTTGCATTAGATCTGGGTTCCACTACACTGACTAACCCGGACCTGAAAGATCACACACTGACCAATTCTGTTCCACTATTCTTCACTAATTATCTACACACACACACACACACGCGCGCAAACACACACACACACATGCAAACGCGCAACACACACACACACACACACAGATCAGATGAAGCCATTTTCTTGGCTCCTAACCGCACAGACCCTGAACAAACCGAACAACACATTCCCTTACACTGCTCTCTCAACACGTCTGCTGTTTCTATTTTCAACAAACTCTCCAATGAAGCTCACACTCATCAATCCAGCTTACAGTAAACATGACACGGCCATTTCAGAAAATCTTTTCTTAAAAACAGGAACTCCATTCCAAAATCCCCAACCTTCGAGTGTAGACCTCTGTATCTACAGAAAGAGTCAATCATGTCAGCCACCATATCGGGACCGGCTGACACATGTTCATGTTCATTAAGTTATCATTATCCCGATAAGAAAATTTTGCCAATATTAAAGTCGATAAATAATCGAGCTGAAATTCAGCTGAAACACTTCAGATGCGCTGTTCAGCATGATGGTTTTGAATTGCTTGAAATATGATTGGAATCACTTCAAAAAAGTTTGAGTTAAGTCTGTCACATAGGCTACATAAAATTATAATGAGAACATCATAATTGGGTGTTTGGGACGTGGTTTTTAAAGGTGAGACTTTTGTTTTTGTAATCATAAAGTATACTTTCATATATCACATGGTAAGGTGTTGATAAATGGTTGCTAGGGCATTGATAGGGTATCATGTGTAGCTGCAGATGGTTGTCAGGACATTAGGTGGTTGCTAGGGCTTTGCTAGCCAGGTTGTTGCTCAGGCGTTATTGGGGGTTGCTAGGGGGTTGCTAGGGTGTTGGTGGTGGTTACGGCCAATTTGCACCATACAGACAAACACAAAAAAAGCAAGCAATTTTTTTTTAAATATATATCTGTCATTTTCACACTGTCCCTGACGCATGTATCATTCCTATTTTGCACCCGCGCAAAGCGGACTTTTCCCTCCACAGACGCACGCCGGTAAACTAGAGAATGAACTTGCGCTCCCTGGGCGGGTCGGTGCAAAAAAGGAGGTGTGTTCCGGCGCAAACAATCCCTGGTGCTATTTTACAGTTATAGGCCGAAATCTAGCTTACACATTTACCCACATTTTTCAGGCTAATTGTAGTAATGACGGATCAGACCTGTTTGCGCAATAGTGGCAAGACACATATGTGTATAAGGACATCTGACAAATTAGTTTGTCCGTCAAGAACCAGGAAAAAAAATAATCTGAAGACTGCGAAATCACTGCGAAATCACTGCGAAAAAACCAACGCTCCTGGTAAATCAGCCATAATATTAACAATCCGCCATGCAACATGTGCACCTGCTCTTAAAGGGAATGTGATATGACGCTCTGATTGGTTTATTTCACGTTACGCCCAAACCACACCTATGAATAATGAAGCTACTTCAGACCAACCCCTTTTAAACTTGCGTCGGGCGCAAGAGTCGTTTATCCCGCCGGTAAAATAGCAACAGAGCCGAGACCCGCCCACAAAGATACTTGCGCTTCGCGCTTGATACTTGTGTTTCAGATCGTTAAAGTAGGGCCCACAATGTTTTGTTGCATCAGTGACACTAGATCATATCAAAGCACCTGATATCTATGAGTTCTTCCATATGTAACTGGATTACAGTGGATTGTATCTTTAGGCCATATCAAAGCATTTGACTGATCTGAGATCTGTTAGAGGACACCTACCTGGGATGGGGATGACTGGGATGCTCTCATTGGGCACAACTCTGGGTGAGTTACTGTCCTCCACGTAGAAATGAGCCGTCTGGAAACACCTCCTGTGGAAGAGAGACCAGGAGACGGTGAAGTGACGTCATGGCCGCTCAGCGCCGCTTTAATGTTTCCAGGAGGTGTGCAATCCCCACCAGAGTAAACACAGTCTGTTGGGCTCGCATGACAGGATCAAGATGAACTTTGAACTCTGTTCAAAGAACCAAACACTCCCTCATAGATTAGAGCCGCACACTTACAACACTAGAGCCTCCATACACATGCTTGCTTTAAGAAATAACTCACAAAAATGCAAATCTTATCATTTTCTCACTCTCATGTGTTTACAGTACAGACTTACATAGTATATACTACTGTGAAATGCAAAAGAAGTTTTTCTTTTAGTCATATTGCCTATTGTAGTGAATAGTAAAGCTTGAACATTCTGCTAAACTTCCCCTTTAACTATTCCTCATATATAGACACACATATTTAAAGTCAATGTTTAGGCTAACACAAACTCTTCACATAAAATAAATCATTTAACTTTTTATTTTATTTTATTATAATGATCAAACACAATATTTTAATAACATTTTCATATTTAACATATATTTAATATTATATTGTATCATCATTGTAACATATCAAATTATTATTTATAATGAATTAAATTAGTAAATTAATGAATGTAAATAAATAAAATAATACTGTCTACTAATTTTTACAATTTTGTCTGCAAAACCCACACATTTTAACTCCCAAAATCCATGTGAAACATTGTCTATGCACGAGTTTTCAAACTAAATGTCTATAACCCGTCTGTATGAAGTCCATTTAGAACAAATCACACCAGATTACAAGGTAAACATAGAAACCCAGACTGTCAGGACAAATTATTGGCAGTTGTTTCAAGTTTGAGAGTCGTAAACTGGTTTTACCTCTTTCTTTCACTTTGCAAGAGAACAGATAAGCAGGGAAGAAACTAAATCCACATACAGTAATCAAACAGAAGGAGAAAGACAACTAGAGAAGGTTGTTTTAAAGTTACAAAAACTTGAAGTTTTGGACGTCAGCCCGATGAGCCAGCGGGAGTCTCGTCTGTCCTACCTGTACTTGATGCACAGCAGAGAACATAAGCTGTTCATCCCTGCAAAGAACGAGGGATTTTAGGAGAGGTGAGTGACTGTAGGCTCCGCATGCTGCCGCCCAGCAAACAGAGCCATGGGTGTGTGGAGAGAGGGGGGGGGTGGGGGTGGGGGGGGGGGGGTGGAGAGAGAGAGAGACGGGGGGTGGGGGGTGGGGGGTGGAGAGAGAGAGAGAGACGGGGGGTGGGGGGTGAGGGGTGGAGAGAGAGAGAGAGACGGGGGGTGGGGGTGGAGAGAGACGGGGGGGGGGGGGTGGAGAGAGAGAGAGAGACGGGGGGTGGGGGGTGAGGGGTGGAGAGAGGGGGGGGGGGGTGGTGGAGAGAGAGAGAGAGAGAGACGGGGGGGTGGGGGGTGGAGAGAGAGAGAGAGAGAGACGGGGGGTGGGGGGTGAGGGGTGGAGAGAGAGAGAGAGAGAGACGGGGGGTGGGGGGTGAGGGGTGGAGAGAGAGAGAGAGACGGGGGGTGGGGGGTGAGGGGGTGGAGAGAGAGAGAGAGACGGGGGGTGGGGGGTGAGGGGTGGAGAGAGAGAGAGAGACGGGGGGTGGGGGGTGGAGAGAGAGACGAGAGAGAGAGGGAGGTGGGGGAGAGAGTGTTGGAGAAAGAGAGAGAGAGAGAGAGAGAGAGGGGGTGGAGAGAGAGAGAGAGAGAGGGGGGGGGTGGAGAGAAAGAGAGAGAGAGAGAGAGAGAGAGAGAGAGAGGGGGTAGAGAGAGAGAGAGGGGAGGGGGGGTGGAGAGAGAGAGAGAGAGAGAGAGAGAAAGGGGGTGGAGAGAGGGCTGGTCCTGACGCATCACATGCACAGGGCTTTAAGAGCTAGAGCTGCTGGGGTCAGACGTGAACAGTTCACTGATCCCAGATCAGTCCACAACTGATCTGATAAACCACAGACACCTGCTGCTCTTCCCTCTGGACACACACACACACACACACACACACACACACACACACACACACACCCTTCCAGATGGAGACTCCTTTGAGTCCAACAACTCCACTCTTGTATTGAACTCTTAACTCTTCTTTCTGTCCAAAAGAATGAAGAATACCACAAACATCTTGTTCAAAACCCTTACGCATTTCTTGTGTTCATGCAGATTTTGTATGAATTTGTGAAGTAAATTTTTAACTCTTAAGCACCAAAAAAGACAAAAAGCACAATAAAATGAGTCCATACAGCTTGTGCACTATAATAGTCCAAGTCTTGTGAAGCCGTTTAATAACTTTGTGTGATGTTGTGATATTTGTGAAAAATCTCTATACTATTATAGGTCTTATTAATATTTTGAATTAGCTTTTATTTTTGTGTCTATTCTTTTATTTTTTATATTTTCATTTAAAATGTGGTTTTCTTTTTAGTAATTTTGTTGTGTGCTTTTATTTTTTATTAGTATTTACATTTATTTTTATTTTAGTTTTAGTCTGCATTCAGTTTTAAATTTGTATTTATTCCCAGTTAGTAATTTTACGGCTTATTTCAGTTTATTTATAAGTTTCTCTAATATTTATCTAAAATGTATTTTATTTTAGCTTTATTTCAATTAACAGAAATGTTTTTAAAATGTTAAGTTAATGATAATAACCCTGGTGTGAATAACAAACCAATATTTAAGATGTCTACTGAAAATCCCAGCTTTTGTCGTAGATCTGAAATCTCGTAGCGCTCGTGTTGCGATCGGACACTTTTGGATCATGCTCAAATGTGTTTTGAATGGTGTTAGGAAGGATTTCTCTGTCTGTTCCACACAGAAAGCTATAATATGGCTTTAGAAGTCATATGGACTACATTTATGGTCATTTTATGGTGCTTTTTTGTCCAATTTGGAGCTTGACGTCCCTGTTACTGTATGGAAAATCTCAGCATGAACATTCTATAAAATCTCTTCATTTTTGTTCCAATTATGAAAGTCATACACTTTTTGAACAATATGGAAATTAACTGACAGCATGTCTATTTCTGTGTGAATTATTCCTTTAAGCCCAGCCTAAATTACAATGTGAAAAGCAACTCTGCCCTGTAAACCCTCTTTAGCTGAAGTCCTGTCTTCAGAGGAACTCTCCCTGAAGGCCCGGTGAAACTCAACGTTCACCAGTCCCGATCTGGAGAACAAAAGCAGAGCCAGGGCCGTCAGGAAACGCTTCAGGACTGAGAACACACACACTTCAACCAGTCCAACTGGGCATTGCGTCAGAGGCTTGTATTTTGTGGTCATGTGAATAATCAGATTGTTTAACACAAAGACTGTCATTAAATTGTTCTGAGGAAGAAAGTTTCAGTGGTGCGTGACGGTGTTTGACAGTGTCGTGTGGCTTTGCTGTATACATATAGGCAGATCATGAGGTTTCACCAGAACCTCATCCATGACGGATTTGGAAAACGTCTCGGGTTACGACTGTAACCCTTGTTCCCTGAGAAAGGGAACGAGAACTGCGTGAATGACACTTTGGGGGAAACGCCCTTAGCGTAGCGGCTCTGATTATGAAGCATAGTCACTGTGTCAGATTACGCGATTTTGACTCCCAAAATCTTGTCGTGTCGTGGACAAGAAACATGTCAGACTACACGTTGCTTCCTGACCAGTCATCGCTTGTCGTCATTGAGAAGGCGAAACTAGTAGCGAGTGACTTCCGGAAACGAACGTAAACAAACAACGGATGAAGCGGTGAGTGTTGTATTGGCTGTCCTGTGTTCAGAAAAACGTAAAAAAAGAAAGAAAACCCGACAATGGACACGTTCCTGGATTGCTCGAAGAGGACAGTATGGGCTGACAATCCTCCAAAGAGACCTTGAGGTAAAATATTGTTTTCTTATGTATTTTTACTTTTAGCCAGTAGTACAAGTAAAATAATGTTGCTAGATTGCCACAACGATAACATATTACAAAAACAGACATGTGACGGGACCCGTCGTGGACGACCGTAAAAAAAATTAAACATGCTAGTCTTTTTGTCGTGATGCCGTGAAGCATCGCAGACGCGGGTCGGTTGTCGCCCACTATGACACACTAAACAAGATGATACGACTCGTTGTCGTTTACGAATCCCCACGACACCCTACGTCAAACAGATCGTGACAAAATCGGGCTAAAATCGTGTAACCTGAACCAGGCATAAGCCAATCTTGATTGGTGTTGCATCATGACTGAAGTGTGACGGCATAAGCGGAAGCTACAAAAGGACGTCGGCACATAAACAGAGTTAGCTTCTGTGATGAAGCAAGCGCTCCCAGGCAGGGGAAGGCGTGGTGAAGGGACGCAGTTCTCGATCCCTTTCTCAGGGAACAAGGGTTACAGTCGTAACCCGAGATGTTCCCTTTCGAGGGAATTCGAACTGCGTAGAATTACACATTTGGGGGAATGAGTACCCACTATGCCACAACGCTCACAGGCACACTTAGGGCGAGAGCACAAGAGTGCCGGGTGTAGATGTACTGTCCAGACTGAAAAACCTAATAAGGTGTGAGGGGGGCCCATCCTGCTGCATCGCAGACCTCCTGGACCGGGACCCCGAGAGGAGGCTCTAGAAACATGCCTCTGGTAGAGTGAGCCCTCACGGCCAGAGGTGAAGGCAAACTGCGCACCTGGTAGGCCAAAGATATAGCTCGGACAATCCAGTTGCTGATGGTCTGCTTGGAAGCGGGAAGCCCCTTCTTGTGCGACCCTAAACACACTGGTCTGACTTGTTTTAAAGGGTTAGTTCACCCAAAAATGAAGATTCTGTCAGTAATTCCTCTCTCTCATGTTGTTCCAACCCCGTAAGACTTTCGTTCATCTTCGGAACACGAATTAAGATATTTTTGATTAAATCTGAGAGCTGGATCACTCCTCCATAGGCTTCTAAGCGATTGAAACTTTTATTGAAAGGATTGAAAAGTTATTAAAGACATCGTTAAAATAGTCCAAGTGACTACAGTGGCTCAATCTTACGTTTATCAAGTGACAAGAATACTTTTTGTGTGCAAAAAAACGAAAATATCGACTTTATTCAACAATTAATTTACATCTCGGTCGGCCTCGACTGAGTTCTCGTAGTAAAACTGCGTATCGCTTCTGTGGTGTACGTCACACGCATCACACACATGACCAGCGTCGGCCAATAGGGACCCTACGTGTGATGTAGCCCTACGCTATCACACTACGCTATCACACTACGCTATCACACTACGCTATCACACTACGCTATCACACTACGCTATCACACTACGCTATCACACTACGTTATCACACTACGCTATCACACTACGTTATCACACTACGCTATCACACTACGTTAACGGACTAGAGGCCAACAGAGATGTAAATGAATTGTTGAAATAAAGTCGATATTTTAGTTTTTTTTTAGCACAAAAAGTATTCTCGTCGCTTGATAAACTGAAGATTGAGCCACTGTAGTCACTTGGACTATTTTAATGATGTCTTTAATAACTTTTTGGGGGAACAAGTTTCAATCCCTTAGAAGCCTATGGAGGAGTGATCCAGCTCTCAGATTTAATCAAAAATATCTTAATTCGTGTTTCGAAGATGAACGAAAGTATTACGGGGTTGGAACAACATGAGGGTGAGGAATTACTGACATCATTTTCATTTTTGGGTGAACTATCCCTTTAAGAGCTCTGACAGGGCAGAGCAGATGAAGTCTCTCCTCATCCGCCGTCACGTGAACAGTACGCCGTGCCACAATAAATGGCACCTTAGGCAAACACCCACACCACTCCCAGGAACGTGGTTCACTAGGCTGGTGCAAACACGCTTTTCTTCGTGTTGAGTCTCAACCCCAGGCTCTTGATGTGGGCCAGGACGACATCTCCATGCCGAACCGCCAGCTCTTGTGACTGGGTCAATATTAGCCAGTCGTCGATGTAGTTGAGCACCCTGGTGCCCTGACGCCTCAGCGGTGCTAAAGCTGCATCCATACATTTGGTAAATGTGCGAGGGGAGAGAGCTAGGCCGAACGGAAGAACACAATATTGGTACGCTTCGGCCCCGAAAGCGAACCTCAGGACCTTCCTGTGAGATGGAAGGATGGAAATGTGCGTCCTTCAGATCTATCGTGACAAACCAATCCTCGGATTGAATTTGGCTCACGATGATGGGAATAGTGAGCATCTTCAACCTGAACCTCCTCAGAGACTGATTCAAGTGCCTGAGATCTATTATTGGACGCAACCCCCCATCCTTCTTGGGAACTATGAAGTAGCGGCTGTAAAGCCCGGACTCCATGTCTGGCGGAGGAATACGTATAGCCTCCTTTACCAGCAGGGAGTTTACTTCTTGTTCCATTACCTGACCCTGCTTTGGGTCGACTACAGTCCAGACCATCCCGCTGAAATTTGGTGGGCGAAAATCGAACTGCAGTCTGTACCCCAGGGGAACCTCTCGAGGCTGGCTTCGGGGATCATTCGAGATTCGTTCTCGATCCCCTGAAGCGGCTCTCCGGCAGGGTTTGGTCGAAACGATTCTCGATTTGCGGACGCTGAAAACCGATGAACACTGCCTGGCCGCAGGCCTGTGGGGCAGACAGAGCAGCGTGCGCTCGCTGGAAACCGATGTGTCCCGAAGCACACTTTACGGCGGGATACAGACATCGATTTCCTGAGGGCTCCCCAGAGGAGAGGCTCTTTCGGGTTCATTCTCGATACCCTGAAGCGGAGGACCGGCAGGGAAAAGTCGAAAAAAAATTTCTCATCATTTCAATTCCTCAAAATTAAATGAAGCCATAAACACTGGATAAGTGAAACACGATCTGGGTGGTAGGCTGAATTAAAATATATTACTTCTTAAAATATTTCATATATTTTTAATTGGTAACACTTTATTTCGATAGTCCACTTTAGACATTCTACTAACTATAAGTAACTTTTCAACTACATGTCAACTAACTGTCATTAGAGTATTAGTAGACTGTCAGCTTAATATCTGCTAACACTTTATTTTGTTGGTCCCCCAACAGACATTCAACTGACTATAAGTAACTTGGTGACTACAAGTGAACTTATTCTCCTAACCCGAACCCTAACACCGAACCATAACCTAACAGTCTACTAACAGTCTACTATAATATACTAATACTCTAATGAGAGTTAGTTGACATGTAGTTGAAAAGTTACTTATAATTAGTAGAACGTCTAAAGTGACTATCGAAATAAAGTGTAACCTTCTAATTTCATAGAATTAAATGCAGCCATAATCACCAAACAATACTGTCTTCATTTTATTTACGGTCTCATAATCTACACGCTGCCTCGGTAAACGTGAGATTCGAACCGTTACAATATGTATTTGGCTTTCATCCCTCGAGAAGAAAGTCAACAGGTGCGAGGCTGAAACATCCGACAGCGCACAGATTTACGCGTCGAGATATTTCTCAATGAACACTGCCAGCAGCCTCAGGAACTGACTGTGAATGCCTCGCACCCAAACAGTATTATTTCACAGATCGTGTGTGTCCCTTTTATTGCAGACCCGTAATATTCGCGCTGCCTCAGCAAACGTGAGATTCGAGTCGTTCACAATATATTTGGCTTTCATCTCTTGAGAAGAAAGTCAACGGGCGCGAGGCTGAAACACCGTGCGTCGAGATATTTCTCATGCCTCGCACACACAGAATCTTTATCGCAAAGTAGACCCGTAATCTACGTGCTGTCTCGGCAAACGCAAGATCCGAGCCTCTTTAGATTCTGTATTGCAGTGCAGACCTTTAATTAACACGCTGCCTCGGCAAACGCGAGATTCCAGCCTTTATTTCGGACAATTCTTATGGGACAAACAACACCAAACAGGACAAACAGTTTGACACAGAGCGCTTGCTTCATCACAGAATCTAACTCTGTTTGTGTGGCGACGTCCTTTTGTAGCTTCCGCTTATGCCGTCACACATTAGTCATGACGCGACACCAATCAAGATTGGCTTAGTTTCATTCATGCTTTAGAGCCGCTACGCTAAGGGCGTTTTCCCCAAAGTGTCATTATACGCAGTTCTCGTTCCCTCGAAAGGGAACTCTATAGGCAATAACTCCACGTGGTCCACAAAACTCAACACACATTTGATTTCTGATGTTAGCAAGCATGTATAATAATTCAAGATATATTACGCAATTTTGCTTCAAATAATATATGTATATTATTTTCTGAATAAAGGTCAAAGCAAAGTTTTGATTAAGACATTGCTTTTTCAGTGTGAATGATTGTTTGACTTTCCCGGAGACTGCCACAGGAAGTGTCACATCCTAGTTAATGTTTCCAGGTGGACTTCAGACACACACACACACACACACACACACACACACACACACACACACACACACACACACACACACGCACACGCACGCACCCACCCACATGCACACTGTTGTGTGGGCTGTCAATTAAAGAAAATAACCCATTTAATGATGCCCCTAGACCCCTACATTTATTCAGTGTTATTTTAGTCAGATTTATACTTTTCTTTGCATTTTAGTATTATAGCTTGTTTTAAAACTAACTTTAAAACTTATTTTAAATATATATATATATATATATATATATATATATATATATATATATATATATTTTAGTTTAAGACTGATTAATTTTGTTATGTGCTTTTCTCATTTTATTATTATTATTTTTAATTTTCAGCTTTATTTCAATTTACAATAATTTTAATAGTTTTAAGTAACAATAACAACACTGATTCTACCAAAATTGCAAAATAAAGCCTATTTTTCTGTGTAAATCATGTCAATTCAATGATTTACTGATCTGCTACAATTAAATTGTATAATATCTTCAATGATCTTGATTTGATTTTTCTTATCAAATATTGATATTTATAATTAATCAGATTGTAATGAACTCAATGTACAAAATCAGATAACAGCTCTAGTTTCCACAAACACATGTTAAGAATATTTGTGAAAAGACATTCATATGTCTGCTATGAATTCATGGAGCCTGCTAAATTAATAAATGTAAATATGTCATATGAAGATATGGTGAGACATATATACGCATGAGAGTCAAAATCAGACACACACACACACACACACACACACACACACACACACACACACACACACACACACACACACACACACACACACACACACACACACACACACACACACACACACACACATAGGGAAGTGTTTGTGATCATATTAAAGGCTGAATATTACAGCTGAAGTCTGTTCTAATACCTTCCCAATATCCTTTGCATCTGACCAATCAGAAACAACATCAAATAATAGTTCATGTCTGTTTTTTAGTGTGTGTGTGTGTGTTAATTATAGTCCCCTTTATCATGGCTACGAGTGCTATGACAGATATGTTCACTCTGGAGAGGTTTTGGGCTTGGTCAAGTGTGTTTGCATGGATGTGTGTGTGTTATCATGCAGTATATGGCGATGGATACACATCTCAAAATATTTCCCGACCCCCTGCTACCGCACGGCCCTTGAGCACCAGAGGAGGGGGCAGACGGCCGACTGGGCCCAGTGCGGAGAGCCCGGTCCTGGGGAGACAGTCCTGGCACAGTCCCGCTCCAGAGCTGCTAAACTGAGGCATGGTGTGATGATCACGGCCCTGAGAGACGTGTCAGCTGACCACTACACAACAGAGGATCTATCAATGCAAACGGCCAACCATAAACACACGTCTAACTGCCAACTCATGTAGGGACACATAATAAAAATACAAATAATGTGCACACCAATATATACTATATATGTGACCCTTGATCACAAAACCAGTCTTGAGTCGCACGGGGATATCTGTGGCAATAGCCAACAATACATCGCATGGATCAAAATTATAGATTTTTCTTTTATGCCAAAAATCATTAGGATATTAAGTAAAAATATTTTGTACATTTCCTACCGTAAATATATAAAACATTTATATTTGTGAGTGAATGCAGCACAATCGCGAACATAAAGTGACAACTTTAAAGGCGACCTTCTCAATGTTTAGATTTTTTTGCACCCTCAGATTCCAGATTTTCAAGTAGTTTCTATCTCGGCCAAATATTGTCCAATCATAATCCTTTTTTTCTCTATATACATTTATTTCAAAGTAAAAAAAAAAAAAAAATATATATATATATATATATAAAACAACAACAATGTGTATTTATTAATAATAATATATTAATATAATAATAATAATAATTTAATATAATAATAATACATTTAAATAATAATAATAATAATAATACATTTATATAATAAAATGTATAATAATATATTTAAAACATTAAAGAAAAATCATTCTACAACTTGAAATAGATTTTATGTAGATGTAATGCATCCTTGATGAATAATAATAAAAAAAAGAATTCTTACCGTTGTTCTTAAAGTTTTCAGGTCATTTAGAAGATTAATACTTTTTATTAATCAAGGATGCATTACATTGATCAAAAATATTACAAAAAAAGTTATATTTCAAGTTGTAGAATAATTTCTGAAGGATTATGTGAACCTAAAGACTGGAGTTATCAGAGTTATAAATTAGATTCTAAAATATATTTAAATAGAAACTTTAAACATGTTTACATTTTAAACTATAATAACATTTCACAACATTACGGTTTTTACTGTAATTTTGCAGCATACTATATTTTTGCTGTATAAATGCAGTCTTGTCAAAAACATTTTAAGAATCTTACCGACTCCAAATGTAAAACGAAAGTGTACACACTGCAGTATATCTGTGGTTTGAGGCCACACAGTCTCAGGTGATCCTCAGCTCCATCACTCTGGAGATACCCTGAGGGAAGAGTACGGCCTCTCCCCATCTTACTTACCGTCACCAGAGACACATCACACACACTTTACACAAGCTCACACACACACTCCTAACTGCTTTTTATTCCACCCCTCGGGGCCCCGGGGCCCCAGAGTGATAAACTACCAGCGACAGGATCCAAACGGACACAAACACACACAGATGTACACGAACACACACATGCTAGCCCAGCTCTAA
>JAULUF010000107.1:20000-35000 GCA_031834385.1 Semotilus atromaculatus
TACTACGGTGTACGTTTCTGTAATTATAGTGTACTTCCGTGTAGGTATAAGGGAACAATATGTTAAGTTTTGGGTAATAAAGGGGTACAACCAGATATACAAGCAAATTATTTATAATGTAATTATTATAAAACTAAGAGGTATTCTGTTAATATTTTCCAGGCAAAAATTGTATGTCTGTTGTATGTAAAAGTTTTTATCACATCTCTGGCTAAATATGTTCTTGTGCAATGTAGTTACAGGGTAATTTTGACATCTGTGGGTTGTAAATTAAACATATATATATATATATATATATGGCTGTATGTAAGCACAGTATGATAAAAATGTTATTTATTGGCTTTTCTTACTAAACTACTTAACGTTAAGCCAAAAAAAGTAGTTTCTGCTATGATTTTAATTTATAACGTACCATAGTACTCAGTACTTACCTTATCACATTGTATTGCAATGACACTTAAATGTCAGGCCAAATATACTGTGTAATTAAAACATTTTTTTGTTGTGTTTTCTTAATAAGAGTACCTTTCTCTGTAATTACTGTGCAAATAGTGTTGTTTCGTATTGTTACATAGTAAGTGTTTGTTACCCGTTTCATCTGTGTATTTACAGGGTAAGTGTAACTCCTGCGGGCTGTACATTAAAGTGGCGCTTGTTACCCCTTTATTACCCAAAACTTAACATATTGTTCCCTTATACCTACACGGAAGTACACTATAATTACAGAAACGTACACCGTAATTTCGGTTTACTTACGCAGTTGTTTGCGGGTCGGGTCGTAATGTAAAGTGTTACCTTTTTTTTTATATAGAAAGGAAGAGAAAGTGTTAGTATTACTGGAATAAGTGGAATTATTATTATTTACCTCTGCATTGATTCTAAAAGATGAAATGGTTGCACGTCCTGCGAGTCCGATGAGCCCAACAGGATTCAGGACTCTTTTTCAGGCATAACTTTTTTTTGCAATTGTAGTATAAATATGCATTTTAATACTTTCTAAAATAAATTACAATTTATACTTCTATATATATATATATTTATTTATTTTCAAAAATAAAAAATATATGTTTTTAAAACATATGATTAGCCTATTATACATCTATTTATATATTTTCTAAAATAAATAATACAGAAAACAAATATATATATATTTATTTAAATCATGTAATTATTGAATAAATAAATTTATATACCTTCTAATATATATTACTATTATTAAAATTATTGTAAAAGTATTATTTGTAATAAACATATTATATTATTTATAGTATTTTGTTTTAAGAAATAAAAATAAAAGATAAAAAAGAAATTCTAAAAGCTAAAATCTGTGCACATCATTCACAAGGTTTAGGGCAATTTTCGAGTCATCTTTCCAAGCATAACTCTTATTCATAGTACAGATTATAAAAAAATTATATATCTTTTTTTTGGTATAAATATACTTCTATATTTTCTACTATTATTATTACACAAGAAATGTAAATAAAACATTCAGGTTTATTTTATTAAAGACAGTGCTGCCTCCTGCTGGACATTTGTCAACTTACCATCCCAGTTTTGACTATTCTCGTGCCCTCAAATATCCTGGTGGTGTTGGCTACCAAAACAAAGTAGATACATATAAATAAGATGCAACACGTTTAAAAACAACAACCAGAATAATCTCCGCGTGTGTGAGTGCAGCACCTCTGAAGAGCATGCTCTGGCTGAAGTCACTGCGCTTGTCATTCAGACACACGGCCTGGACGCGGAACAGGTACAGCACATCCGCCGACACCGGTGTGATGACGACCTCCTGACACACACACACACACACACACACAGGAGGTGTGTTATCATCTAAAGCGTCCAGTCAAAACACAAAAGAAGCGTGGTCGACACACACTCACACACACTCTGAAGCGTGGTCGACACACACTCACACACACTCTGAAACGTGGTCGACACACACTCACACACACACACACACACACTCTGAAGCGTGGTCGACACACACTCACACACACTCTGAAGCGTGGTCGACGCACACTCACACACACTCTGAAACGTGGTCGACACACACTCACACACACACACTCTGAAGCGTGGTCGACACACACTCACACACACACACTCTGAAGCGTGGTCGACACACACTCACACACACTCTGAAGCGTGGTCGACGCACACACTCTGAAGCGTGGTCGACACACACTCACACACACTCTGAAGCGTGGTCGACACACACTCACACACACTCTGAAGCGTGCCCTCTCCTGACACACACACACACACACACACACACACGCACACACACACACTCACACACGCTCTGAAGCGTGGTCGACGCACACACTCTGAAGCGTGGTCGACACACACTCACACACACTCTGAAGCGTGGTCGACACACACTCACACACACACACTCTGAAGCGTGCCCTCTCCTGACACACACACACACACACACACACACACACACACACACACACACACACACACACACACACACACACACACACTGCCCTCTCCTGACAGGTCTGGAGGATGACGGTGAACAGCTTGTTCTCTCTCCTTTGTTTGACGGTAACACCTTTCTTCTCAAGTCATTAGCATTGAAAATAGCTGGTCTCTATCAGTCTCTGCCGTTCATTACACCTAAAGCACCTCTGAGCTCAGCTGGGACACACACATCTGGGACACACACATCTGGGACACACACATCTGGGACACACACACTGGAATTCAGTGAGCGAGGCACTGATTTATTTAAGGCTGCTTATATAATGTACGCCTTTATCAATAAATTAGGCAACATTGTTAGGATCTTCGTGAGAACATATTAACACACAGTACACTTTAGATTAGTGTCTACTCGATTTAAAATGTAGTGTTTAATGAAATTACGCAAAGGACGCTAAATTAAATTAGTTCCTTTATTAGCTGTGTTTGCTTATTACTATTGTTCATACCCAGCTCTAGGGATCTGAACAAACACCTAAACCTAAATATTAATAAGAGATAGTTTAGACCCAAAAATCCTTAAATACTCACCCTCAAGTTGTTCCACAGTTCTGTCTTCTGCTGAACATGAAAGAAGATATTTTGACGAATATATACAGTTGATGGGATCCATTGACTTATACAGAATAAAATACTATGGAAGAAATGTTTGGTAACTGACATGCTACAAAATATCTTGTTTTGTATTTGGCAGGAGAAAGAAACTCACACAGGGTTGGAACAACTCGAGGGCGAGTAAATTATGACAGAATTTTCATTTTTGGCTGAACTATCCCTTTAATCTTAAAGAGATTATGTGTAAAAGGAAGGACACGATAATAAATCAGCTCTACTGAAACTGTAAGACAAAATCTGAACAACTGTTTGAAGTGGGACTGTGAATAAAGACTGTAAATGAAAAGAGTTCAATTTAAATATTTAAAAATGAGTTCACATGAGCTAGGAGCACTTCATTCTTATTGGTAGCTGAAACACATTAGTCATATTTGAAAGAAAGAACATGTAAACGGCAGTGCAGGAACCATAGACTGTAAAAAATATGGACAAAGCGTCTGTGACGTCACCCATAGACTTTCTGAAGAACGGTTTTGAGGCCGTTTATGGGGCGTATGGGCGGCGCCATCTTGAAAAATCTATCGATATTTCAATCCAAATGTTCAGGAAGGATCCAGAGCTGGTCTGATGTGTGTGTCAGATCATGGCCCAGACGTCACATTTCAGGAGTTCCACTCGGCACAGCCCGTTATCAGCTGTCAATCAAGCTGTCAATCAGAGTTAACCACGCCCTTATTTGTCGTACATTTTATATCTAAATACGATCTAAACTAACGAGTTAGAAAAAAATTCACCCCCCCCCCCCCTCACAGTTGTCAGGCACTTGGAGCCTATCGAGAAATACAATAAAAGTCCATGGGACCAACCTGTACAAACATGAGTTTATGCTGTGAAAACAGACATTTTAACATGGGGGTCTGTGGACATTTGGGCCCAGTCCCAAATTGCGCACTTCATGCGGACTTTCGGTCTCATGGACTTAAATTGCGCGTGCTTTGAGGAAGTCCACAAGTCCGGAGTGCGCCATTTGGGACTGGGCCATATACGTCTGCTCCCTTCTGGGACCGGCCCCTAGAGGAGTTTAGATGTAGTGCAGTTTTTCGCACTTCCGGGTCGGCTTCATTTCTCAGATTAGAAAGTTGCCGCTTGGCAGGAACACACTTGACAAACAACTCGACGTGGACAGTCAGGCACGGGCTCCTTAACTCCGTCTCCCTCATCGGTGCCTGTTTGAACCTCACGCAGGCGGCCTCATTTCATCTCTGAGAAATGAAGATTCAATACAATTCTAAGTGTATGAGCAATAGCCATTACCATAACTCACTGCCCCTCCCCGGGGTCTGCTGAAAAGTGCTGAGGGCTTGAGGGATTTGTAAATCTTGCACTAAGTAAATGGCGTCAGTTCCTCTCCACATACACCAACACCTTTCTGATTTATACGAGTTCATTCTTTAAAGAACCCAGACTCAAATATTACTCTGTGGTGTTGGGTTATTATAAGTGGAAAGGAGTGAAAACTCTTTCTCTATTGATCTGGGAAGCAGTCCCTCAAAAATCGAGTCGACCGCTAATTTGACCCAGATAGCAGTATCTTGGGACGAGAGGGGAAATAAAAATGGAAATGAAGAACTTAAAGGACAACTCCGGCGCAAAATGAACCTTTGGTCTAATTACACATTGGTACATAGTCAACCGTTCTCTGAGATTTGTTTTCATGATGGTCAAATGTAAAGAGTTTTATCTCTAAAAACTGTTTAGCTTATAACGCTAGTATATTGGGCATAGAGTAATGAAAATAAACATCGCTAGTTAATACCACTAACAAGGCTCAAAATAGCCCAACACGAACACGGCAGCATAATGAGGGTCGAACAACAGACCATTATGAGATTCCAAGACAGTTCAGCGCACTCGGCTCAGGGTTCATGATTCGATTATCGAGACTGTTTTCCAAAGACGGCTCCTGTCTGTGTAAGCGAAGTGGACTGTCTTTATAAAATATCTTCTTATTAAACTGTCTGCACACTTACAACATTCTCAATGCTTCAGTTTACAGGTAGGGACCCTCATTATGCTGCCGTGTTCGTGTTGGGCTATTTTGAGCCTTGTTAGTGGTATTAACTAGCGATGTTTATTTTCATTACTCTATGCCCAATATACTAGCGTTATGAGCTAAACAGTTTTTAGAGATAAAACTCTTTACATTTGACAATCATGAAAACAAATCTCAGAGAACGGTTGACTATGTACCAATGTGTAATTAGACCAAAGGTTCATTTTGTGCCTTTAAAAGAAAAGAGGGAGGAACAATGAAAAATAGAGAGGAATTTTGGAAAGGAGTGAATCTAATGATGACGTTCCGTAATGGGATGCAATGCTATTTTCAAATTGCACACTGAAATATTTGGGAACAAAATGGACTTGTTTCTGCTGTCTCGTGTCTCGCAGCGCTACTGACGAGAGATTCACACATCTCAGACGGGTATACATCTCACAGCCCACTGAGTGTGCTTGATAGAAAGTCAAGAGAAATGAGACTAAAATACATCTCCGCCTCTTAAACAGTTTTAGTGCATTAGTATTTTCAAATGGTGGGCCTCAAGGTCAGCGTCTACCGCTGCGCCCCCCCGCTGACGACCTAAAATACAGACTTTATTCACAGTCACACTCGCTGCGCTCCTGCAAACACGCTCGAGCGCAGGAGAGATTACGGGATATTATCCACGAGCCCAGGGTTTACAGGCATAATACAACATCCTCACATTCACACAGTGGGTTTTCCAAGAACAGACCGCCACACATCTGAAACCGGGAATGGTTATCGCTTAAGGACAAGCAGAAATCAAAATGAACCAATACATTTGAGAAATGTATTAGAATTGAATAAACGTGTTTATAAAAATAAGTTAAAATCAAGTCCTATCCTATAAATGTTTCATTCTGAAAATTTGGTTAAACTAGGACAGGGGTTTTCAAAGTGGGGGCCACCAGGGGGCGCCAGGGGGGCCGCAGCAAGTTGGAAGAAAAAAAGAAGAAAACATATTTTTTTTTGTGGTAAAAATATTTATATTATTATGAGTATTGTTATGAAATAGCATTATAATAATTTGTCGCATAGCCTATCTGAACATTATACTTGTAATGCTAATCTTTTAGAGATGCACCGATTGATTGGCTGCTGACCGGAATTGGACAATTTTCATGTGATCGGCGATCGGCCAGTCAGTCTGACATTATGCCAATTTTATGCCGGTCTAAATGCACTAAATGCACATGATTAACATCAAGCACACTTTTGATGGACAAAATAAATATGATTTCACACAAAAAGTGGCTAAAATTCATATAATTTACATGTCTAGTGTGTTTTAACAAGAACTGGAGTAGGCTATGTCAGAAAAGAAAATGAAGACAAACATATTTATAGAAAATGTACCCATTTAAACTTGTCTTAATTATTCAGTTTGGGTAAAACTATATGGTGTTATGTAGATATAGATATATATAGATATAGATATATAAAAATAGAAAATAAATATTTGTGTGTGCTGTAAAGTGGTTAGACATTTTTTTATCGGAATCGGCTAAAATCTGTATCGGCAGGTCTAACTCAATGAAAAATTGGAATCGGCCTAGAAAATTGGAATCGGTTTATCTCTAATCTTTCTGATAGGCTGATATCAAACACCATCACATAATCTGATGTTCACCTAGAGGTTTTATTTATTAATTTCTACATTTGCTGTAGTATTGTCGATGGGTTTAATAACACATCCTACAAAGGGGGGCCTTGACCAGAACCTAATGGTATTTGGGGGGCCGTGTGTCATGGAAAAGTTTGGGAACCCCTGAACTAGGAAATATGTCACATTATGGAAGTTGAATGCCATTTCATGTGGTCTTTAAAGATGCTTATTTAATGCTTTGCTGGTTTATTGTGAGATATTGTGGTGTAGATGACCAATACAAGCACACGGAATCCCTCAACAATATTGGACCTATGTCCCTTTATGGAGGTAAAGCACATTGTGAATGTTATATCATGCTGTCTTTAAAGTATAAGTGGGATATTTTATCATTTTTGGGAGATATTGTGATATAAAAATAAAAAAAAACACAAAAAAATAATAATTCCTCATCACCATGTTTCACACTGAAAATTCAGTTTATATAAACATTTCATTAAAGTTAAGTGTGATAGGAATGCCATTTCATGTGGTCTTTAAAGATGTTTATGTAATCATTTGCTGGGTTTATTGTGAGATATTGTGGTGTAGATGACCAATTCAAACACAAAAAGCACACAGAACCCCTCACCAATATTTTATCCCAATGAATATTCAGTTTAACCCAGAAATATGTCACGTTACGGAAGTTAAGTGTGTTGCGAATGCTACTCCATGTTTTCTTTCAAGTATAACATCACAAATAACGTATCATTTATGAGATACTGATGACCATTACACACACACCCCACTCAACTCCTCACCAGTTTCTGATCACTCCCCTTGACGTAGGTCTCCTCGTACGACTCGTCGTTCCTGGTCCAGCTGTAGGAGATGAGGTAGCTGATGATGGGCGGGTCGTAGGTGATCTCCGGACGGGACCATCGAACCACTAACGCAGTCTTGTTCATGTGCTGGACGTTCATGTTGATCGGGGCACTGCTGCACGCTGTGTGAGAGACCAACAGAAGACAAGTGTGTGTTTACCTCTGTGCCACCACTCAACCTTGAGCTCCATTGGTGCCCTTAGATCCCACCGCCACTAGATGGCTCTGTTAGACTACGGACTACATACACTTGGCTTTCACGTGTCCTGAATTGTGTCATGCCCTCTGTAAACACCGGCATCATCCAAGTTGCTGTTAATCTCCCCAGCAGAAGGTGTTTAATCACCGAGCGTGCCACAGTTTCTGGCGGCTAACAGCGTGCGTAGGGGTGAGCTTCTATTCAGAGAGAGATCTGACAGAAGAAGCCCTAAATTTTCTTTAGTTTTGGTGTTCCTAAAATGCATGCACACAGACAAGAGCACACCTCCACACACTCGAAACACACTCCCTCCCACAGCCACAGGGGAGCCATTACATCCAAAACAATGCTAATTAAACTAATTCTACCCTCACTCCTCTCTCCGAAGCCTCTATTAGCTCTAATCATGAAAGAAGTAATAGTGACTACAGCCGTAATCATACTGCATAAAGACGGGCGTCCGCACAGATGGCATGCATTGATGGTTAAAGCACACAAACATGACTTTGACATTTGAGGATGGAAGCTTGTCCTTTAAATAAGAATTCATAGACATTTCAACAGCCTGAAGTTTATGGAAGAATTGCATTCAAAAGCTCATGAACATCCCAATGTGCATATTTGCAATTTTCATCTTAAATGGTATTCACAATTAAAATCAGCGGGTCTCAAATCATGGTACATCAAATATAGTGATCAAGATTAATTGATTTTAAATTCATATACCTAAAAGATAAACGATAATGAATGAACCATAAACGCAAACAATGTGTAAAAATTTATTTTGCTGTCGTAATATGTCCTAAAACCTGCAGTGCTTTATTTATACTTACATGAACGTATGCACTTTCCAATCACTAACAAAATAGTGCATATTACAATAATTCAAATGAGGAACGGGAACATGAGAGAGCCTTACAGACAGCACACAGAAACAGGAACGCTCAAACACCAGTCGTCTGTTCAGACCAATGCATAAAAAAAGATGCTTATAGAACAGCCGAAATACTCGTGTACACAGTCCTGCGCCACTGTCGGTTTCTTTAGTGGCTTTTATCGTCACAAAGAAGAAAGCAATTCCAACAGGATTGACCAGGGGCGTCACAAAAATGCAACAATATGTATTGTGTATAGTTCACCAAAAAATGAAAATTACCGTGCAAGAAAACATTATAGTTTACATAGTTTTAGTGTCAGTACTACATTAATCTACCACATTAATGCTGAATATAATGTATAATAATGCACTAGGGGAATATTTGTGTTAACCTTTATCGTATTTTGTTAACCTTTTATCGTATGTCTATGAGAATCGCAATAATATGGTACCGTGAGTTCAGTATGGTGATATGTATCGAATCGTGACAGGGCATCGGTACGCCGCTAGTATTGGCAAATACCGCATTTTCACACTGAAAGTCTGTCTTGGTGTGAGCCGGCCTTTAAACCTTTTCAACTACTTCCTCCTGAAAGTACTAACTTCAAACTAGTAGAAGTAGAATGTACAAACCAGAATGCTTGTCATTCTCAGAGTTTTACACATTCTCAACGCCTTTGCATGATCCGTGTTTGATATTTTGGTACATTTTATAATGACAGATTTAAATATAATCATCACAGGCAAAGCGTTTCCTCCATCCATGTGTCTGTGCAACACTACAGTATATCAGCGTTCCTCGCTCGCCCCACTCCGAAACACAGAGGTTACTGCGCAAGAGTGCAGGTCTCTTAAGAGATGCAGAGAATCGTTTAATAAAAAGGCCATCTTTGGCCCTCCGGCTTGTTGACCATGGAGAGCGAGATTAATGGAGGGATATAGCTGGAAAGAGAGAAGGTGAGAGCAGAAGTCAAATTAGAGAGAGAGAAAGTGCAAACACACCGTTAACCTTGAGCGGCTCTTTCGAACAAGCTGACACATAAGACCAGTTTAAAGGAACAGTTCATCTGAAAAAGAAAATGCCCATTGGCTGGATAAAAGGTTTGGAACAACATGAGAGTGAAAAAATAAAAACAGGATTTTTGAGTGCTATACCTAACAATAGTTATGAAGAACATGTTCCAAAATAGTTCATGTTCCAAAACTTTTTTTTTTTTTGCAGTAATGCCATAGAACACCATTTTTGGTTCACCAAAGAACCTTTTAGTGAATGTTTCTCGTTCTTTTAACATTTTAACAATCTAAAGAAACATTTTCCACTATAGTCAAGTCATCTTCATTTATATAGCGCTTTTAACAATGTAGATTGTTTCAAAGCAGCTTTACAGAGATAAACATATAGTTTAAGGTAACAGAGATTGTTTTGGCTTTATAGCGGTTCCTGAATAATGTTATTTCCAGCTAAAGTTAGTTTTGATTGATTCACTTCCATCGAAATGATCATTAGTTATTAAATTAGGGGCCGCTAAGACGACGCCGTTCTCTATAAACAGACTTTAAACTGAACCTGTGATAAACGCTGATGTTCACATGTGCATTAAGAACTGATTCTATAGTTATGTGTGTTTAAATCTGTATAAAGAACCTTTTGTGGAATGGAAAAGTTCCACGGATGTCACAGGTTCATCATGAAACCCAAAGCACTGAGCATTAGCCACTCATGAACAGCTCAGATTACGTCTACTTTAGCTTGAAATATTGAATGTTTAACAAAGAAGAACATAAGATTGAGTTCCTCCAGTTCCTGCATCAGGATCTCTTCTGTAGTTATATTACATTAGAACCAGTTTGGGTGTTTCGCTATACGAGGGAGAGCTATGATGATCCAGCACGTGTTTTGAATTAATCGAAGCTGACAAAAGTTGAGCTCCGCCTGGAGGCTCCGCTGATACGCTTCTGTTCTCAGCCTCCATCACACCATCACTCCACCCTTTCACTCTGGGTCTCTTATTCTATCCTTTCTGTTCCCTTTTTATTCTTCGACAACAGCGGACGGTGTCACAATCAATTTTTCACGGAGCTGGAATTAAACGCATAACCAGGGAGCGATAAGAGGAGCGTTTCTCTCTTCGTATTACAGAATTATTTCCAAGCACCCAAATTAATTATATTTCTGATTCAGAAGGCTCTGGAATCTGGGAAGCTGTTTAGGAGTTTCGGTGCAATTCTGGCAATCCAAATCACCTGGAGCTCCTGGACCCATGTCAACCAGCGGCACAGAGTTTAGTGGAGATGCTCTCTGGGCTTCTTCCATGCTGGGCTTGGCGACATTTAATTTGTCTATTAACAAAGTCCAACAGTGGATATACACGCATCACAGAAGAACTGTGGCATTTTTGATTTCCTTCCTTAAATCAATTTAAAAAGCTATCTATAAAAAAAAAATAGACAGCCATTTTATTCCAACACAAATGTTAAAAATTTAATTTCCATAACAAAAAGAAATGACATTGGAAATGACAACAGTGGAAATGACATTTTTAGAATAAAATGCCTTTGTAGAATAATTTTATAGCTAGCAATATTATGTGATATTTTCACACATTTTTCACAATATTACAACATTACAGCTTTATAGGAAAGGACAAATGTAGTATTTGTGTCCATCTTTATCTCGTCTTCAGGCCGGGACACACCAAGCCGGCGGTCGACCGGTTTCACAGCGTTGGCTCTAGTCGTACACTCTCTGTTGTTTTGTGCCAGTAGGGGTTATAGGGGCCAGTAGAGGTTATAGGGGCCAGTAGGGGTTATAGGGGCCAGTAGGGGTTATAAGGGCCAGTAGAGGTTATAGGGGCCAGTAGGGTTATAGGGGCCAGTAGGGGTTATAGGGGCCAGTAGGGGTTATAGGGGCCAGTATGGGTTATAGGGGCCAGTAGGGGTTATAGGGGCCAGTAGGGGTTATAGGGGCCAGTAGGGGTTATAGGGGCCAGTAGAGGTTATAGGGGCCAGTAGGGGTTATAGGGGCCAGTAGGGGCCAGTAGGGTTATAGGGGCCAGTAGGGGTTATAGGGGCCAGTAGAGGTTATAGGGGCCAGTAGGGGTTATAGGGGCCAGTAGGGTTATAGGGGCCAGTAGGGGTTATAGGGGCCAGTAGAGGTTATAGGGGCCAGTAGGGGTTATAGGGGCCAGTAGGGGTTATAGGGGCCAGTAGAGGTTATAGGGGCCAGTAGGGGTTATAGGGGCCAGTAGGGGCCAGTAGGGTTATAGGGGCCAGTAGGGGTTATAGGGGCCAGTAGAGGTTATAGGGGCCAGTAGGGGTTATAGGGGCCAGTAGGGGTTATAGGGGCCAGTAGGGGCCAGTAGAGGTTATAGGGGCCAGTAGGGTTATAGGGGCCAGTAGAGGTTATAGGGGCCAGTAGGGGTTATAGGGGCCAGTAGGGGTTATAGGGGCCAGTAGAGGTTATAGGGGCCAGTAGGGTTATAGGGGCCAGTAGGGGCCAGTAGGGGCCAGTAGGGGTTATAGGGGCCAGTAGGGGCCAGTAGAGGTTATAGGGGTTATAGGGGCCAGTAGGGTTATAGGGGCCAGTAGGGGTTATAGGGGCCAGTAGGGGTTATAGGGGTTATAGGGGCCAGTAGGGGCCAGTAGAGGTTATAGGGGCCAGTAGGGTTATAGGGGCCAGTAGGGTTATAGGGGCCAGTAGGGGTTATAGGGGCCAGTAGGGGTTATAGGGGCCAGTAGGGTTATAGGGGCCAGTAGGGGCCAGTAGGGGTTATAGGGGCCAGTAGGGGCCAGTAGAGGTTATAGGGGCCAGTAGGGTTATAGGGGCCAGTAGGGTTATAGGGGCCAGTAGGGGCCAGTAGGGGTTATAGGGGCCAGTAGGGGTTATAGGGGCCAGTAGGGTTATAGGGGCCAGTAGGGTTATAGGGGCCAGTAGGGGTTATAGGGGCCAGTAGGGGCCAGTAGAGGTTATAGGGGCCAGTAGGGTTATAGGGGCCAGTAGGGTTATAGGGGCCAGTAGGGGCCAGTAGGGGTTATAGGGGCCAGTAGGGTTATAGGGGCCAGTAGGGGTTATAGGGGCCAGTAGGGGTTATAGGGGCCAGTAGGGGTTATAGGGGCCAGTAGGGGTTATAGGGGCCAGTAGAGGTTATAGGGGCCAGTAGAGGTTATAGGGGCCAGTAGGGATTATAGGAGCCAGTAGGGGCCAGCAGGGGTTATAGGGGCCAGCAGGGGTTATAGGGGCCAGTAGGGGTTATAGGGGCCAGTAGAGGTTATAGGGGCCAGTAGGGTTATAGGGGCCAGTAGGGGTTATAGAGGCCAGTAGAGGTTATAGGGGCCAGTAGAGGTTATAGGGGCCAGTAGGGGTTATAGGGGCCAGTAGGGTTATAGGGGCCAGTAGGGGTTATAGGGGCCAGTAGGGTTATAGGGGCCAGTAGGGGTTATAGGGGCCAGTAGGGTTATAGGGGCCAGTAGGGGTTATAGGGGCCAGTAGGGGTTATAGAGGCCAGTAGAGGTTATAGGGGCCAGTAGAGGTTATAGGGGCCAGTAGGGGTTATAGGGGCCAGTAGGGTTATAGGGGCCAGTAGGGGTTATAGGGGCCAGTAGGGGTTATAGGGGCCAGTAGGGTTATAGGGGCCAGTAGGGGTTATAGGGGCCAGTAGGGGTTATACTTATAATTTTATATAAATTGTATATTTTATATACTTATATATTTTTTATATCATTTTACGTCACTTTCGAATGCACAATATTTTCATAATCAAGTATATTTATATAGCGCTTTTCACAATATAGATTGTATCAAAGCAGCTTCACAGTATCAATCAACCATAATAACATGAGCCGACTGGAATGAAGAAAGGGATCAGAGTGATTGATTTTCAAAATGGTAACTTTGTTTGTATATCTCCAGTTAGTTTCAGTTTCTCTTTTTGAATGACGAACATAGACTATTGATACGCGCTGATATAGACAGATATTTACTGACACACAGGCGCAGAACACACATGCTAGTCAACAGCCGCCTCTCGTCCTTCTGGTGTGTTCAAGTGTCCGACGAGAGGCGACGCCACAGTCGGCTTCATCGCCGCCACATCTGTGACATCAGCTGGTGCGTCCCGGTTTCAGGAACACGGTCTGGATGTCGTCTCTTTACCCTGACCGAGGTGAGGACGATGGTGTGGTCTTTCTGGCCTGTGGTTTGTGCGCTGTGATGTGTATTAGAGCCGGTGGGAATGAGGGATTGTGCTTGGACCATGGATCACCAGCCAAGATTTTATGAACATGTGAGAGAACTGTAAATGAGCGGAGCTACCGCGGTATAATGCCAGTGACAATCAATATCTGTTAAAGCCCTCAAGATATTCTGCTCTGTACCGTACAGAAAAAGAGTGTGTAGGATGAATGTTTTGTGAATATGGGGTAAACAATCTTTGTTTGTATTGAGAGGTAGTAGGGATGTGTGTGTGTGTGTGCTTAATTCTGTTTGCCAATCCATGTCTGGATCAAATGTTCCCCTGAGGAGAGCTTCATAAAGGGATGTAGAAGTAAGGATGCTTATTAGTATGTTAGGATCCCGGTCACATGACCCACATCAAGACTTCAAGTCTCTTCTCAACACAAGCGTCAAGTGCCGCTGTGATGTCCACATGAAAAGTGGTTCAGATAGCGCCATGAAAAGTAACTTTACAAGGTTGCTAGGCAGCAAAAAAGCGGGACGTGTACATAGTAAATGGTGGCAGAAAGGGTAACATTGAAGTTCACACCAGGAAAAAGTCCTAGGGCCTGATGTATAAACGTGATGCACAAAATGGGTATAGAAATGTGTGTAAGCAATTTCCAAGCACATATCAGGATTAATAAAAATAAACTAGGCGTAAATATGTGCACGCCAAACGGACACTCTGATGGTAAAACTAGGCGTTGTGAGCTCAACATGGTTATTTCGGGGAGGAGAAGCACATACACACAATCTTACGCTGACTGGATTTTATAAAGGGAATTTTGTGCCGGTTCTGGCGTTCTGGTGTTTTTTAGCTTTTGTGCGCACACACACTTTTAGGATGAAATCTACGAAAAGTTTATACATGAGGCCGCATGTATTTTTCTCAACGCAGTGTGGGATATAAAAATGTAGGCTTACAATACCAGTAAAAACATATCAACAACTTATGTAACAAATAAACATAGTTGGGCCGTCAATAGATTCAGTAATTCAATAATTTGTGATCTCCATTTTTTTACGCTTAAATATTTACCAATATAAATATTTTTAATAATTATTTTAATTATTGAGTTATGTATATATATATATATATATAT
>JAULUF010000107.1:47500-65000 GCA_031834385.1 Semotilus atromaculatus
ACCCTCACGAGCGTTTCAAACCCCCATGCTGTACCTCTCCAATATTCCACCAAATCTGATCTGTGACATCATTTCCTGTGCTTTAGGGTCCCCCCGAAACCCGCTGCATCCATATGGAGCTCTCGGATAATCTCCTGATCACAATCCTCATCTATTAATCTCTCGTACGCCAAAACCTCACTTCTAAACAGCTTACTGGGATTGGGCATCGGCTACAAAAGCACGTCTCTCCTTGTGTACAATTCTTAGCGCTGTAATAATCCGGGACAGATGTGTTTGTGTGTGTGTGTGTTTATGAAATGACTGTGCATCATGGGTATGAAGGTTAAGTAATCCCTGGTGGGAAATCACAGCAACAGGGCCGTTCTGGGTCACACATCTGTGTGTGTGCGTCACTGCTCACAAGACATGTTGGAGTCTGATGGTGGAGTAATCCCTTATGGCTAACCACAGCAACAGGGCATTCTAGGGGCAAATGGCAAGACGTGTGTGTGTGTGTGTGTGTGTGTGTGATGTCCACCTATGCTCCAGATGTTGTAAATGCAGTAGACTGGCTGCGCATCGATCGTGTCTTCCGGCGCCCAGAGCTCAGTCTGTCAGTCTCTGTGACCTACTTCCTGCTTTGATGAAGAACAAAGGAGCAAGAAAAATGTGGAGTGAAGGACAACTGTCTCCTCCATAGACTCACTTATATCTGCCTCAGCAGTGTTTCCTTTTAAACAGAATCACCCAGAGACGAAAGGGAACAAAAGAACTTTAAGAGGTGTCAAACGAGAGCAGAAAGCTTCAGTGTTTACAGCTCTGAGGAAGGGACTGTCTTCCTGTTAAACGCTCGGTGAGCTGTGACCCGTACACGTGTCACTTCCTGCAGTTCTGCTCTCACGGGCTCAGAACACTGGGATACTGAGAGTGACTCGCTCATCTGACAAAATCTGGCCTATGACTGAGCAGATTGTACAGTGATTATTAGGTTATATGTACAGTCCAAGCGGCAACATTCTAATCTGAGAAATGAAGCCGACCCGGAAGTGTGAAAAACTGCACTACATCTAAACTCCTCTAGGGGCCGGTCCCAGAAGGAGCAGATGTCCATAGACCCCCATGTTAAAATGTCTGTTTTCACAGCATAAACTCATGTTTTTACAGGTTGGTCCCATGGACTTTTATTGTATTTCTCGATAGGCTCCGAGTGCCTGACGACTGTGAGGGGGGTGAATTTTTTTCTAACTCGTTAGTTTAGATCGTATTTAGACATAAAATGTATGACAAATAAGGGCGTGGTTAACTTTGATTGACAGCTTGATTGACAGCTGATAACGGGCTGTGCCGAGTGGAACTCCTGAAATGTGACGTCTGAGCCGTTATCTGACACACACATCAGACCAGCTCTGGATCCTTCCTGGACATTTGGATTGAAATATCGATAGATTTTTCAAGATGGCGCCGCCCATACGCCCCATAAACGGCCTCAAAACCGTTCTTCAGAAAGTCTATGGGTGACGTCACAGACACTTTGTCCATATTTTTTTACAGTTTATGGTAAAGTAATTTTTATAATGCATCATAAATGGTTTAAACTTTAAGACTTTTGTCCATTGTCCAAACAATGTGAAAAATGAACTACCCTGTTATAATTACCGCTAAGAATCATGGAGGCACGCACAAGACATGGTCGTTCGTCTGGATGTGTGTGACTACAGTGGCGCGTGCTTTAAAGGTGAAGGATTGAAAACCCAACGTTTCCCAGAGCTGAGCAAACTTTAGCAGCCAGCTAAAGCACGAGATGCTTTTAGAATGCTAATTAAAGTGCCGCCAGTAAAAAATATCAATAATAGTAATATCAAAAATGAACAAAATAGTCAATATCACTAACAATTTAGTCAACCAATGTGACCAACGAACTCAACGATTATTCCGTTATTGTATAATATATACTGTTTGTATGATTATAATAGTTATATATACTGTATGCTTTTGTAGAATTGTGGTTCGGTTTGGGTTTTGGTCTTGCGTTTTATGTGTCTTCCTCTTGTCTAAGATTGCACGAATTTCAAGTGGACAAAAATGATGTATTTTCAGTATTGCGTTGGCTGAACATTCAACAATCAGGTACACAATAGAATGGCATATCAAGCCCTATTCAAGTTACACGAGCAGAACAAAAGTATCTGTAAATAATTTGTAAAACCATTTACGAATTGTGCAATAATGATATTACGAATGATTTACACAGAGAGTTGGTACGTTTCGTTTTTAGAGTGTGAAATTAAATGTGTTCTCTGCCTGTCTATTGCTTTTTAAAATATTGATTTTATCGTTTCAGCCTTACACCATACCGTTATAAATCTTGAAATGACTTTGAAATAACATGGAGTCATACATGGCCGGCCGGATGAGTTTTGTACAGATGTGCTTTGATCTTTTATATGTGAGAGCCAAGCCTCACGCGGTGAGATCAGAAGCAGAGACGCCAGAGATGGACTGGTTTCTGACGGAGAACAACCTTCATAAACAGCCACTGTGTTCCCTGCCTGTACATTATAAACATTAGTCCCCATTTATCACTCTCTTTGTTTGGTATCTGAGTCTAACAGTGGTGATTTCTGCTCCAAAACCAAGCTTCTTTCCACTGCACTTTACAGTAAACTCATCTGTCCTTCACACTGCTCTTCATGCGTCCTGTTAGCACGAAGATGCCCCATTTTTGCGTTTGGTTTTGTTCTATCACAGTGTAAAAGCTCAGTTTGAGAGTATTTCTTATCAATCAGAGCTCAGGATTGCCGAGAGGGATCTGTATGTGCGCAAGCATGGCATACGAATGGAGAGGCATGAGTCAGTGTGGTGAAAGTCTGAGATCTTTTAAGGTCCATTCGAACAATAATGTGTATTACACACTAGTGTACTCTATTATTCATCATACTGTTCAGCTCTTGTCCCAAACCCCAGGTGTTTTTCGTGAACTCTGTCTAATAAATCTGTAACGGTTTTAATTCATCTAAACTGACCCTAGACTGGGTCAGCCACTCGGTTTAATGGGAATTTTGACTTATGAATTTTAACAACAAAGATGCATAATAAGTTCCCAATCTTGTTTGGTATAATTCAGCATATGTCTTAAAGGATTAGTTCACTTTTTGCTGATAATTTACTCCCCCCATGTCATCCAAGATGTCCATGTCTTTCTTTCTTCAGTCGAAAAGAAATGAAGGTTTTTGATGAAAAGATTCCAGGATTTTTCTCCATATAATGGACTTCAACAGGATCCAAACGGTTCAAAACGGACCCAAACCTTTTCAACGTAATTGCGTATTACGTGAGTCACGAACGCGCATCACAGAACAGAGCAAGGCGAGCATTTGTGCTTATAAAATGCCGATGGTTTGTCTAGATAAGACCCTTATTCATCGTCTGGTGTCGTTTAAAGCCCTTTGAAGCTGCACTGAAACTGTCATTTGGACCTTGAACTGTTTGGGTCCCGGTGAAGTCCATTTGAAGTCCCAATCCTGGAATGTTTTCATCAAAAACCTTAATTTCTTTTCGACTGAAGAAAGAAAGACATGGACATCTTGGATGACATGGGGGTGAGTAAATTATCAGCAAAAGTTTTTTTAAAAGTGAACTAATCCTTTAAAAACCCTCGACTAGTATGAATAACTTCGAAACCCCTACATGTGTGTGTCAGAGAGACGCACCTGTTTGTAGGAGAGGAACACGGGCCGGCTGAAGATGATCCACTCCACCACTTTACTGCAGGGGGGGGTGGTCAGAGAGCCGATGTAGCGGTAGTAGCTCCCGATCGAAGACGGCAACAGGTCTCGCAGCACGAAGGGCTCGAGAAATGTCTCTTTCTCTGGAACAAGAACAACAACAACAAAGAACATGTTGAGAACAAGGATTTAAGTCGTTGTTGGTTAGCAGTGCTTGTGTAAAGGCGGCATAATTAGTGCTGATGCTTATATTGTTAGGATTTTGAGCAGGATTCTGATTCTTTCCCCACCATTTCTGTGTTTTCACTGTTGTACAGATCTTCTGAAAGAGTACTGAATCTCCTGATTAAAACACAGGCGAAGAAGAAGCAGAAACGAGTGAAAGCATATGTAAGGAGATGTATATGTAAAATAACGTGATCTTCACCATTAAACTGCATACATCGTTACCGAATGAAACGTCGACCCAGGACGAGCTACAGGACTGTGAAGCGTTGGGGTGTTCATGGACTCGATCTACTCCATCTGTGTTTTGATCCTCGTTCTGAATCTGATTTGGACGTAGTCTTTGACAGAAATGTGAATTTATCAGCTTTTTGCTCAAAATGGTGCTTTTTTTAAAAAGGAAACTTACCTACATTCAAATGTTGACAAAAAAATAATAAGATTTTTAAAAACAGAGTGTCTGTTCTTTCTTTCAATATATTTCATGTTCAGATATATTTATACAACAAAATATTCTGGGGGCCATGAAACGTTTGTGAAAATGATCAAAAGTACTTTTTTTTTTTTTTAAACAGGCGGGGAAACAGTTAATAGTTCTATTACCAAATCTTTTAGTAATTGAGATTTAAATGACTTGGAATTGAATGGAATCCAATAATCAGCCTTAACTACATACTATAAAGTATAAAACTCTGGTTAAACTTTTTGTATTCATTTATTTATTTTAACAGCGAAATGGGGCAGCTGCATCTTCGAGATTAATCTCTGATTTGTCCTGGAATGGTTTTCCTCCACTTGTTGTGTCTGTTGTTATTCCAGAAAGGGACATGGGCCAGACTAAACGTTCAAGCTATGGATGAGTTGTGCGTTTAGCGTTTTAAAGCCACTCAATCCTCGAGAGGACACAATCTGCAGATTTCTACCCATAATCCTCCTCTGATTGAAACGCTTATCGGTTCCATCCAACAATGCCTGCCCAACATATGGCTGGCCTGGCGACACGATAAAACCAAAACCGCTTTCAACTTGAGTGTTTCTTGTTCTGATTTTCAAATGCTCAAACATTGTGCCTGAAATCAAGATAAACAGATGCAGAACGCTGATTGGTTTGATGCGAAGCGAGGATGATCTACAAAGAATAAAGTATCTTGCCAGCCCACTGACCCATTTTCCAAACCTAACATTGGGAAACCTGCTCAGAGGAGCTTAGCATGCAAATGGCATTTGATTTAAAGGTGCCCTAGAATGTGAAATTGAATTTATTTTGGCATAGTTAAATAACAAGAGTTCAGTACATGGACATGACATACAGTGAGTCTCAAACACCATTGTTTTCTCCTTCTTACTTAAATCTCGTTTTTGAAAAACACCCCTGAAAAACAGGCGAATCTCCACATAACACAGACTGTGACGCAACAGTCGGGATCATTCATATGTACGACTCCAATAATCTGCATAATCCAGCCCATGTTCAATGACAGGCGGAGCTGCAGCCGAAGCATGGCAGTCGATCAGTGTTTGGATGTACAAATGAACACAAAGGTATTTAGTTCCTTCATCCGAGCCTCTGAAGAAACAATGGGTTCATTTTTATTTTCTCTGGAAATTTCCAAACATTTCACCGACGACTGTTTCCTCAACTTGGGCCAATACAGAGCTGGCCTCGATCGATCGAGCCAAGCAACACTTTCTGATGTGTAATTGTTCAAGTTCAGACAGGTAATCTTTCTCTCAAAATCATTCAATACTGTATTTACATCATCGTGTTTGCATTGGTGAAAGCATTAGAGAGAGTGCAGAAACTGTGTTGCAATGATAAGATCTTTATTCTCGCGATCAACACACTGTCATCTGTTTGTTCAATGCTCATCACGGCAACATTTTATGTGATGGGAATAGATCTAAATACTTTAAAAACATCTCACGATTCGTTAATCTCGATAGCTGTAATAGTAAAAACGTATAATATCTGTAGTAAAAGTATTCGAGAGACTTTCACATGTAATACGTAGCTATTTCATATGCAAGCCTGTCAGCCAATCACAGCAGAGGCCGGTTACACACAGACACGCCCCTTCAAACAGAGCGTTCACATCAGAGGCTAAAATTAGGCTAGGAAAAATGCCTTTTATTTCTAAATTATGACTATTTTTGATCTAAAAAACATACTAACATTATAAGGGCAACCCAGAAAACATTATACAATAAAAATAAAAACCATTCTAGGGCACCTTTAAAAATCAAATTCTGCACGTTTGATAATAGTACAGCCTGAACAGTCCAACCCATAGAAATGCAGTGTTGGCGTCGTTGGTTGTTTGTGTGATTCTGCATTGACAATCAGAGTGGCGACGGCCAGGTAAAATGGAGACTTCAAAGCGTCCCTGGAAGACTGAATTAATGGACTTGTAATGCATTCTGTAGAGAAACATAGACCTCATTTCACTGTTTTGATTTATGCACCCCAGAGAAGTGATTCTTGGTTGAGCGAACAGTACTTGACGACTGGTGTGGCGCGAGGGGACAAACGTGAACTCGCAACGCACAACGCCACTACAAATCACAGCAGGGTTTAGAGATACTGCAATCTGATAGCCGTCTCATTATCACTCACCGAGAGAGAGAGAGAGAGAGAGCAAAATAAACAGAAGCATGCGCTCATTTATATGCAGCTGGGTGGCTAGTGTGTAAATGGGAAGGCTAACATGCCTTGTGTTGTGTGTATATTGAAGTTAAGGTTGAATGAATGGTAATCCCCTGAAGGTTGGACTGGGAATGTAGAGCTAGAGAGAGAGAAGCTTTTGCTGTGCCTCAGTGGCATGGTAATGGATGCCACAGAGCGCTTTTCTGTCACACGCACACACAGCCACAGGGCAAACACTCCAGTCACACATCCGTGTCTGAACCCAGCACGCCATGGCCTCTCTCACACACGCAGTCCCGCCGCCCAAACGCCCGTCACGGGGTCACATCAGCGGCCGCACACCGGGACACTGTGCAGAGCCAGGGCGAGAGGAACGGCATGTTGATGTTTTGGGCTACTGTTAAGACACAATTTCTAATGGATAATATCAAGCCCCATTATTGTGAATGCTGTTTTATGTTTAAAGGGGTACTTTCTTATTTAATATCCCAGATGTATACAACTTTCTTTTTTCAGATAAACACAAACAGATTCTTAGAAATCTTTTTGAGTCCATATAATGCCAGTGAATGGAAGCCCAAACTACTGTATATGCAAAAAAGTACAAACAGTCATCATGACGGTAATCCACACAGTACAACCCCAGTGGATGAATCAATGGATTTTGAAGCAGAACGGTAGGTGTGTGTTAAAAAATGTAAATAATAATAAATAAATAAATGTAAAAACAAATTTCAACCATTAACCATAATTTCAGGACAACTGACGTATGCATGTTCACGAGAGGGTTAAGTTATCTCTCTCTCTCTCACACACACACACACACGCACGCACGCACACACACTTTTGCTTGAGAAGACATTGATTCAGCCACTGGGGTTGTATGGATTATGGATAACCAGGCTTTATGTGCTTTTAGGAACATCAATATTCTGGGGATATGATGAGAGAATTTGCATTTTTAGGTAGAGTAACAAAACTTTGGCAAAAAAGAGGCCATATTGTACACTGTTGTAGTATTGTAAATGCACTTATACTATTAGTTAAGGTTTCTTGCACCAAAAACAACATCATTATGTTTTACATGCTCATTTTCTTCCCTCTCTGACTATCATTTTGTGTTACTGTATCTTTAAAACTTTAATATTTAATAACCTCTATTATGATTGGCTTTACTCTTCCTGTGTGAAAACTATTGAATTGTACCAAAATGTCATTTACAATGACGTTCATGAGGGCAGGCCAATACTAAATAGACCCTAATGTGAATGTAAATGTCAGTCTGGGTCATCATATATTAATGTGCATATTATGATTTCATCACAGACAATATCAGTTTCATTAATAACAAGCATTAGAAAGTTTATCCCTGCACCTTTTGGTAAACAATCCAACAATTTGGTATATAAGAGTGGCCACGGTTCCTGCCTTAAAACAACTTCCTACTTGTTTTTTTGTTTTATTGCCTAATAATATTCATGAGCCAATGTGATCGGGTTAACACTGTGTCCTTCTGGATTTTCCTATGTCATAAATGTGAACATTTATGATCAAGTTGCTTTGTTTCCATAAGTAGTCTGAGTGGACTGGAGAGGAAGCTCAATCTACATTTACATCATGATACTCTGAAAAAGCACGTCATTTCTTGTTATCCATTATACATCCTCTTTAATAGCTTTAATAACTCTGAAACTACTGACGTGAGCGAACCTGTGAGCGAAGCTCTACACAGACCTCATTTGTCCTCGCCACTGACATTAAAATGAAGCATGAACTTCATGAGAGATTCATTAAAGCCTGCTCATGTTAACGTCAGGCGAAAGAACAAAAGCTTACATCCTTGAATTAAGGATTCGCAAGTAACATGTTCCCAGAGGGCCTGTATAATGGGCCTGCATGTGTTGCCTCAACTCAAACTCCATTGTAATCTGTTTAAAGCAAAGGCAAATGCACTGATGTTCACACTGGGCCGTTCTCACAGAGTGCACGCTGTCTTCTAACATACGGCATGTCCGCTTCTAACATATGGTTAAATATTAAGAGAAATTACCTTATAGGAGCTTAATGGATGATCACTTAACAAGACAGCTCTTCTCTTCCACCAGCCGAGGGCTATAAATACAGTGTGTAAAATTCTTCCTTGTGCTTCTCAAAATGGATGCATGCCTCTTAAGAGCCGACATTACCCAGACACTGCTTAAAATCTTCATTTTTAGTAGTCAGAGTGTGGAGAAACAGGTTTAAGAATTCACATACGGCCGCATCAGTGTCATTTGAGCTGCAAATCATTTGTTTCGGTTTCCTGTGCGTAGTGTACATGTGTGGCAGAAGATTGGCAGGTCGAAATTAAGGCCGTCTGAGCGCTGACAGCGGAGACACGGCTCTGAGTGTGTGTAGACCCCCTGCTCCTATCTGTCTGGGATAAGAAGAGAGAACACAGCTCTGTCCCACCTCCCGCAGAGAACACACACACACACACACACACACACACACACACACACACCGCCCCTACTCTAACCCTACTGAGCAAACCAGATCAACACGCTCCAGCAAACAGGCCGCAGAAGCCTGACTGGTGTGGTAAGACTTGATTAAAAGGAAGAATAAACGCCTCTGTCTGTCATCCTCTCGTAGTGTATCATTTGAATCAAAGGGTCAAGGTTCGGCTGTAGATGCTGTAACTAGACCAATATGGGACAAAACGCATCTTTCTTTATTGATGAGCATTCAAAAGTGGCCGTATATTCTCAGAAAATATCATTTTAGAAAGCAACCGGCAACTTATCCTGTTGACTTACGATTGAGGGAACAGAGAAGGGCTGGGAACTGAACTTTAAACACCATCTTAAAATACTCTGGCAGAGTTTCCTGCACTACTTACTGTCTTCAGGATACACTAAATCTACAGTGTGAAACATAAAGCAAGTCCAGAACAGTTTAATTGACGAATGACTCTTATGAGCTTGTTCTTTTTAGTAAATCATAGACATAGCACAACCAATGTAGTCTGATTCCTGAACAGATTCAACGCATCCAGTTTGCAACTAAAGGTGCAACTTATTTATGAAAAAACAAGGTTTACATCAATAGCATAGTGATGTATGAAGCACGGTCCACATAGAGGATTCTTTCAAACCAAGCAGCTTTCTGTCGGTCGACGCAGTGAACTGATGTGACCAACTTGAACCGGTTGCGAAATTTGGTCTTTTCGGAAACCTTAAAAAAAACAAAAAAACTAAACTAAAACCGAAATCTGCATTTTTTTGTGTGTGGAATTGCGCTCTCATGCTAATATGCCCTGTTTGGTAAATCTGGCCGTAAAAGCCTTGTCAGTAGTAAGTAGTACATTTTGCTTGTTTAGTATTTGTATTTATCAAAGGCTAATTACTGAATTGCATTTATGGCACCTCAAAAAAAGATTATTAAAAAATAAAAAGTCTGTGTAAATACACCTTTTGGAACTGAGAACCAGAATTTAAATAAAACATTTTAAAATATTTTACGTGTCTCATCCCTAGACCTGAGCCGCGTTGAGACACCAGGAGAGATTTGGAGATGGGCTCTTTAAAGGAGCCGTAAGATTGTGGCCAAAACTGGTACTGCAATCACTTTCAAATGACTGACTCGAGGTTGCCAGATAGGCTGCAGGATCCGATTCCGACACGTGTGTATCTGCAGCTGTGGGAACTAGAGCAGAACTGGCAACCCGAATGCAGCAATACTACTGACTCCGTGATTGGTGGATCGGAGGAGGGTGGAGCAACACTACTGACTCCGTGATTGGTGGATCGGTGGAGGGTGGAGCAACACTACTGACTCCGTGATTGGTGGATCTGTGGAGGGTGGAGCAACACTACTGACTCCGTGATTGGTGGATCGGTGGAGGGTGGAGCAACACTACTGACTCCGTGATTGGTGGATCGGTGGAGGGTGGAGCAACACTACTGACTCCGTGATTGGTGGATCGGAGGAGGGTGGAGCAACACTACTGACTCCGTGATTGGTGGATCGGTGGAGGGTGGAGCAACACTACTGACTCCGTGATTGGTGGATCGGTGGAGGGTGGAGCAACACTACTGACTCCGTGATTGGTGGATCGGTGGAGGGTGGAGCAACACTACTGACTCCGTGATTGGTGGATCGGTGGAGGGTGGAGCAACACTACTGACTCCGTGATTGGTGGATCGGTGGAGGGTGGAGCAACACTACTGACTCCGTGATTGGTGGATCGGTGGAGGGTGGAGCAACACTACTGACTCCGTGATTGGTGGATCGGTGGAGGGTGGAGCAACACTACTGACTCCGTGATTGGTGGATCGGTGGAGGGTGGAGCAACACTACTGACTCCGTGATTGGTGGATCGGTGGAGGGTGGAGCAACACTACTGACTCCGTGATTGGTGGATCGGTGGAGGGTGGCACTCAAACCAAAACACAACATGACAACATCAAAATCAGTTGAGGGCTGCAACTTCACTTTTTAAATGACAATATCCTGGCCGGACTACTGTTGACAGTGATATAAGTATTTGAAATGAACATGATTTCTTAATGTCTAGTGACATATCAGGGAAAATTTATGATTAATTGAAATAAATTTCTTACATACAGCTCCTTTAAACCACATAAAACACCATAGCAACGGCACAACCTCATCCTGGAACATCCGAACATCATGGCAGCGACTCAGAAGATGTAAAAATTGAGTTAAACACCATCATCACATCTTGGTAACCTCATCAATGTCATCAGATTTAGCATCATCATCGTGGACTTCTGGCAGCAGGTGGAGGCAGAACTATCTTGGAGAAATTTCTTTTGAGTGGGAGCCGTTTAAAGCGAGTGCCATTATTACACTGCATTAGAGTTGATCTCTTTGTCAGAATGGCAGTGCGATGCTTTTAGTACCACGGCCGCCCGGATTACACCACGACTTCGTCAGTCTCTCTCTCTCTCTCTCTCGCTTACTTTCTACGACTGTCTCAGTGGGCAGCACAAATCACAGGCCGGTAATTACCATCAAAGCCTCGCCGTGCCTTTAAACTTCGCACGGACACATAGAGAGATGTTCCTGAGATGACTAAAAAGCAGGCAGAACAAGAGTATATTAACTAAGAAACCTTTAAAGATGTCAATTTACTCTGTCTGAATCATAGACAGACCTCGCTGTTTCATCTTAATATTCCAGAATATACAGTTCAGTTCCCGCTGGGAGCAGTTGGTGGGGTCTTCATCATTTCAGAGATTTTAATGTCTGGAAGCAGACAGAAGGAACATTAAGGGGAACTATTCAATGACTTTTAGGAGGTCAACTTACTTAACCCTCTGGGGACGGATCGGGCGGCACCGCCCAAAATGGTATACTTTTACAAATGTGTAATTATCTTAAAAACTATTAATGATTGAGAGGTGCTGTCTTTTTTGCCGTCTTCCTCAGATTCCGCTGAAAACAGTGGTATATGGTATACACACTTCCTTTTTGCGTAATACCACTGCGTTTAAGGCCAATGAAATCGATGTTGTTAGGAATATTCCACGCGCAAAGACCAACGGAAAAATTACCGCTGAGAGGAATATTTTTCTTACCCAATCAGAGGAAGGTTACCATGACGTATTCTAGCTAATCAGAGGACTCTGTAGCCTTGCAAGGGGTGGGACTATAGTAAAGGATATGACGCAGCGTCGAGTGGAGAAGGAGACAGAGCGAACGGAGCGGAGTATTACAGCGCACAGAGATTTATATGAGAGAGAGACAGAACGATTATAATATATATATATATATATATATATATATATATATATATATATATATATACAGTATATACTGTATATATATATATATATATATATATATATATAGCATATTAGCAATTATAGCATTATTATTTTATTGTTTTAGCACTTTTATGATGACAAGCAGTAAAATATTTACCTCAGAACAAGTTCTGGAACAATTACTGGAAAGTGACGAGGAGAAATCCAAAGCTGAGAGCTTTTTCACAGATGACGAAATATTTTACTTTTGATTGAACAATTACAAATGTCTGTCAAGCAAAGGGTTTGAAAAATGTATTTTTTGTTCAAAAACTATTCACTATTGTTGTGTGAGGTGTGATTTTCAGTAATAAAATGACAAAAATAAAATGTTCGTTTTTGAAATTCTCTAGTTTATTGTACATTTACTGTAAATTTTTCACTCAAACTTCCTTTATAAACACATTACATGCATTCTTATGTTAGCTTAGGGTCTTTTGAATCCATAGATACCAAACACATGGTGTTCCATCTCCATTACATATGGTTTACAAGTCCCCAGAGGGTTAAGGTTAAAGGTACAGTCTGTAAGAATGACAGCTAGTGGTCGTAATAGGTACTGCAGTCCAAATTCGAAATATCGGAGATCGTTGTTTCGCCACCTCCTCAGACTCGACACGCGGTTGCACGTTTGAGGACACACAACAGGCATGAGCGCAATTTGTTGCTGAGGAGACTTACTAAGTAAGCTATAAGTTAATTTATCCGAGTTTTAATAAACTCTCATTCTTAGAGATTTTTAGATGATATTGAGGCTTTTTAGATTGTGTGGGATCTTCAATTTCTGACCCAGTTTGTTTCCCGGCTGTGTTTCCTGCTAACTGGCATCCCGGGGTGTCGAGACACTATTGGGTGAACTGGCAGTGGGCGAGATCACACAGACTAAAACAAAAATGGACTGACAACACGGAATGTGTTAATGTGTTAAATACATGGGGAAAGTAAAATAACTGGCTGTAGAAGTGTTTTTCAGAGTAAAAAGGTGGGGGGGGGGGGGGGGGGGGGGGTGCCCCTAGCACAGTTAAAATTTTAAATCTTAAAGGGGATGTATGTCATTGTAAAAAAAAGCACTTTCTCCAATATAATTTTAATAAACAAAGAGAACTATAAAGAGTAGGTTCATTTACAACAGAAAGTGTAACAAACACTGTGTCTGAGCATGTTGTGAGTTTGGGGGTCTACCTGGAAACTGGTTAAACAGCCCAGCCTTACAAAAAAGTAGTATGATGGACAAATAGTAGCTTTTGGTACTTTTCTGTTTGTATATCAGCTTGTAGTTCCTTAGACTAGCACCACTTTTGTTCATCTAAGTGCCTGCCTTTCCTTCTATCACCTGACAACAGAGATTGCCAAACAAAAACACAAGTAGAAAATTACACACATTCTCAACAAAGCTTGAGACAAAATGACACAGAGTAGATAATGTGTTTGTGTACGCACCTATGGGTGTTTGCCAGCCTAGATACATGACAGGTATATACTGTGTGTGTGTGAAGTATATATATTGTGACGGAGCAGCGGCCTCATTTTATCATGACAGGTTAGGGACAGTGTGTGTGATACGGGTAAGATTAGGGACAGGTGTGTGTGATACGGGTAAGGTTAGGGACAGGTGTGTGTGATACGGGTAAGGTTAGGGACAGGTGTGTGTGATACGGGTAAGGTTAGGGACAGGTGTGTGTGATACGGGTAAGGTTAGGGACAGGTGTGTGTGATACGGGTAAGGTTAGGGACAGGTGTGTGTGATACGGGTAAGGTTAGGGACAGGTGTGTGTGGTATGGGTAAGGTTAGGGACAGGTGTGTGTGATACGGGTAAGGTTAGGGACAGGTGTGTGTGATACGGGTAAGGTTAGGGACAGGTGTGTGTGGTACGGGTAAGGTTAGGGACAGGTGTGTGTGATACAGTAAGGTTAGGGACAGGTTTGTGTGATACGGGTAAGGTTAGGGACAGATGTGTGTGATACGGGTAAGGTTAGAGACAGGTGTGTGTGATACAGTAAGGTTAGGGACAGGTGTGTGTGGTACGGGTAAGGTTAGGGACAGGTGTGTGTGATACGTGTAAGGTTAGGGACAGGTGTGTGTGATACGGGTAAGGTTAGGGACAGGTGTGTGTGATACGGGTAAGGTTAGGGACAGGTGTGTGTGATACGTGTAAGGTTAGGGACAGGTGTGTGTGATACGGGTAAGGTTAGGGACAGGTGTGTGTGATACGTGTAAGGTTAGGGACAGGTGTGTGTGATACGGGTAAGGTTAGGGACAGGTGTGTGTGATACGGGTAAGGTTAGGGACAGGTGTGTGTGATACGGGTAAGGTTAGGGACAGGTGTGTGTGATACGGGTAAGATTAGGGACAGGTGTGTGTGATACGGGTAAGGTTAGGGACAGGTGTGTGTGATACGGGTAAGGTTAGGGACAGGTGTGTGTGATACGGGTAAGGTTAGGGACAGGTGTGGTGGTTTGGGTCGGTGTAAGGGGGGGTTAAGGTGTAAGGGAAGAGTCAAATGTGTAATTACAAATGTAATTACATAAATTAATTACAGCTGTAATTACATGCTGGTATTTTTAAAATATAAGTACAATGTAAAAACACGTATGTACACAATAAGTCCATTGTATCAAAGTATTAATTTCAATGCAAGTAAATAGTACTTAAAGCCACTTAATATAAAGTGGGACCCATTTTGAAGTATCGCATCAAATTTAGATTTTTTTTTGTTTTTGACTTATGCAAATTTGCTGAATAAATTCTGACGTAGCGAACATTAAACCCACGTGACTAATCGTCTGTTACCACTGATGGTGTTTTATTCACTGTTGGTTACTAGTTACCAATACCACAATAATCCGCTCAAACAACTTGATGGAAACGCACCTAATTCGCATTTGTTCATTATCTTTTTTTTGCGAACTTTGAAAAGATTGACTTTACGCTTGGATGGAAACCCAGCTCGTGTGTGAGTGCTTCGGGTGTGTGCGGCTGTGTACAGATAACAGCGTTCCATCGAGTTCTCTTTTCACTCTTCTTGCGCTTAAATGGTTTAAAATCGATCATACACTCACCTAATTATTAGGAACACCATACTAATACTGTGTTTGACCCCCTTTCACCTTAAGAACTGCCTTAATTCTACGTGGCATTGATTCAACAAGGTGCTGAAAGCATTCTTTAGAAATGTTGGCCCATATTGATAGGATAACATCTTGCAGTTGATGGAGATTTGTGGGATGCACATCCAGGGCACGAAGCTCCCGTTCTACCACATCCCAAAGATGCTCTATTGGGTTGAGATCTGGTGACTGTGGGGGCCATTTTAGTACAGTGAACTCATTGTCATGTTCAAGAAACCAATTTAAAATGATTCGAGCTTTGTGACATGGTGCATTATCCTGCTGGAAGTAGCCATCAGAGGATGGGTACATGGTGGCCATAAAGGGATGGACATGGTCAGAAACAATGCTCAGGTAGGCCGTGCCATTTAAACGATGCCCAATTGGCACTAAGGGGCCTAAAGTGTGCCAAGAAAACATCCTCCTCACCATTACACCACCACCACCAGCCTGCACAGTGGTAACAAGGCATGATGGATCCATGTTCTCATTCTGTTAACGCCAAATTCTGACTCTACCATCTGAATGTCTCAACAGAAATGGAGACTCATCAGACCAGGCAACATTTTTCCAGTCTTCAACTGTCCAATTTTGGTGAGCTCTTACAAATTATAACCTCTTTTTCCTATTTGTAGTGGAGATGAGTGGTACCCGGTGGGGTCTTCTGCTGTTGTAGCCCATCCGCCTCAAGGTTGTGCGCGTTGTGGCTTCACAAATGCTTTGCTGCATACCTCGGTTGTAACGAGTGGTTATTTCAGTCAAAGTTGCTCTTCTATCAGCTTGAATCAGTCGGGCCATTCTCCTCTGACCTCTAGCATCAACAAGGCATTTTCGCCCACAGGACTGCCGCATACTGGATTGTTTTCCCTTTTCACACCATTCTTTGTAAACCCTAGAAATGGTTGTGCGTGAAAATGCCAGTAACTGAGCAGATTGTGAAATACTCAGACCGGCCCGTCTGGCACCAACAACCATGCCATGCTCAAAATTGCTTAAATCACCTTTCTTTCCCATTCTGACATTCAGTTTGGAGTTCAGGAGATTGTCTTGACCAGGACCACACCCCTAAATGCATTGAAGCAACTGCCATGTGATTGGTTGATTAGATAAGTGCATTAATGAGAAATTGAACAGGTGTTCCTAATAATCCTTTAGGTGAGTGTATGTGTAAATTGTCAAGAAAAAAACAAACATGTACAAATGATAAACTTTCACTCTATGATGGTTAAACTTATCAATTAATCCGCAAATCACTTGCGTACCAACCTGTGGGGCCTGGTCCAGTCGAATCCCCTAATCGGTTAAAATCAATAATGAAAATAATCGACTCCGAATTTGATTATCCAAATTTGATTATCTGACCATCTGCCAGTCACAACGCTTTACAGTAGTGAACAACACATTTCTATGGACAAAACACATATGGAAAATACCGGATGATAGAGCGAGCTGCTGCGGGAAAGGTGCAAAAACACAAGCATGCTTTATATAACAGTAAGCGCATCAAACAAAAGAATTTACTGTGGCTTGCACATGGAGTTTTGCTGGTGTTTGTGTTTGATTTGATTCCAGCATGTAGAAGACAGACTGGTCATCAACAAATTAGCAGGAGTTGTTGCCAGAACTATTAACGAATTCATGTGACTAATAAAAAAGAACATATCATACATTTTATTACTAAACCCTCAACCTAAAATAGCCTATTCATGAAACATCTACTAACCGTGATGCACCACTCCTCTTAGACCATGAATGATCGGATCTACTGCAGGATTGTCCTTCATCCCCACCTGAGGAAGAGAGAAACAACACAAATAAAAAAGAATGAGTTTACAATTCATGTCGGATGTAATACAGACAGACAGACAGATAGAGACAGACAGACAGGCAGGCAGGCAGGCAGATAGATAGATAGATAGATAGATAGATAGATAGATAGATAGATAGATAGATAGATAGATAGATAGATCATTTTTGTTACAGAAAATACATGGTAGATAGCT
>JAULUF010000107.1:70000-72500 GCA_031834385.1 Semotilus atromaculatus
AAAGAAAAAAAGATTAGCAAGAAAGAAAGAAAGAAAGATAGATTAGTTAGAAAGAAAGAAAAAAAAGATTAGTAAGAAAGAAAGAAAGAAAGAAAAAAAGATTAGTAAGAAAGAAAGAAAAAAAGATTAGTAAGAAAGAAAGATAGATTAGTAAGAAAGAAAGAAAGAAAAAAAGATTAGCAAGAAAGAAAGAAAGATAGATTAGTTAGAAAGAAAGAAAAAAAAGATTAGTAAGAAAGAAAGAAAGAAAAAAAGATTAGTAAGAAAGAAAGATAGATTAGTTAAAAAGAAAGAAAGAAAAAAGATTAGTAAGAAAGAAAGAAAAAAGATTAGCAAGAAAGAAAGAAAGAAAGATAGATTAGTTAGAAAGAAAGAAAAAAAAGATTAGTAAGAAAGAAAGAAAGAAAGAAAAAAAGATTAGTAAGAAAGAAAGATAGATTAGTTAGAAAGAAAGAAAAAAGATTAGTAAGAAAGAAAGAAAAAAAGATTAGTAAGAAAGAAAGAAAGATAGATTAGTAAGAAAGAAAGAAAAAAAGATTAGTAAGAAAGAAAGAAGGATAGATTAGTAAGAAAGAAAGAAAGAAAAAAGATTAGCAAGAAAGAAAGAAAGAAAGATAGATTAGTTAGAAAGAAAGAAAAAAAAGATTAGTTAGAAAGAAAGAAAGAAAGAAAAAAAGATTAGTAAGAAAGAAAGAAAGAAAGAAAAAAAGATTAGTAAGAAAGAAAGATAGATTAGTTAGAAAGAAAGAAAAAAGATTAGTAAGAAAGAAAGAAAAAAAGATTAGTAAGAAAGAAAGATAGATTAGTAAGAAAGAAAGAAAAAAGATTAGAAAGAAAGAAAGATAGATTAGTAAGAAAGAAAGAAAGAAAAAAAGATTAGCAAGAAAGAAAGAAAGATAGATTAGTTAGAAAGAAAGAAAAAAAAGATTAGTAAGAAAGAAAGAAAGATAGATTAGTAAGAAAGAAAGATAGATTAGTTAGAAAGAAAGAAAGAAAAAAGATTAGTAAGAAAGAAAGAAAAAAAGATTAGTAAGAAAGAAAGAAAGAAAACAAGATTAGTAAGAAAGAAAGAAAGATAGATTAGTTAGAAAGAAAGAAAGAAAAAAAGATTAGTAAGAAAGAAAGATAGATTAGTAAGAAAGAAAGATAGAAAAAAAGATTAGTAAGAAAGAAAGAAAGATAGATTAGTAAGACAGAAAGAAAGAAAAAAAGATTAGTAAGAATGAAAGAAAGATAGATTAGTAAGAAAGAAAGAAAGATAGATTAGTAAGAAAGAAAGAAAGAAAAAAAGATTAGTAAGAATGAAAGAAAGATAGATTAGTAAGAAAGAAAGAAAGATAGATTAGTAAGAAAGAAAGAAAGAAAAAGATTAGTAAGAAAGAAAGAAAGATAGATTAGTAAGAAAGAAAGAAAGAAAAAAGATTAGCAAGAAAGAAAGAAAGAAAGATAGATTAGTTAGAAAGAAAGATAGATAGATTAGTTAGAAAGAAAGATAGATTAGTTAGAATGAAAGAAAGATAGAGTAGTTAGAAAGAAAGAAAGATAGATTAGTTAGAAAGAAAGAGATTAGTTAGAAAGAAAGAAAGAGATTAGTTAGAAAGAAAGAGATTAGTTAGAAAGAAAGATAGATAGATTAGTTAGAAAGAAAGAGATTAGTTAGAAAGAAAGATAGATAGATTATTTAGAAAGAAACATAGATAGATTAGTTAGAAAGAAAGATAGATTAGTTAGAAAGAAACATAGATAGATTAGTTAGAAAGAAATAAAGAAATAAAGATAGATTAGTTTGAAAGAAATAAAGAAAGATAGATTAGTTAGAAAGAAAAAAAGATAGATTAGTTAGAAAGAAATAAAGAAATAAAGATAGATTAGTTAGAAAGAAAGAAAGATAGATTAGTTAGAAAGAAAGAAAGATAGATTAGTTAGAAAGAAAAAAGATAGATTAGTTTGAAAGAAATAAAGAAAGATAGATTAGTTAGAAAGAAAGATAGATAGATTAGTTAGAAAGAAAGAGATTAGTTAGAAAGAAACATAGATAGATTAGTTAGAAAGAAAGAAAGATAGATTAGTTAGAAGGAAATATTAGTTAGAAAGAAAGAAAGATAGATTAGTTAGAAAGAAAGAAAGATAGATTAGTTTGAAAGAAATAAAGAAAGATAGATTAGTTAGAAAGAAAGAAAGAAAGAAAGAAAGATAGATAGATAGATAGATAGATAGATAGATAGATAGATAGATAGATAGATAGATAGATAAGAAAGAAAGATAGATTAGTTAGAAATAAAGATATATAGATAGATTAGTTAGAAAGAAAGAAAGATAGATAGATAGATAGATAGATAGATAGATAGATAGATAGATAGATAGATAGATAGATAGATAGATAGATAGATAGATAGATAGATAGATAGATAAGAAAGAAAGATAGATTAGTTAGAAAGAAAGATAGATTAGTTAGAAAGAAAGAAAGATAGATTAGTTAGAAAGAAAGAAAGATAGATTA
>JAULUF010000107.1:77500-417500 GCA_031834385.1 Semotilus atromaculatus
CAGTTTTGTGTCAATAATAGGCGTAGATTCAACAATGGAGAAACAGCAAGTCCTGTTGAGTGTCGGAGACACTTAGAAACGAAGGAAATAATAAACATCAGCTACAAATTTAGAAGGACTGGAAATCTTTAAAAAAATCTGGAAACCTGTAAAAAGAACTTCCCTTGCAACTAGAGTCGCTTCATTTCTGTTGTCATGGCGATGATTAGGGATGAGTGACTACCGCTGTCAGTCTATTAAAATTTTTATTTATACATGAAATGACTTGATTACAGCATAATTATTAATAATTTATATTTTGGGACATACAGTGAAGTCAAAACTGTCCTGATATAATGTTAAAAAAACCAATGCCTCATCATTATTGAAAATAAACCTTATTAAGTAGTTTTGTATAACCTTTTGTTATTGACAATATTCTATTAAAAATTACATCATAGAGAGGACCCATGTAGACCCTCATGACTATGTCAAGATCAATAAGTATCATAAAATATCAGATAATTAGACCTTTTCATGGCAAGCTGTGCCAGTGCTCAGTTCCTGTGGTTTAGTTCCTGTCTACCTTTGTTTCTATAGTCATCAACTAATCGCCTGCACCTGTTCCTCATTATCCCTCTGTTTCTCTGTTTCTCTGTGTATTTCTACCCTTCTGTAGCGGTCGGTGAAGCGGTTACGTCTCCTGTGTTCACGTTCTTGTTTGGATTATTGCCATCAGCTCCTGGTTTGGATTACCTTTGTGTTTATGTGTTCATTGAATAAAGACTGCTTACTAAAGACCGTCACCTCTCCTCGTCCCTGCTATAACCATGACACATATATTATGGACACTCTTATGGCCCTGATTACACCTGGTATTAAGATGCGTTTTGGTTGATCGGATCACAGGTGGACGACACTAAATACAGGTGTAAATGGGGTCTAAAATGCTTGTTCACTTTCGACCACTTCCAGAGGTAGTCAAAAACACATTCGACCGGATTGCTTTGGTAGAGTAACCGCTCATGTGGGCGAACGTGTTCCAACAGCCACAGAAGAACACCAACTCTCCAGCTATAGGCCGTGAGACAGAGGGTTGATTGGCACCATTTTGAGGGATTAAACCGCATGGTGATTTTTGTGTGGGTATGTGACCCTGTATTTGAAAAATGTGTGATAGCATTAGATTCAAGGTAGTTTTTGGTTACGGAGGACGATTTTCAAACATATGTCAAGAAAAAGGATAAATGAATTTATCTTTAAATAAATTAAAAAAATAATAATTTTTATAATAAAAAAATTATACTTTTTAAAATAAATTTTTAAAATGATAAAAGGATAAATTTTTCTCTCTTGTAGTCACTGAACACCTTACCTTGAGGTAGGATGATATAAGTGTTGATTTCTAATGAAACCTTCATGTACCTTCATGAAAATCAAAAAGAAATTTAATCACTCAAAATGGTACCGGTAGCCCAAATTTGGGGTCCCGTCTCATGGCCTACTACTGACCTAATGCGTACACAGATGTCGGCTGAAGACCCCAGTTTGGTTTGAAGATGAACATGTACCAATCTCAATGTTCTCTCAGCATTCCTGATTTCTAACACACGCTCACAGCGTTCGGCTGATCTTGATGCAGAAACAGAAGCTGATGCCCTCCGGATGTTGTCCCGTCGTCTCCGAGCGTGTTCATATGTGAATTGCACAAGCTTATTTTGTCCATTAGATTTAAAGGTCTGGAAAAACCCGTACATTTACCCGGCCATAGACGCTCCCGTTGAAGAAATCAGGACAGAAGTGTTTGAAAGTGGACAAAAGAGACGGATTAAAACACCAGGTGTGAACGTGAATGAGTCTCCCTCGTCTACTGTGATCCGGTCCACCAAAACGCTCTCAATCCCAGGTGTGAACAGGGCCGAAGTCACTGAATTGAGCCTGTGCCTGTGCAAAATGTAATAAATGTAATGTATATTGACTTACAAATAAATAAAACATTTGCTTTATAATTAAATTAGAAAAAACGCTGAGGTATTACATGGCAAAAGCAAATTTGGCTGAAATTACTCAACAGTTCAAATGAAAACAACAACAATGAATCTCCACATTTCCACAAAAGATCAGTAGCAGATACTGTATAGCCCACAGTGCAATGCTCTTAAAATCAAGAAGAAATCCTTGTTGCCTTCCACGTCGGCTTGTTTCTCCCCACTTCTCGGTTAGCATTGTCGATATTATGCCTGCTGCATTTCTCTCGCCTCTGTAATCCTTACACGAGGCCCACTTTGATCTAATTCAGTACAAACACCTCCATAGCTTCAGATCCCATGGAGCATGATGGAGATTCAGGAGCCTACAGGCCTGAGCTTAACGCCTTCATCCACAGCGCTGTATCTTACAGGCACTGATTAATGACATAAATAACTGGGCAATTTCTGAGAACACGCTCTCAAATGAAAGTAAACAGCAGAGGGAGAAGGAGATTAACATAACAGGGCCGTGAGTATCTTAACCTCTCGCTATTGGAAGCTGTCTACAGTGTGTTTGTATTCATGCAAGAGGAGAGGTGACAGACTGTGACGTGTCCTCCATACGAGACAGAGAACCACTAACTGTACACTGGATCAAATCAAAGACACGTCAGTCTTTACAGTGAGATATGCAAGAGTAGAAACCAACGACATTGATATATGAGAAAAAAATATATGTTTCTGTATACTGGCATTGTATAAGGTAAAATGTTTTTCATGGTTTCAGCTTTACAGTAGTATATTATTTATGGTTTTAGTTTTACTATAATAACCCTGATTATAGGAAAAAATATATATAATAAATGTACTGTAGTAGGTCATTCAGGTATTCCCTGCATGAAAACAATTTGCATACTTTGCACAATATACTGCAAAATAGTTTATGAGTATGGTACTATGATATTCTGAACATATCTATGGTGTTTGCACTGTACTCAGTGCTCTGTTAAAGTCTATGAAAGCTAATATTGTTAGTGTAATAGTCTTTGTGTGTGTGTGTGTGTGTGTGTAGGAGGTTGATAGACTATGCTAAACACTAAACCACCAGCGGCTTCATTACAGAAATGTCAATAATTTATTCTGATTCATGAAAGAGAGAAAATTATAGGAGTACAGAGAGAGGTGAACCTTGTGTCAGGTCACCTTTATGACACAACATAAACACGAACAGTAGTGCGCACACACACACACACACACACACACACACACACGCAAATACATGCAAACGCACAAAGACACTAAAGGGCATCGTTCAATCAAAATGCAATGGAGCAGAATTTACAATAATGGAGTATCGTGCTTAAGCCTAGTAAAATAGATGAATAAATACAATAAAAGCGCATTATGATGGATAAGCCACCAGCAGCTTTATGTAGTTAAACAGTTCTATACAATCACAGTAGTGCTTACTAAGGGTATTGTTCATCATTATTGATACTTGGGTTCAGGTATTACCAATAAAATTTCCAATTTTGGTTTTCAACTGACGGACGATAAAAAAGGTGAAAAGAAAATCCCTTATATTTACATTGACCTGAGCCATATCTAGATATTGTCCAGTCAGAAACTGCACAACAGTGTCCGTACACTTTTTCAGCACCATTGGTTCCGGAAGCATTATTTCCGGAAACATGCCTTTAAAGAGTTATAAGCCATGAACCAATCAAACCTAATGGGAAGTGAAATGCAACAGTTCAAACTTAGCTTTGAAGCAAAAAAGTATTTGGAAATCTGACAATAATGTGTACTGAACAGCTTTAATGAGGAAAAGAAGTACTGTACAATCCAATTTAGCATTATGAATGACATTAACGAATTAAAAACGATAGAGAAGTACAAAACTATTGGTTTAAAATTGTTATACTGTCTTTAGAAACAACATCTTTTATGCTAATACAGTATATACAAATATAGTTAGTGAGCGTAGGGAAACTCTACTGTGGCCGGGCGGGCACTAAAGAGGTATTTTGGCGAGATTTGTGGGTTTGTTTTTCTGATTGGTGGAGATTTCTTTGCAGCATCATGGGTGATGTAGTTCCTCGAAAGGGATTTCCTTTTTTAATAACATTATTTTAAAAGTGTGTAGAATGAATGCGTAATGATAGCTTTAACAAAATCAATTACCTCTGATTAACCTCGGAGCTCAAAGTAGGTGTAGATTTGTCTTTGAAGTAATTGTTAAAAATCAATTAAATTAATAAAAAAAAAATGTAATTAATAAAACAAAAATGTATGGACTTCCACAACCTGACTTTATGATCTAACAATCACAATCAATCCTTAGCAATTGCATAGCAACGTCCTGCAACCATGAACAACTTGCTAGCTTTCAGGATTGTGTTGTTCACTGTATTTTGGACTCAGACTAGGTCAGGATGGACATGGCAGGGAAACTACACCCTCATTCACTAATCCCTACATCACTGCACTAATATAGTCCACTCAAAGAAGTGAATGAAAACGAGTGAGTGAATTCAGACACTGAGGGCCCTATCTTGCACCCGGCGCAAATGCCTTTGTGCACTGACGCATGTATCATTCGTATGTTGCACCCGCGCAAAGCGGACTTTTCCCTCCACAGACGCACGTCGGTAAACTAGAGAATGAACTTGCGCTCCCTGGGCGGGTCGGCGCAAACAGGAGGCGTGTTCCGGCGCAAACAATCCCTGGTGCTGTTTTACAGTTCCAGAAAACAATTGCGCCACTGACCAGAAAAAAATAGTCTAAAGTCAGTGGCGCGTTGAGCGTACATTCAGATGCTATTTTAAGCGCGCGTGCTTGATCATAATACAGAGTGTGAACAACGCGCATAAACTGTAGATGATTCTCTCATCGACACAGATGCATTTTCCTTTTTGCAAATGATACATTATTATAAGGAAAAATATTAAAATACGAGGGAAATCATTGTTGTGTCCATGACGATGGGAAAAATAGGTATAAAGCTTACATATTTACCCAAATTATTATATGCATGTATAACCGAAGCTTATTTGGGTGTGTTTGTCCCATCTCCAATGTCACTTCTCTTTCTTCTACGGCCCTGACGAGAACATCGATCTCCTCGGCTGTGAACCGATTCTGAAGCGCTCCTGGTAAATGTGCCGTTATAATAGTATTGCGCCATGGAACAAGCGCACCTCGTTCATCATGCTCTTAAAGGGAATGTGATATGACGCTCTGATTGGTTTATTTCACGTTACGCCCAAACCACACCTATGAATAATGAAGCTACTTCAGACCAACCCCTTTTAAACTTGCGTCGGGCGCAAGAGTCGTTTATCCCGCCGGTAAAATAGCAACAGCGCCGAGACCCGCCCACAAAGTTACTTGCGCTTCACGCTTGATACTTGCGTTTCAGATCGTTAAAATAGGGCCCAGAGTGTCCAGGAAGGTCTGAAGCTTTTCCATAGTTAGTGATGTTTAATAATCATTTGACACTTGGCAAATTGCCAGCTCCAGTAGTAATATGAAAAGATTTATCTTGAACTCTGGAAACTAGCATGTATGAAGCTTAATTAATTAAACAATTTAATAATCAAGTAAAAAGGAATTTATAGCTGTATGATATTACGCTGTAGCCACATTGTACTAGCGGTTCGGACAATGGATGAAGGATTCAACTGCGGGCGCCATCTTCTGGCGAGATGCGGGAATTCATTCGGCGCGACCGTCACAGTGCATTATGGGTATTCTCTAGCCGTTGAGCGTACATCGGTCGTACACTCGTTATCGCAGTGCAATGTGGGATTGAATGAGTGCACTCGCATCTGAAGGATTAGTGGGCGATTTCCGACTCGTTTGCCTGTGTTTGGCCTGTTAGTCTGATTAAGTTCACCTGTTGATTATTGACTTTTTTTTACCTCTGTATTTATGTCCTGAGCTTCCCTTGTTCATTTATTCGTTCTACGTTGTGTATTCTGGTGTTTTCTAGTTCTCTAGTGCTGCAAAAGCAATTTTACAACTCAATATCTGTTGAACAGAGATTTTATTGTTGTTGCTTTTAAGTATTGAAGTTTTGTGGTTTTTAGTCGATGTTTGTTAGCTATGAAACCATATTTATGCTCATCGACAAAATTCCCTTTAATCAGATATACACACTTACATTTACAGATTTTCTCTTAAGGTAAAACAGACCAAAAAGGATTGATGACTCATCTTGTACTACACACTTTTATCCAATCAAATGCTCTTGAACGTGAATGCCAGCTATGCACATTATTTTCTGCTTGTTAGTTGGTTGTATGTAGTTGGTTATAGTAATCAGAAAGTTATGGTTCATAGCTGTGCCATTAAAAAATGAGATTCAATATATTCAATATATCCCACCCACACTTCCTGTTTCAACTAAAAAAAAAAAAAGGGTCCTTGTATGCAAACAACTCACAAACCTGGAGCAAAGAGCAATAATATCGACATTTCTGTGTAAACATAAACATACATAGGCTTTTACCTCTGACAGCCCAAGGAAGCCAAAGCAAATATGTAAAGGGCATAAGGAGCACTCTGGCAGCTCTCTCTCTCTGTGTGTGTGTGTGTGTGTGAGGAAGAGAGAGAGAGAGAGAGAGAGAGAGAGAGAAAGGGAGAGTGTCTACTCTGAGATCATTAACATACAGGTCACTCACAGGTATCCATGTCTTGTATGTACTTAGGTAAGTGTGTGTCTGTGTGTGTTTGAGCGTATCTCAGCAGAGTTTCATTAGCACACGGGTCACACAGACACAACCTGTGAAATCCTCTACTCTGGTTACACATATCACGTACATGCACTCGTTGTTAGCTAAATGTGCAAACACACATAAAACAGAAGGAGTATGAACATGCTAATGCACAGCAGAGATATAAAAATTTATCAAAATAGCCAGTGTTAAGCGTCAAGAAAATCAAGCAGCTGAGAGGAATTCAAAGCACATCTCCTTTAAGCAGACTCTCCGAGCCTCAGTGCCCGATACACACGTCTTTCATCAAAATGACTATTCAGTGTTAGTGATGGCATGCCTTATTCATTTCTGCTCTTTTCAACAGTTTGCTTTAATGAACCGGATCAGAAAACCTGATTGTTTATCAGTATTTCTTTACATCACATCTTGCTGTTTATGTTTCATGTGAAATAAATGGTATTTTCATGAATAGTGTACAAAATACAGCCTGCTGATTTTTTTCTCTCCCTCAGACGATTCACGTTCTGAGGTTTGTAGTTTTTGTAACACTGTTAATTGTAATATTTGTTTAAATAGATTACAACATTAAAAAAGATTTTACATTTAAATTAAAATTAAAAACAAAACAAAACCCTACACCAGAAAATTAATAACAGGATTAACAATTTAGCCTAAATTAAGTTCTCATTCAGAAGGTACAACTTGAGACCAAATGTTGGTTTGAACTCTATTTATTTATAAACTTATAATTCCTATAAATAATCAAAAAAAAATTTTGTTTGATAATTTTTCTTATAATAACTTGCAAAACAGGATCGAATATTTGAGCTTGAGAATACAAAAAATATGGTGTAAAAATCATAAACATGGAATGACGATTTACATTTTTGGAAACACTCGAGAAGGTCAAGACGACTAATGTTCGCAAATTGGTGGATTAGCTGTGTGAACCATCTCAACTGACAATGTAAGAGTGTTTAATCATCTGCAGTTATCCCCAAACACTTCCTGTCAAATATTAAAATGACAGTAAGCAAATGTTTTTTCTCTAGGTGTATGAGTTTTTAACATGTGAATAGTTATGCACTCTTTAACAGATGTTTCAGATACTTCAGTGTGTTAGAATGTCTCTAACATGGAAGAATCTCCAAAAGCTACCACTAAAAATAGCTACAACTGGAAAAAATGAGGTCTGTGAGGCACAATATTACGTGCACGGGTGGATGTAGCCTAGTCACTTAGGCCTCGGGCTGCTAATACAAAAGGATACAGGTTCAACCCAAGGTAAGAGGTGGAATTGGACAGCTACTGTAATCACAATCCAGCTTTATAATGATTGTGCCCTTTAGCAAGACACTTAACCAGAGGCTGCTCCAGGGGGACCGTCCCTGAAATTAGTCACTGTAAGTCACTTTGAATGATCCATAGCTGCTAATGGCGACTTTCACAGAATTCTCACAGAGATGCTGTTACTGAGGTGGCTTTGAAGAACGATGATTGGGAATTCACTGACTAAGATCCAAATTGGTTCCCCTGCTCTACCGAGAGACGGACCTTGATCTACAATCAGCTTTCTTCCTCTACCTTGTCATCCTGTTCGCTTTGTTCTACAGAGCAGACCTGCCCATAGATCAGTGCTTCAATTTTTAGTCACATAACAGGTCCTGAAGTCATGAGTAGGGAAACTCACTCAACCTCCGGGAGAGATTGCTGAGCCATCATTTGAATAATGTCCTGGCACAAAACTTCTAATAACAGCAAAGTTAAAGGGCACCTATTATGCAAAATTCACTTTTACATGGTGTTTGAACATAAATGTGTGTTGTCAGTGTGTGAGCAAAACCACCCTAGAATGATAAAAATCCACCCAGTGTTTTTTTTTTTACAATCTCAATAAATCATAAGTACTGTTTCAGAACGAGCTGTTCTAAGATTCGGCGCAATGTGACGTAGAATTGAGCAAGCCCCACCGACGTAGTTTGATTGACAGTGGTGTTGGCATAGACCCCGCCCTCAGTGATCTGTACACCATCCTCCATAGACCCCACCCTCTGTGATCTGTACACCATCCTCCATAGACCCCGCCCTCTGTGATCTGTACACCATCCTCCATAGACCCCGCCCTCGGTGATCTGTACACCATCCTCCATAGACCCCGCCCTCTGTGATCTGTACACCATCCTCCATAGACCCCGCCCTCGGTGATCTGTACACCATCCTCCACAGACCCCGCCCTCTGTGATCTGTACACCATCCTCCATAGACCCCGCCCTCAATGATCTGTACACCATCCTCCATAGACCCCGCCCTCTGTGATCTGTACACCATCCTCCATAGACCCCGCCCTCGGTGATCTGTACACCATCCTCCATAGACCCCGCCCTCGGTGATCTGTACACCATCCTCCATAGACCCCGCCCTCTGTGATCTGTACACCATCCTCCATAGACCCCGCCCTCAGTGATCTGTACACCATCCTCCATAGACCCCGCCCTCGGTGATCTGTACACCATCCTCCATAGACCCCGCCCTCTGTGATCTGTACACCATCCTCCATAGACCCCGCCCTCAATGATCTGTACACCATCCTCCATAGACCCCGCCCTCGGTGATCTGTACACCATCCTCCATAGACCCCGCCCTCGGTGATCTGTACACCATCCTCCATAGACCCCGCCCTCGGTGATCTGTACACCATCCTCCATAGTTTCAACGACAGCCGGTAATGTCTCCTAAGAAACATAAGTGTTCTGTTGTGGGATGTAATAATGTACATAGTAGTTTTCACTTACTTCCGACATCAGAGCCACTGAAAACGCAGTGGATGTATTTTATTTATGAAGGAAAGGCGCCACTTAAACTTCCAAAATACGTTTATGTTTGCGCGAATCATTTCTGACTGACTGTTTTGTGAACGAGGGTCAATTCAAAGCAGGTCTTGCTTCAAAGTTAATCCTCAAGTGTGGATCGTTGCCTACTGTTCGCGATCCAACGTCACGTCCAGAAGAAGTACGTGTATTTTATGATTTTTGAGCAAATAACGTTAGTCATTTCAGTCGATGTCAGCCAATTCAACAACAAATGCGTCTAAAGTTGTTGTCGTCGTAGGATGTCTGTGTATATAATTTAAACCTTGTTTGTATAGTGTGTAACCACACGTTTATGAATATATTTTTTAAAGATATTGTATTAAAAACTGCATATATTTTCTTGTTCTGTAGCCATCTTCTCACATTTGCCACATAAGCTCCTGTACTGTAGTAATGTAAACATGACAACAACAGGTCCCTCGCATAAATGTAATTTCGTTTGTATGTAGCAAACGTTATCACAGTATTTGTGTTTGTAGTTTTAAAAAATTGTGCCAACGTTATCACAGTTTGTGTGTGTGTGTGTGTGTGTGTGTCTGTGTGTGTGTTGCACATCCATAATTGGAAAGGGGACGCGAATAAAACTCTATAAGTACATAAATGTATCAAATAACCATTCCGAGACGTCCTGATCCATTCTCATTTGTGTTTCTTCTGCCGGAGTCTCTTCATCATCTGGGTCTGATTCCGGCTCAAACATGTACGGCTGAACGCCATATAAAACAGCGGGTCTCTCACTCTCAGTGCTTCTACTGACTGTGTTTATTGCCATAGGTATGCGAGTTACGCCCTCACCCAAAGGCAGGGCGAGGATATGCAGCTCATTTACATTTAAGGTGGTACACACCAAAACAGCTCTTTTTAAAACAGGCCCCAAAAATGACATTTTCAAATGGTTATAATAAAGTAACTGTGGAGTATTTTGTGCTGAAACTTCACAAATACATTCTGGGGACACCCAAGACCAATAGTACATCTTGTTTTACACCCTTTAAGTGTTGTTGGTCACATTTACATGTAGGTCAAATGGCATTTTCCTGATTGAGTGGGCAGTTCTTGAACAGAAAAAGGTAAAAAATCAACTCGTCGATCGATAAAAGTATTGCTACATGAGAATATGACTTTATAAACAAGAAAAATGGCTGCAAGGTGAATCAAACTTCTGAGAAGTTGTCCTTGTAACAACTCTGAGGGTGTTTTCGCAGCATCAACATTCACAAAGCCAAAAGAGCCTGAGGTAAACAAATGGACTCATCTAGGATCTTCTCCTGAGGAGAGACTGTAATTCTCCTCACACCAAATGGAGGACAAAGGGGGAAAACAGGCATCAGCGCCTCGGGGAGGCCCAACTTGGCTTCTTATGTTCCTTTGTTTCGGAAAAACATGCAAGGTAACCTTGCTGAGAACCGAGCCGCCAATGGACAACACCTAAACAAGCCTATCTGCCGTCGGAGGGGCTTCGAGTGCGGAAGCCCTGCTGTTCTTGGATGCGGGACTTTCTTCAAATCTCCCAAAATGACTACGACTACCTCTTTCTCTGAACCACATGAGGTCTTTATGTCCTTTCTGCTCACATTCCTGCGAAGGTCAAGGTCAGTGTCTGGGACTATGCCTCCCTTCAGCTGATGGCTTCTCAAAGGGCTCCCTGTTGCTACAAGTCCTGCAGAAAACCATCAACGGCTCTTCAGAACTTCAAAGCTTGAGGAGGAAATGTCCTTTGACCTGCTAATTATAAACCAATCAGGAGCGTCCCGCTTTGGCTTACAGAGAAGCGGACGTCGGAGATTGGCAGGGGTTCTCTCTCTTTGTCTTCCTGGGAAAACATATTGACCTGCCTCTCAATTCAAACAGGAGCCAATTAGCCATGGCCGCTGAATTAATTTAGCTTTTGTTTTTATAAAGGACTAAATCTGTGTCCCCAGTGTTTGTTTGCAGCTCAGTCATCCATCAAGGTCAATCAGGGGGTTGAATTAGAAATAATAAATGAATAGCAGAAATAATAAATAACCTAGAGAATTACCTGTCATTAGGAGCTCTAAATATTCCCTGAATTGGACATTGTGTTTGCACAAAGGCGACTGGCTCAAGTTTTCAAAATCAAGGAGCAAATGAAATATTGACAAACTGGCACTTCCTCTTTGGGACTGGGACACATTACAATGCAGGAGGCAGAGCGTGTCTACATCCAACACGTTCTGGATGAGTGTACAAGCTCGAGTCTATTTGTCTCTCATGGACCCTTGCACTACCGACTCCCGCACTGTCTCGGATGTTAATTATGTCAAGATTGAGACATTTTAAATAACAAAGACCATACGAAAGGTGTGACCTCAATTCGCTAAAGTTTGTTTTGATACATGTGTGGAGAAACGAGAGCTCAGTGTGACCTCAGAGGATAACAACGCTCACCTGAAATAACTGCGGCAGCCAATCAGACGCCTCGACCAATTTGTCACAGGCTGCGACGGACTCAAGGTCATGACCAGTTCTCTGGTTTGTTCTGTTAGATGTTCAGAGAAATGAGAGCACACCTATCTTTATCTTTCTCATCACATATTTAATAGTAGAAAGCATTACATTAAGAATGCAACGAGAACTCAAGTCTTATGCATATGTAACTAATCATATTAGCTGGAAGATGACAAGTTAATGGATCATCATAAAAAATATTCCATATGCTCTTGGAGGCATGGTCATATACACGCACATACACACACGGACCTCCCCTAGCTGATCCATTCCTCTTAGTGTTGAATTTGAGTGACGGGACACATATATTGATTTCGGCACTTTATCCCTTTAAAACAACGGCCGTCACCGTGAGAAAGCAGAGGAGATAAACGAGCGCCGCGGCCCGCAGGGAGCTGAGCCTAAAGATTTCCCATCAGTCCTTGCTCTCGCTGACCGAATGCCCGCTGCACAGCTCTAACATTATTCCTTCTTTACACTATCTGTTTACTCTCACTGAGAACTTTTACAGAAAACAATACTGCCTGACACTCTTTTATTCTTATTAACAAATAGTTAGGGAAAGGGGTTGATTTAACCATAAGAAAACGTTTGTCAAACGATTTATTTTCCCCACTTTTTGCACCTCCGTTAACAGAATTTAGGACAAATAGTGTTTTGACCATGATTTGTGTAATTATTTTAATAATTTTATTTTATATTTTTTTATTATAACTTTATATTAAGTGGCTTTAAGTACAATGTACTTATTGTGTTCATGTTGTATTCTCAAACCCTTTTGCTGCTATTGGGATGTGATACGGGTAAGGTTAAGGACAGGTGTGTGTGATACGGGTAAGGTTAAGGACAGGTGTGTGTGATACGGGTAAGGTTAAGGACAGGGGTGTGTGATACGGGTAAGGTTATGGACAGGGGTGTGTGATACGGGTAAGGTTAGGGACAGGTGTGTGTGATACGGGTAAGGTTATGGACAGGGGTGTGTGATACGGGTAAGGTTAAGGACAGGTGTGTGTGATACGGGTAAGGTTAGGGACAGGTGTGTGTGATACGGGTAAGGTTAAGGACAGGTGTGTGTGATACGGGTAAGGTTAGGGACAGGTGTGTGTGATACGGGTAAGGTTAGGGACAGGAGTGTGTGATACGGGTAAGGTTAAGGACAGGTGTGTGTGATACGGGTAAGGTTATGGACAGGGGTGTGTGATACGGGTAAGATTAAGGACAGGTGTGTGTGATACAGTAAGGTTAGGGACAGGGGTGTGTGATACGGGTAAGGTTAAGGACAGGTGTGTGTGATACGGGTAAGGTTAGGGACAGGTGTGTGTGATACGGGTAAGGTTAGGGACAGGTGTGTGTGATACGGGGGACAGGTGTGTGTGATACGGGTAAGGTTAGGGACAGGTGTGTGTGATACGGGTAAGGTTAGGGACAGGTGTGTGTGATATGGGTAAGGTTAGAGACAGGTGTGTGTGATACGGGTAAGGTTAGGGACAGGTGTGTGTGATACGGGTAAGGTTAGGGACAGGTGTGTGTGATACGGGTGAGGTTAGGGACAGGTGTGTGTGATACGGGTAAGGTTAGGGACAGGTGTGTGTGATACGGGTAAGGTTAGGGACAGGTGTGTGATACGGGGGACAGGTGTGTGTGATACGGGTAAGGTTAGGGACAGGTGTGTGTGATACGGGTAAGGTTAGGGACAGGTGTGTGTGATACGGGGGACAGGTGTGTGTGATACGGGTAAGGTTAGGGACAGGTGTGTGTGATACGGGTAAGGTTAGGGACAGGTGTGTGTGATACGGGGGACAGGTGTGTGTGATACGGGTAAGGTTAGGGACAGGTGTGTGTGATACGGGTAAGGTTAGGGACAGGTGTGTGTGATACGGGGGACAGGTGTGTGTGATACGGGTAAGGTTAGGGACAGGTGTGTGTGATACGGGTAAGATTAGGGACAGGTGTGTGTGATACAGTAAGGTTAGGGACAGGTTTGTGTGATACGGGTAAGGTTAGGGACAGGTGTGTGTGATACGGGTAAGGTTAGGGACAGGTGTGTGTGATACGGGTAAGGTTAGGGACAGGTGTGTGTGATACGGGGGACAGGTGTGTGTGATACGGGTAAGGTTAGGGACAGGTGTGTGTGATACGGGTAAGGTTAGGGACAGGTGTGTGTGATACGGGTAAGGTTAGGGACAGGTGTGTGTGATACGGGGGACAGGTGTGTGTGATATGGGTAAGGTTAGGGACAGGTGTGTGTGGGATTGTAATCCCACATAATTACAAATGTAATTACATAAATTTATTATAGCTGTAATTACATGCTGGTATTTAAAAAAATAAGTACAATGTAAAAACATGTATGTACACAATAAGTCCATTGTATCAAATTATTAATTTAAATGTAATCTACATAGTACTTAAAGCCACTTAATATAAAGTGGGACAGAGAAAAAAAGAAAGAAATGTGTAGCCGTTAAAAAAAAAAAAAACTCTTTTAAAAGTACAATATATACAATATACAGGTATTTGAAACAAACTATTTTCCATGCAAGGTTAATGTTATGCTGTTAGATGTGGCGTTCTTGATGTGGCAAGTCCTTGGCTCTACAATATTTTCCATACCATGGTTTTGTCTGATCCTCATTTTCTGTTTCAATTTTAGCATCGTTTAAGGTTTGTAGCCGCACACTCTTTGAACCAAAACTGTTAAGAAAAAAACAAAACTATCTTTTCTGAATCAGAAACAATCTTGCCCCCCACCGCGTGCAGACATCTTGTAGAGTTTATTGTCAAGTTCAGGATGGGAGAGGGCAGGGTGCAGGCAGACAGCCTCTAATACCTGTAATATAAATGGTAATAGTGCCAAGCTTCCTCTGAATCCCAAAGAGCCAACCTGGGAGTTTTACCTCAGACGAGGCCTGTTATTCCTCCCTGGGCTTTGTCTCTAAAGAATGCACTCTGCACACTACACTTTGCCAAATTGAATTTATCCCGTATTGACATCACTCCAGGTCCCACAGTTGATGGAGCGCACACACACACACATCAGACTGACATTCACAAGGACAGACAAGAGGAAAAACCCTATTGCTTTATAAAGAAGGACCCAATATGCAGTGTGTGTGAAACGAGAATAAACCAAACCATAAGAGTGTGTGTGGATGCTAGTATGTAGATCAGTGTATATATGTTTGTATTAAACAGAACGATGCTAATTGACACAACTAGCAAAACTAGTATGCAACAAACATCACAAAAAAAATATTTCTATTAATATTTAAACTCACAATACTTTATCAGCATCAGACATCATATACTGCCTTTGTTTTTCCAACTTAAGAGTTAAATTAGGGTTATGATGTTACATGGTAACAATGTGGTCAAAAAAAAAAAACTATGCCAGAATGGGTAACATAAAAAAATAAAACTGGGCCACAAGTAACAGGGTTGCAAATTTAGTCTAAATAAGCAGTGGCTAGCTTTCCCAAATATAATTTATAAAAAATCGCAAATTTTTTGTTTTTGTTTTTGTAATCCTGTTACCAAAACAAAACAAAACAAAACAAAAAAACATGCTGGGCCACAAGTAACATGGTTGAAAATTTAGTCTAAATAAAGCTGTCTCAAATATTTCGTAAAAATCGCTAAACTTATAATCCCATACGGTAGAGAAAACACTATTTGTTTGATAAATTTTGATGCTTTATCTATCTATTGATTGGAAAAGTAGTTTTGCCATGTAGACTTTTATTTTACGGCTATTTGAGCAGTCATTACTTGATCACTATTCTTCATCAAAAGCGCAAGTCTCTCATACTGCAATTAACCAAACCATCTGAAAGACCACTACACAGGGGTCAGATAGGGATCTAGTGTACAGATAATACAGTATGAGTTCGCAGATACATGACTGACTGTGAAGTGCTCTGACCTTCTAATGAACTGTTCTTCAATTCTCCGTACAGCACCAGTGCTATTCAACCATGCATCAAGGCCACACGGTGTGGCAGAGAGAGAGAGAGAGAGAGAGAGAGAGAGAGAGAGAGAGAGAGAGAGAGAGAGAGAAATGGATAAAAACTTTCATCCTTCTTCCCGTGTCACATACACCACAGACCAAGTATGCATGACAACGGTACTGTTTTGATCAACACGTGACATCTCCCCTTTTAAACACAAACTCTAAACTTATAATATTTTAACATATCTCACTACAAGTCTTATTTGTAGATATTTCTAACTTGGATATGCTTAGTCGCAATTACACTCTTGCTGTACTTACAGTAGTATAGTGCATATTATTCATCTAGCCTTTTCAATAAACATAATGAACCAAAATTTCTCTTAGCACAATCTTAACCTCAGATCTTGCATGAAGACATAATGTCTTTTAAGTCAACAGTTGTGTATAAATGTAACTTAACTGGTCTAAAGTCATTAACTTAAATATTAATCTAGTGCTAAGACTTGAACATATAGCTACTAACATTTGTACAATATTTAAGCTTTACTTGTGCATAACATAGTCATCAAATCTCTTTGGCAAACATCTTGCCCTGGCTGGACGTTCACAGACTGTCACTGGCTGGGAGGGTGCCTTAGGGGACCCACTATTGGTAGGGGACACTCGTGTCTCCATCTGCTCTGTAGGTGTGCAGTCTTGGACAGCAATGTCCGGTGTCACATAAAGTGCTGATTTGTCAGGATCAGCAGACAGGTGAATTCTGTTGCGTCGGTAGGTGGTTCCATTTTCTGTCATGACAGTGTATGATCGAGGGGTGGCATGAGGTTGTACCACAACTGCTCGGTTCCACACACGGCCTTGTCTGATGCGGCAGCTTTCACCAGATTGGAGGGAAGACAGTTCTCTCTTTCCCCTGTTATAGTAATGTGCCATCTGTCGTTGTCGAGCCACCAACTCATCTCTACCTTGCACCGAGGTTTGAGGCATCAGTTTACGAGAGGTTACAGGCAAGATTGACTTGAGACGGCGACCCATAAGCAATTGTGCTGGAGTGACATGGAGTCCGCTAATAGGACTGTCTCGGAGATCAAGCAGGCACTTGTAAATGTCCTTGCCATCCTCTGCTGCTTTTCTCATTAGCTGTTTTATTGTTTGCACAAACCTCTCACTCTGTCCATTAGACTGAGGATATGTAGGACTAGACGTCACCAGGTCAAAGTTCCAATCTGCGGCAAACTGGCGAAAAGCATGACTGGCATATGGCATATTGTCACTCACCAACACGTCCGGCACTCCATGCCTGGCAAAAAGAGACTTCAGCTTGTTGATGATCTCTTGTGCTGTCTTGGTTCTCAGACTCACCACTTCAGGGTACTTAGAGAAATAATCAACAACAAGTAGGTGATCTGTTCCATTATAAGTAAATATGTCAGAACCCAACTTAGCCCATGGACGGTCTGGCACTTCGTGTGGCAACATTGGCTCCTGGACATTACTTCTGTGAAATTTTGCACACACACTGCAACGAGCAATTGCTTCTTGTATGTCTCTAGACATCCCAGGCCAATACATGATAGCTCTGGCTCTGGTTTTACACTTCTCAATGCCTATATGAGTGTCATGTAGGGCGGAAATAATCTCCTGTCGCATAGACTCTGGGATTACTACTCTGTCTCCTACAAAAACAAGTCCATGTTCAACGTATACTTCATCTCTCACCTGCCAAAACAGTTGCGCTAGGCGAGGTACACTTGACTTGTGAGACGGCCAACCTCTTTGACTCACTGCTTTTACTGCCTGGAGAGTCGGGTCATTGGCTGATGCTTGCTGGATCTTTTCAATTCTCTGGCTGCTCATAGGTAGTACCTCAGTAATGCTGTGTACCCGTAGCTGTTGTGCATCCTCTACGTTGGAAGATGTAGCATCACTGGTCTGATACGCTCGGCTCAAGGTATCCGCAATGTACATGTGTTTTCCTGGGTGGTACTTCACATCAATGTTGTATTTCAACAGGCGTAACAACATTTGCTGGAGCCGTGGTGAAGCCTTATGCAGTGGCTTTCTGGTAATCATCTCGAGTGGACGGTGGTCGGACTGTACTGTCACTGGCCTGCCATACACATACTGGTTGAACTTTTCAGTTGCGAAACAAATCGCCAGCAGCTCCTTTTCAATTTGAGAGTAATTTTGTTCAGATGCAGTCAGAGAACGAGATGCATATGCAATGGGATGACTATCCTGCAGCAAACAGGCTCCAAGACCGGTTGATGACGCGTCACACTGTATCACAGTGTCTTTGGTTATGTCAAAAAACTTGAGCACTGGCTTGCTGCTGATAAGTGTTTTCAACATCTTGAGAGCTGCTGAATGCTGCTGTTCCCATGTCCAAGCTGTATCTTTTTTGAGAAGACTACGTAGTGGCGTTGTCGTTGTGGACAGATTAGGTATGAACTGTGACAAGTAATTGATCATGCCCATGATCCTTAGAAGATCCTCTCTTGAAGTTGGGTCAGGCATGTTAGTTATGGCTGTCACTTTTGATTCGTCGGGCTTCAGACCTTCCTTGCTGATCACATGGCCCATGTACACAAGTTCAGACCTCTTGAATTTTATCTTTTCTTTATTGAACTTACATCCCATGGATTTAGCACGCTGCATCACATCATGTAATGTCTTGTCATGTTGTTTCTCATCTAGTGAGGCGACAATCAAATCATCCGCTATAATATGCACGTCTGGGATGTCCCCAAAAACCATCTGGTTTCTTCGCTGTAGGACTTCGCTGGCGCTTGATATTCCGAATGGCATTCGCTGGAATGAATATCGCCCGAAGGGAGTATTGAATGTGCACAGGTCTGCACTGGCTTCAGTGAGAGGAACTTGCCAGTAAGAACTTGTCTGATCAAGCACCGTGAACATTGTTTTCCCAGACATCTGGCTGATCACATCAGAGCTGGTTGGAATCATGAAGTGTTCCCTTCTAATGGCGCGATTCAGATCTTTTGGATCTAGGCATAAACGAAGTGAGCCATCCTTTTTCTCCACTACCACAAGACTATTGACCCAGTCTGTGGGTTTTGATGTTTTACGGATGACGCCGGCTGCTTCCATATCATCAAGCTTTTCTTTGAGACGATTATGAAGACTCAGAGGCACTCTGCGCGGTGGGTGAATTACAGGTGACACCTTGGGCTTCAACTTAATGTCATATGGTTCTGTGAATTTTCCTAGACCACTAAACACATCAGGGTACCGTTCAATCATATCTTCTTGAGTTAGTGATTTTTCAACGTTGTCTACTCTTTGAATGAGTCGAAGACCAGAACATGCTTGACGACCTAAGATCGATGGTCCATTTTCGGTTGTGATGAAAAAGTCATAGCTCGCTTGAACACCCTTGCGCGTCAAGCATTTTAAATGTACTTTTCCTATGTGCTCTATGCTGTGCTTTCCATATCCTGACAGCCTAGCTGAAGATTTATAAACAGGGATGCTGGTGTATTCTGTTAGCTGTTTGAACTGTGACAATGGCATACAGTTTGTGTCTGCTCCTGTATCTAGTTTCATTTTAATTTTGTCCTCATTAACAATTACCTCTTCATACCAGCAGGGGTCACTGAGATCATGTGTCATTGAGTCTATAAAGAAATGTTCAAAATCAGATTCCACTGAGTGTACAGTTGATGCTCCACGACCACGCCCTCTACTATGATAGCTAGGCATTCTGGCTTGACATTGATCAGCAAAGTGGTTTAATTTCTTACAGCGACGACACTCCTTACCATACGCAGGGCAGTTGCGAGGTTGATGCGTTGTACCACATCTGCTACATGCATTGGACGTGTGCTGTGTCACTTTAGCGGTAGCTCCACTCTGCGGGTGGCGACTAGCTTGTGCTGACTGCACGCGCTGTCTACCTCGTCCTCGATAACGTCCACGGTCTCTGCCTCGCGAGTAGGTGTTTAGAGTGTGAACTGACTTATCCGGGGTTTGTGGCGACTTGCCTTGTATCATATCAAGTTCCCGCTTAGCGCTCTCAAACGTACGCATTCGCTGTGTCACTATTTCAAGGGATGCATTGCCGTCATCACCCATTACTTTCATTTTCATTGCCGGATCTTTTATGGAAAAAAATAATTTGTCTCGTAGCGTGGTCTCTAAATCAGTAAACTGACAGTTACTTGCCATCGTTCTGAGATCATTCACGAATGCTTCTAAACCCTGGCCTTCAGGTCTCTGGTATGCCCAAAACTGTGCACGCAAAGCCATTACTGGATTCCTCGTGTTGGAATACTGCTCGAATTTTCTGAGCACAGTATCAAAGTCATTACAATTTTCCGCTTCTCTCTCACCTTCAGCCGGTGCCCATCTAAAGTTACTATATATATCATATCCTCTCTCTCCGAGTATCGTGAGCAAAATAGCAACCTTTTTCTCTGAAGATGCGTCACTGTTTCCCGCTGCTGTGAGGAACAGGGCAAAACGTTGCTGCCACTTCTTCCACGCGGCGCTCACATTAGGACAGTCGAAATCAAACGGCTCGGGTGGCTTGTAGTGTAGAACCTCCATCGGAAAATATTCGGCCGTCGTGCAATGTTCTCCTTGTGTATTAAGTAACGATAGACCCACTTCTGTTCTGACACCATGTCACATACACCACAGACCAAGTATGCATGACAACGGTACTGTTTTGATCAACACGTGACATCCCGGAAAATGAAAGAGTAACAGAGACGCCCTGAGATCAGTAAACGTGTCATGTGCCTTTTATTTCCCATTTCACGGGTATTACATCTTTTCATAAAATACAGGAAACATTGTTTTTGAGCAAAGAAAGGCAGGAGGGGACGGGATCTACGGCAAGATTATCAAAAAATGGTATCTAGCAAAGCAAAGAACTGGGACAACATCTATTTGCCCTCCAGGTTTCACATGGCTTTTAAAGAATGGATGCGTTTTTCAGAGTCAGAGGAGGCAGAGAGGAAAATATAACATTATGTCAGGAATTGGATGTGGCCCTTTTCTTGGAAGGGCAATAAAAATACAAAGATAAAAAAAAATGGGATGGCATGGATCTGTTCTCTAAAAAGATTTTATAGGATGACAGAGATGGAAAGAGCATAGCATAATGCATTACTGCGGAGAATAACTCATGAATCCAGTTTTGTGGAGTTGGAACGCTGGAAAAATTTTAAATATACAGTACTCACTTAATGTCAGAAAATATATATGGTTTGTGTTGAGGTTTCAGTGCTAATTTGTTTTTAAGTCATTACTCTGGGCCTTGTGAGAACGAACAACATCGGGAATTTATGACATGCCATTAAAGTGCATTAACATTGTTGAAGTGGAAAATCGTTTTCCAGTTGAATATTGCTTACAGTGTTTAAGCTCCATGGTTTTTCCCTGAGTGTGTGTGCTGTGAAATGGATTCCTCTTTTCATATATAACCGTGCACTGCTTAGCACGCGTGTGTGTGTGTGTGTGTGTGTGTGTGTGTTATCTCACCCTGGCTAAACATGGAAGAGCCTTGCAGGCTAGAGCCCTTACATTTGTATAGATGTGTGTATATTGTTATTTATATGATTTATATCCCACACACAGTCCAACAGTTTACAATTTTGTGTCCCTAACTATGCATCTTCTCTCATAAGGTCCCTGACGTCAAAGAACACGTGAAGAGCCGTTTGAAGACACGGTTAGCGTTGGTCCCTGAAGAACACCAGACACAGGAGATAAGGATATGCCCTGACCACATCTCTTCTTGGTCACAGTTTATTTGCATTTGTCAAAAATAGCATATGACGGTTTGACCCAGTGTTTTGCACTTTGAAAAAAAACGAAACAACAAATACACAAAATACAAGTTGTGTATTTGTTGTATTCTCGTTCATTGAAAAAGATGAAATTATAAAAGCTAATTCAAAATATTAATATATACTAGTATAAATATATCTATATATAAATAATATACACCCATAATAAAAATTCTGTCATTATTTTCTCACTCATGTTGTTCCAAACCAGCAAGACTTTCGTTCATCTTTGGAACACAAATGAAGAAATCTTAATGAAATCTGACATATTTCTGTCCCTCCATTGACAGTCTACGCAACTACCACTTTGACGCTTCAAAAAGTTCATAAAGAGATCATAAAACTAATCCATATGAATCGAGCGGTTTAATCTAAATGTTCCCTTTCACCATAATTGATGTGTGCGTTGATGAATGTTTATACGTGTATAAATGTGTTATATGTTCATCATATAAAGCGGTCGAGTTTATTCAGGAAATTTGGATTAAACCGCTCAATTCATATGGATTAGCTTTTACTATCTTTACTATATTACTTTACTATATTATACACTTTTTGAAGCGTCAAAGTGGTAGTTGCGTAGCTGTCAATGGAGGGACAGAAAGCTCAGATTTCATTAAAAATAATGTTCATTTGAGTTCTAAATATAAACTAAAGTGTACGGGTTTGAAGAGACATAAGGGTGAGTAATTAAAGACAGAATTTTGGGTGAACTATCCCTTTACTTACCACTAATTACAACAAAATTGTTTTGTTAATGAGCATCTTTAACTACAATCAGTGAGCGAGTCAGATAATTCAGTAATAATTCTGACAGACTCATGAATCTGTAAGTGTTTTTGACCAATTCACTGAAAGTCATTTGTTCATGTTTGGGACTACAGTGAATGTTTATTTTTGCGTGCACCCAGCAAAAACAATGTGTTTTTCTATTATTTATATAGTTGTTTGTATTCCTTTATGGAACTCAGTTGCTCAATTCAGGATTTCGAGAACATTCCAGCTATTTCAGTGTGCGATCCCTTCAAATAATCATCAATAACAGCGAACTCAAATGATAACTGATCATTAGCGCTGTAGCATTACCTTACTGTACCGATATAAGATCAGCCAGAAGGCCTGTTACACGACCGCGGCGCCCTCGTCATCCGCCCAAGAGGCTGAGGCCAACGCGAAGCAGCGCGTTGTAAAATATTTACGAATTAATACAAAATCCGAGATGACACGTTGCCTGTTGGGACGCGCTGTTCCATTATATGTGTGTTCCTCCTGGACATCAGGAGGTGTCAGCACCTTCACCATGGGCTTTCACAGAAGACTCCCAGATGCTGCTTTCAAAGGTTAGCACGACACTGTTATGAGAATGTCTCTTATCTCAGCTAAAATGTCTTGTTGTAATTTAGTTTGTTAGACTTTTTACTTTCGGACTATTCATTAAAACCTAAGTTCCCGTGTCTGCATATTCTGTGTCGGCACTGATAACGCTTTAGACAGTTAGCAGTCAGTTTTTGGTTATTGCAGGCCTGCAAACTCCACAAAGAGAGGGGGAAGAAGTACGATAGCTGCTTTGTCAGGTCAATTTTCAATAAAAAATAGGAAATGAAAAGAAACGCTGACAGTGAAAGCGCTGTAACAGTAGACATGCCGTACTTGAGAAAACCTATGCTCATTCCCATTGTTTGTGTGGTTCTCTCCCACTGCACGCGCTGTGGTCGCGTTTTCTCTCTCGGCTATCTTTGCATCAGGTAATATTTTGGAATGCGCTTTCTATTGCACCGACTGCAAGGGCTGATGGGAAATAAAATTCAATTCATCAATGCCACATCTTATCTCTGATACCCACAGCGGTGTGTGTTGGCTTCTGTGCCCCCCATCACATGTGTTAATTTACTTTGTGCTTCTCTTATCGGCGCAGACGGACAAAGGCCTCAGTGAGAGCCTTCTCTTGCTCTGGTAGCAGCCGTTCTGTGCGTTTATCATCGAGCCGGCTGGACAGACGGTTCACCGGTGATTAAATGTTATGCTGACCACCTAAGCACCATATCCCACAATCCAACAGCTTACCTGACCTCCCTCCCCTCTGGAGTTTTAAATTCGGGCTGCATCGACGATAAGAGAAACACAGACAACAACCCCTACATTTCATCACCGCTCTCAACGCCGCCGGCCACAACGCAGACCTTCAGAAATAACAGTCACGTACAGGCCCAGACGGACTTATTTTCTGCACCGGTTTGGGGAAAAAATCTACAGGATGCATTTCAGAACATTTTTGCATAATTTACTCACCCTGATGTTATTCCAAAACTGTTCTTTCAGGCCCACCATAAAATTCTCCAAATGATGAAAAAAAACGAAAAACTTCAAAATAGTCCAATAGTGCGTTACATTTTGAAGCCATATAATGACATTTATAATAAGTCATTATTCATTGAATCCTGCAGCAGGAGATCTCTTTCCTGCTTGCATTTATTAATATGACATAACGCCACTGATTTTCATCAATTATCTGTTTGGTAACTGATCACAAACGCCATATTGAGCCAGGGTTATTACCAGGGCTTGACATTAACACGGCATGGAACGCAGTCACTCCTACTAGCCACTTTGGCGGGTTGAATTTTATATATATAAATTATAGTCTTTATAAAGGAATCTGAAATAAAAAAACTAAGTGCAATGCAGTGTTGTCAAAAATATGAATTTTTCGATATCGATACTGAAATATCTGAAAGGCTTCCAATGCTAATTTTCCGCAGAACAGATTCACGGTCCCAGCTCTCTCATCTCTCCCACAGGGAGTTACACACAAACCCGCCTCTCCTCACTCCGGTGAAGACAAAACTGTGTACTTATTGCACAATATAATGTCAAACTGACGGACTTGGCGAGTATTCATGTAAACGCAGTCCATCATATTATAAGTGAATGTAAAAAGATGAGAAAGAAAACGCGTATAATGGATCAGTGTGTCAGGTCTTAAAGTGACAGCAGCCTAATTAACCTGCTGCCATATTATGAGACAATATGAAAAATATCTATATGACCACTTTTCCTCGTGGTATCAATGTCAGAACTGTGGCCAGGGAAAATGCAGAGCGGCTAGTAACTTTCATGTCAAAGAAGTTCATGTCAAGCTCTGGGTATTACAGATAGCCGTGGCGGTCAGGAGGAGTTTCAGTTCAATTCAATTCAACAAATCTATCGTACAGTATGACTTTAGAAGACTTGGAATATAGCTTACAAGTTGTATGGACCACTGCTATGGAACTTTTTTTCTGGAGCTTGGCATCATTCATTGACATTTTCATTGGATGGAAAAGTGCAGCAACATCTGCTTTTGAGTGAGACATTAGTGATTAAATCATTTTTACAGTATTATCTTTAAGCAGAGCTGAGAGCGGTCAAATAATCATAAATATTAAACCAACATGCAACGGTAGGGAGCTTTATGAATGATGGGCGTTTCAATTCTATCAAAATACATTTAGATCACAGTGACCGTTTGACACGACGCCTTATCACTCTCCAATCTCCTTCAGCCCGTTTGAATATTATTCTGCCGTTATTTATTTGGGTAATTTAAATGTTATAATAGCATTTGTTCAGAACAGTGACGGCGACCTCTGTGTGACTGTCATCTCGGATTTCGACACACTGAAAAAGACACGGGTTAAAGATTAATAGACGAAATGCTTGAGGAGTCGATTTTTGTGGCGCCTGACTTATTCATAAGGAAATAAAGGGCCTTTAGCCACGCTAAGGCGTGAGTAAGTGTGTGTGATCTCAGACAGCAATATAAGTGTTATCAGGATAAATGCTGCATGGAGGCTGATGCCCGCCTGATTGAAGATCCTACGCCTTTCTGAATGTGACTGGCATACTAAACACAGATTTACAGTTAAAACAGCCGGCCTGAACGCAGCAGGGCTGCACTTAATCATGCCATTCAGCGGTCTTATTAGAGAACAATTACTAAATGGCAGGCCTTGTAAATCATAAATCATTCATCAAGATGACTCTGAGAAAATGAATGCAGCATTTTGCAGCGAAACGCCAATGGCTTTCCTCATGTGTATTCATGGGAGTGTGGTAGACATTGTGCAAAGCTGTTGCTGCCTTCATCTGTCATGAACAAAACCAAGACCTGAGCCACCAGAACAGGAGGGACTCTTGGGAAACATACGAGCGTCAATCCTTAAGAACTACAACATCTGGAACCTGGTGTTGGAATATAGCTACAACTGGCAACTATTAGGGTTATTTGAGCTGTTTTGGTTCTCAGTTATTATCAATTATTGTTGATGCTCATTTATTATTAATGGTTATTCTTATTGTCAATGTTGAAAACAGATTTTTTTTCTGCTTAGTATTTTTTTGGAAACCTTTTTTTCAAGATTCTTTGATGAATAGACTTAATTGAACAGCATTTATTTGAAATTTGTAACATTATAAATGTATTTACAGTCACTTTTGATCAATTTAATGCATCCATAATGCAATTTAATGAGTAAAATATTATTTATTTTATTATATATATATTAGGGTTGTCAAATGCCCTGGGGGGGGGGGGGGGCAATATTATGAACCTTATCAGCTTGGCTCATGAATAATAATCAGATGATGTAACATTCACCCAGTAGTCACAACCGATTTGGGGAAGTGGGCGCCAGCGCTAGTAGAATTACGGTTTCCGACTCGAGCCGTCGTTCAGTTGACTGCTGATGCAACCGGCTGGCAGATGTTTCTGCTTGGTCTAAAAGTCTTAAAGCAGAAGGATGTCATTTTGATTTCCTAAGTGGTGGGTGAGATTTGGGATCATTCCACCAAGTTTGGCACCTTTGACTTTAATATTTTCTGACATCCAGACACTTTCAGGGAAGAAAAATCATAGTAATAAAAAAATCTGAACAAAAACCCTTCAGAACTGGACCACTTAAAAAATATGCTTCTGGTTGATGTGCTGGCGCTGGGGTTTATTAACATGACTATGTGCACCCCCACTAGGAGGCGCTAGACTATAACTCCCCAAAGACAAACTCAAGCCTGCGTTCCTTTGCTCCATTGCCTTCGGTGTCTGTAGAAGTGTCATTTGACAGACATCTGTCACAGCTCATCTCTTACACACCCTGTCAACTCTCCCTCACTCACTCCCTCTCTTCCTCTCTCTGGCCTCCTCAGGCTGTTTAGCATGTGTGAGTGAGCAAACTGCTTCAGGAGGAATAGAAAGACATGAAGGGTGAATTTCTGTCTTTATCAAAGTCTACTTCAGCGCTTGCTAACCTTATTCCTGTAGGTCCCCCAGAAGAACACATTTGAGTCGTCTCCTTTATCTGACACAACCATTTTAGAGTACTAATGAACAGATGAGAATCAGGTGTGTTGGATTAGAAGTCATCCAATTAGGTATGTAAAAAAAAAACATATATTCATATTGATTTTTCGGTTGGTTGTCTGAATGACTAGACAACTTGCGATTCTTTGATATCCCAGAGGTGATTGGAGAGTTTACCATGATGACAGCCCATTAAAGCACAGCAAAGTATTTTTTTTGAAAAGTCCCTAAATTCATATTTTAGCATCAACAAAAAATATTAAACCTAAATAAATGAACAAAAATCTAACCATATGTTTCCATCCAAAGTTGCAAATTTAACTTATGCACAAAATTGGAATATCACATTAGCAAATAAAGAACCGTTTCCATCAAAATCATCACTTCCTGATAAACTGGCACTAAATATCACTAAGAAAAGTAGGAGAAGCCACTGTATATAGCCTCATGACTTTAGTAAATGACGCCCTCATGCTACTTTGCCATCCTGCTGTTTGGGAACGCATGTAAGACAGTTCTGGAAGCTAATTATACCAATCCACTTTGACGACAGACTTTGCTCAGGTATTTCAGAACATCCAAAACAACATTTCAGATCCTGTGAAACGAGATCGGTTCGCTGTTTAGTCCAGTTATGCCGTCCCATTGTGCAATCACATGACTTTTTGATGCACATCGAGGAATTTAATTGGTGAATGTGTTTCCATTGTAGTTTATATGTTTTCTTATCGGATAATTTTTTTTATCTAACTCAATTGAATGCACGCGTTTTTATTTAGCATAAAAATAGGTGGATGGAAACATAGCTATTGATCCATTAGTAAATTGGTGAATGTCTAGTTGACAATTGTAGACTTGGAATTAAGCCTTTTAACACCAGTTATCTTGCCAAGAAAAATCTTAATTCGTCAGCATAGTAGATAAACTTGAGAAGATGTTGTATTCGTGCCCAGTCTATGTGTTCCCGGTGTTTCTCCGCCATAGTATAGTAAGATTGAGCTTATATACACCACTGAGTGACTTTCAACTTCCTTGTAAGGTAGAAAAACATGTTGCTAATGTTTAAAACTGGAACGTATATGCCTACACATGGTACAATCCACTTTCCATTAAGAAACTTCCCTTCAGTGTATACATTTGTGGTACACTGCATCAGTTCACAATCATTCCATTCCTTGTAAAAAACATGCCAATTGTACACATTTAATGTCTCATCATCATTGGAACATCTCTGCTCAGTGAACGTTGCATTGCACACATAACTCTAGCAAAATATATAACTCTCCCTGTGTCTAAAATATGATCCTTAAACACACGTGTCCATCCAATCTATAGTCTAACTCATGCATTTTAAACTTCATAAGATAATACAACTGATTATAAATACTAATAAAGAATAATAATACATATACATAATATTAAATAATGAAATTATATTAAAAGGTGAAATTTTAGTTTTCAACAATAACATATCAAAACCACGTGAAGTCAACTCCGATACATTACATTCTCAAGAACAACTACTTTCGTTCGCTTGCATCACGTATACATGTCATCAGAGGCACAGAAGTGATCTGAGAAGGGAATACCGTAGTATAAACCATATCAGCTTAGCTCATGAATATTGATTAGGTGACAACATTCACCTAATTAATACTGGAAGTGAAAAAAAACTGGAAGAGCTGGAAGAGGGGCAACTCTCTGAGAAAACAAAAGAAATGAATATTTGAACTCTCTCTTGTGAAGTTAGCATCTCACCTCAGAATACATCTCTTCCTCTTCCCCACTCCTTTCTCTCTCATGCTGAGATCACCAAAATTCACCCACAAATCTATATGGTTTAATGTGAATTTTTTATCATACAGTATTATACATATTTGGTATCATTTGAAATGTCTCAGTGTGACTGGTACAAATGTCTCATCCCCAAAGAAGTAAACCAAAAGGTAATAAAGTTCTTGAGAGTTTAGAGATGGAGGAGGGTGTGTCTTCCAGGCAAATGGCATCCGGCTCCCAAAAGCTGTAAACTCTGAATGCAAATTCCCATTGTTAGCAAATGTTTCTATGTGAAAGACGTTTCTGTCTATATAAAGAAATGCAACAAGAGGCTCAGGGCGAATCCGTAACTCAGATCAGCCCATAATGTTGAAGGATCTCAAAGACTTGTATTTGCATTACATTATGTATTTTTCAAAATGTTGGGTTTAACCTAGATCTTTTACTCTTTATCTCTGAGCATTTGATGTAATTGTATTGATTATGTTTGAACTGGCATGATACATTGAACTGACATAATAAATTGTTACATTTGATTTTATTCCGACTGACTCTGAAAGTAGTAGATTAAATGGATTCGTATGTTACCGCAAGTTTTACGTCAGATTAGTGACGACTAATATTTGGCTCTAATTCAAGTGTACGTGGTTTGCAAAGACAAGAAGTGAATTTCCGTTTAGAACAGCAAAAATGCTGCTTGACCAATCTAAATTTGGCTCTGTTTTAATTTAATGTTACTTTAGACAAGTGTACGTGGGAAACCACGGCATGGCCAATCCAAAGGTATTATAAGAAGTAATGTTGGTCAGCTTATATCTGTAATAGTGGCCATACCTCTACTGAAGTAAATGTTACTTTAATTTCAAGTGTATGCAACCACAGGGACTATACCAAAGTGTCTTTGATTGTGTAAGTGTGAATGCGACCAGTCTCAGGTATATAGCATTTACCTCTGTTGGGTGACCAAAACTGACGGGCTTGTGATCGTGAGACCCGCGTTAAGCAGAAGGCGTGAGGACCTCAGAGCGACATAGCTTCCTAATATAAACGGGTAAAATATAAGTAAAGAGTCGAAAAGAATAATCAAATGCACTGCTATTATATAATTGACCAATAACCAATTGGCAATTTAACCTAAATTCGAGGCCGTGATAAAATGGAGTCAGATAAAAGCTTAAATGGAATTAAATTACTTTGCCATGCGGAAAGACAGTAATGCGCAGAGACCATAGACTGTAAAAAATATGGACAACCTGTGACGTCACCCATAGACTTTCTGAAGAACGGTTTTGAGGCCGTTTATGGGGGGTATGGGCGGCGCCATCTTGAAAAATCTATCGATATTTCAATAGAAATGTTCAGGAAGGATCCAGAGCTGGTCTGATGTGTGTGTGTCAGATCATGGCCCAGACGTCACATTTCAGGAGTTCCACTCGGCACAGCCCGTTATCAGCTGTCAATCAAGCTGTCAATCAAAGTTAACCACGCCCTTATTTGTCATACATTTTATATCTAAAGACGATCTAAACTAACGAGTTAGAAAAAAATCCCCCCCCCCCCCCCCCCCCCCCTCACAGTTGTCAGGCACTCGGAACCTATCGAAAAATACAATAAAAGTCCATGGGACCAACCTGTAAAAACATGAGTTTATGCTGTGAAAACAGACATTTTAACATGGGGGTCTGTGGACATCTGCTCCTTCTGGGACCGGCCCGAGTTTAGATGTTTTTTTTTTTGCACTTCCGGGTAGGCTTCATTTCTCAGATTAGAATGTTGCCGCTTGGCAGAGACCCGTTCTATCGGATCCACTCGGCCGATCTAGACGGGCTTACAATACTCATGAGCCCCAATGTATTCTCTGAAAGGCTGTTAGATGGGCATTTTATAAGATATTTTATGATTAACTCTAACTGCTTGTACAGTGATGAAACTGCTTGGCAGAAGCTTTGGCATTTTAGGTTGACCGGCTACACTTAAAATGATTATTTTCCAAAAAGTTGTGTACTTCTAATCAGATAGGCTAGATGAATGGTGATCCAAGTAAAGACCAATGTGTTCCTTTCCTAAATCCCTCAAGTTTGTTTTTTCAGCTCAACAAAACACTCTGGAGGAAGGCCTTTTGTCGCCGCCATGAAGCCCCTGGATTACCATACATCTGGAGGGTCTGCTTGACGGACGAGTGAAGGATGGAGAGCGCTCTCCCCAGTGATAATGACAGTGATCTGGCAGCTCTCAGATTGAAGTCAAGGGCCACTGGGTCTCTGTCAAAAGAAGCAGTGCTGTCGGTCAGGCTCTGAACAGCCCTCCACAGGGGGCAGCGTTTAATTACCGCAGGTCTCCAGTCCACTCTCCAGCTAAAACAAAAGTAATTGCCAGACTTGAAAAAACAAAAAAATAAAAAACTTCTTTGGTTTACAGGGCCGGGGCGACCAATCCAGAATGCTTTGTGGAGGAGTAATCTGTATGCAAAGAGGGAGCGCTTGGCAGTGTGCGGTTCCTTGGAAATCTCAGTGTGATGATCTAAGCGGAGCTGTAATATTACTTTGTGCAGATATGAGACGAACAAAAACGAGTCAACAAACAAACAAGTTCCACATTTGTCTGGCTCACACTGACTGATCCAAACAATCAATAACAAACAAAAGCTGTGTTTAGTATCATCTGTGAATCGAACATTTCGAAAACCAATGAGTCCTGTCCAGGGGTACATATACCATATTAGAAAGTACCTAATAAATATTAGGGGAATATTTATTAGCTTTGAATAGATAAAAATAACTATTTGTAATAAAAAGTTCTTATAAAACATGAATTTAAAAGGAAATGAAAGTGTGTTAATTATGTGTATAATTTTATACAACTGCTAGAGCTCAAATCTGATCATGACTACTAAAGTTTAGCAACTTTTTCTGCAGGGCACTGAATCATTTTCAACGTTTTTTATTTATTTATTTTTTTTAGGAATCAGGTTCACTTATATTAATTCATTCTCTTGTATAGTTGTTATGGGTCTGGTTGCAGCAACGAGGAAACAGGATATATATGCAGCAGTGTTTATTAATCATAAATTCAACTTACAGAAATACTCACGATACAAGGAAATCTCTAACACGGGACAGGACAAAAGGCCAACATCAACGACGACAGACAACTACACAGTCAGACTTAAATACACAGGTAACAGGGAGGAACTGATTAGACTGATTAACAAGATAATTAAAGACACACAGCTCAACCAAATGAACTAATGAAGACGGTGACCATGGGAACAAAGGAGTGGCGGGAAACTGAACAAAAACAAACAGACATGTAACACTAGTTCAGTCGTGGCCATGGTGTGATCATTTGTTCCCTCGTTTGAATTGTTAAATCATGGCCACAAATCAACAAATTCTTAATATGTGGCCATGTTATCTAAATTTTCCCCCAGCAAGTCATATGAATGAAAGTGACTGCTTTCATGTGTGAGTCATTTAAGTCATTAATCTAAATCATTCAATCACATATGACACGCAGAATAAAAAAAATAGATATTGGGAATTAAGAATTTGTTCCCATGCCTTATGAATCTGTGGCCATGTTTTAATAATTGGTTACATTGTTTTAATTAAAAAGTGTCTAAGTTGTACTTATTTGTTCCCTTTCGTTCAGTCACTCAGGAATGAGGGTTTCGCTTACAAGCCTATCCCCTTCGAGTTCTACAAAACGAGCGATGGGGCGGAGTTGCGCTATGCAAATTCTGAAGATCCTTGGCACTGTTTTGCCATTGGCTCGTTTTGTAGAACTCGAAGGTGATAGGCTTGTAAGCGAAACCCCCATTTCGTCAGTCACAGACGTAACGCCTCTGTTCCCTCCTCAGGGAACGACAGTTACATAGGTATTAATCTTTGGCCAAGGTATCTTGCCCCCCCCCCCCCCCCTCGTTATTTCAAATGTATGCGCGTGGCAAGCGTTATTAACGGTTATTCACCATGCGTTATTCACATGTCTCCGTTATTAACGGATCAAACATCGCTGACGTGGAAACCAGGAAGAAACATTGTGGCATGAGTGAACTATCCAGAGTCTACAGATCAGCAACATTCACCATGGATTTACTGTAGTAACACTGACTGTAACATGGGTTTACTGTAGTAACACTCACTGTAACCATGGATTTACTGTAGTAACACTGACTGACTGTAACCATGGATTTACTATAGTAACACTGACTGTAACATGGGTTTACTGTAGTAACACTCACTGTAACCATGGATTTACTGTAGTAACACTGACTGACTGTAACCATGGGTTTACTGTAGTAACACTCACTGTAACCATGGATTTACTGTAGTAACACTGACTGACTGTAACCATGGATTTACTGTAGTAACACTGACTGACTGTAACCATGGATTTACTGTAGTAACACTGACTGTAACATGGGTTTACTGTAGTAACACTCACTGTAACCATGGATTTACTGTAGTAACACTGACTGACTGTAACCATGGGTTTACTGTAGTAACACTCACTGTAACCATGGATTTACTGTAGTAACACTGACTAACCATGGATTTACTGTAGTAACACTGACTGACTGTAACCATGGATTTACTGTAGTAACACTGACTAACCATGGATTTACTGTAGTAACACTGACTGTAACATGGGTTTACTGTAGTAACACTGACTGTAACCATGGGTTTACTGTAGTAACACTGACTGTAACCATGGGTTTACTGTAGTAACACTAACTGACTGTAACCATGGATTTACTGTAGTAACACTGACTAACCATGGGTTTACTGTAGTAACACTGACTAACCATGGGTTTACTGTAGTAACACTGACTAACCATGGATTTACTGTAGTAACACTGACTAACCATGGATTTACTGTAGTAACACTGACTAACCATGGGTTTACTGTAGTAACACTGACTAACCATGGGTTTACTGTAGTAACACTGACTAACCATGGATTTACTGTAGTAACACTGACTAACCATGGATTTACTGTAGTAACACTGACTAACCATTGGTTTACTGTAGTAACACTGACTAACCATGGATTTACTGTAGTAACACTGACTAACCATGGGTTTACTGTAGTAACAATGACTAACCATGGGTTTACTGTAGTAACACTGACTAACCATGGATTTACTGTAGTAACACTGACTAACCATGGTTTTACAGTAGTAACACTGACTAACCATGGATTTACTGTAGTAACACTGACTAACCATGGATTTACTGTAGTAACACTGACTAACCATGGATTTACAGTAGTAACACTGACACATGGATTTACTGTAGTAACACTGACTAACCATGGGTTTACTGTAGTAACAATGACTAACCATGGGTTTACTGTAGTAACACTGACTAACCATGGATTTACTGTAGTAACACTGACTGTAACCATGGGTTTACTGTAGTAACACTGACTAACCATGGGTTTACTGTAGTAACACTGACTGTAACCATGGATTTACTGTAGTAACACTGACTAACCATGGATTTACTGTAGTAACACTGACTGTAACCATGGATTTACTGTAGTAACACTGACTAACCATGGATTTACTGTAGTAACACTGACTAACCATGGATTTACTGTAGTAACACTGACTGTAACCATGGGTTTACTGTAGTAACACTGACTGTAACCATGGGTTTACTGTAGTAACACTGACTACCACTCACTGACTATAACCATGGATTTACTGTAGTAACACTCACTGACTGTAACCATGGATTTACTGTAGTAACACTCACTGACTGTAACCATGGATTTACTGTAGTAACACTGACTAACCATGGATTTACTGTAGTAACACTGACTGTAACCATGGATTTACTGTAGTAACACTCACTGTAACCATGGATTTACCTTAGTAACACTGACTGTAACCATGGATTTACTGTAGTAACACTAACTGTACCATGGATTTACTGTAGTAACACTGACTGTAACCATGGATTTACTGTAGTAACACTCACTGTAACCATGGATTTACCTTAGTAACACTGACTGTAACCATGGATTTACTGTAGTAACACTAACTGTACCATGGATTTACTGTAGTAACACTGACTGTAACCATGGATTTACTGTAGTAACACTCACTGACTGTAACCATGGATTTACTGTAGTAACACTCACTGTAACCATGGATTTACTGTAGTAACACTGACTAACCATGGATTTACTGTAGTAACACTGACTGTAACCATGGATTTACTGTAGTAACACTCACTGTAACCATGGATTTACTGTAGTAACACTCACTGACTGTAACCATGGATTTACTGTAGTAACACTCACTGTAACCATGGATTTACTGTAGTAACACTCACTGACTGTAACCATGGATTTACTGTAGTAACACTCACTGTAACCATGGATTTACTGTAGTAACACTCACTGTAACCATGGATTTACTGTAGTAACACTAACTGTAACCATGGATTTACTGTAGTAACACTCACTGTAACCATGTATTTACTGTAGTAACACTAACTGTAACCATGGATTTACTGTAGTAACACTAACTGTAACCATGGATTTACTGTAGTAACACTAACTGTAACCATGGATTTACTGTAGTAACACTAACTGTAACCATGGATTTACTGTAGTAACACTCACTGTAACCATGGATTTACTGTAGTAACACTCACTGTAACCATGGATTTACTGTAGTAACACTCACTGTAACCATGGATTTACTGTAGTAACACTAACTGTAACCATGGATTTACTGTAGTAACACTCACTGTAACCATGGATTTACTGTAGTAACACTAACTGTAACCATGGATTTACTGTAGTAACACTCACTGTAACCATGGATGTTTGGCTGGAATAGTAAGTTATAGGCTACAATGCGTTCAAGTAATGTTATGTCGGTTTTATATAGACATTATGAATAAAATTGCTGCCCTCAAATGTTAATCTGCAATAAAATAAACCTTTGTTTATAACTAGGCTACTACAATATTACATTTCGGGTTTTTTTCAAGGAGCTGTTTTTGTTTTATATGCTCCTGAGTCAAGTATAGCTCCATCATTGCTCAAAGTAAAAAATGATCATACTTTATGATGTTAGTTTTAATCAAATTAAAAAAATAATAAATCAAGGAAATTTCTCTGGCATTTCTTTCTTTTTGCTGTATCGAAAACGTAGCGAACCGTGACACCAGTGTATCGTTTCGAACCGTGAATTTCGTGAACCGTTACACCCCTACTTTATATATTTATTCATTTAAACTGTGCGTAAATCTAAATCCTACAAAATTATTATTCTAAATAAGCAGTACTAAAAGCCAGATGATTTTGTCTTAAAAAATCATTTGCTATGTAGAGACATTTAATTTGGAGTAGAAACAGGTGCAGTGACTTTATCAGAATCAGAATCATCAGAATCACTTTGCTCACAGCTGATTGGTCCAAGTTCGGATTGCAACCTCTTACCTGGACCATAACCAGGTTAGCCGTGGAGCGCAAGTTACTATGGCGATGAACACTGCAAAAAGCCAAACCACTTTCATGGTGCCTAAACTCCAGGGTTGGCCTAAACTGAACCACACGTGCCTAGCCGCCTCAACCAGCTTCATGGTACAGGCCCTGATCTGTCCAAAAGGAAGGAAACACCAATACTTCCTTTGGAAACAGTCATTCTGGTTTCATTTAGTTGGAAACTATTTCCATATATTTTGAAGTGACTTTAATCATTCTAATGACATCCAGCATTTTATGAGTTAACATCTGTGGCTTGAAAAAATCTGCCTCAAAGAGAATCAAAGACACAATAGCAACCAAAACAACAACAACAACAACAGCCATAAAAAAGCCCTCCATCCCTATTTCAATAATTCTTCAGTGGTTCTAATTAGTGTAATTAATTCAGTTTAATGAGCCATCTTCTCTCAGTCTACACCCTCTAAATCATGTCATGACCACTTTATAAGGAAACCAAATGAGCACTTGCGTTTAATGCATGTTTTTTGTAAATGCTTTAATCCACAGGTGATGCTGTGAGAGCTGCATGAGGGATGTGTTTCTGAGAGCTTTCATGAGAGAGCACAGGCCAAACACACGACGGCACGCAGAAACACCACAGCGCTCCACTGCTGATAACCTTAATTCCCTTTCTGACTCGCATTTGTTTCGTTAATGAGCATGTTGCTTGTAAGATAGCGTTTTGGCTGATGAAGACTAATTCATAATAGGCCACACTTCACTTCAACTCTGTCTTGTTATTCGGTTTTGTTGTTAACCTTACCTCTAGTGTTCCTCTTCTTGTCATCTATGTTTCTGTGAAGTTCCAAACTCCTCTTTCTCACGTCTGTCTCTTTGTCTTTTCTTTATTCAGCTAGGGTTGTGTAACAGAGTGAAAAGAGCAGCCTCATCTACATTCTCTGAGCTTCAGGCTCAACTCACATCGACTTCAAGACACTAAATGTGACAGACCAAACAAGTCAAACACACTACAGAGACATCGCAGGAACCCGAACACAGATCGCTCTACGGAGACTGTCCAACCGTCGCTCTACATACAGTGTCAGCTCTATTTGGCTCTGAAGCTACACGATTATCTGATCACTTTTATTTCTTGAAGGAAACACTTGCAAAGACTATGTGTTTGCAAATGCATATTTATAAAATGGAGAGTTGAAATTATTAATGTCTATTAATGCTTTATAAATGATGAATGAACTCTTTACTAATGCTTAACTAATGATTAATAGCGTGTAGTTATTATAAAGTGTTACTGAGTATTTTGTTCTGGAATTATATAGACTAGGTTTTGATTCAGTAAAAGAATCATTAACAACCGAATGTCGTCTGGTTCTGGTTCTTAATAAACGTATTTTCTGAACCCTTATGTAGTAAAATCACAGCTGCAGTAAATCTCTTTATTGTTAATAAACATCACTTAGCATTTTAAAATCTTCTCAAACTAAAGTCACATGACATGATTGTTAAAAACATTTAATTAAATTCAGAGTTTTAGACTTATTATCTTCAGATTTGGAATATAACATGGTCAGACATGTGGCTTTAGCTGCACTAGATAAAAATAATGCCAAACTTCAATTTTATTTTCATAAATATATTTCATAAAAATACATTTCTAATAACTTTACAAAACTTTGAAGCTGAAACTTTCAGATTTAATAAATTCTGACTATAATAAACGGCCAAGTGTCTGCTTTCAAATGAGACCATACTTATGCTTTAAGTGCAAAGAGTTCATGAACTGTATGTGTTTTCGTTTGGGTATGCCATTTCTGGGTTAATACATTTTTTAAATGTCTTTTTTTTATTATAAGCAAACTAAATCTAAATAGCTGGTAGAATGCGGTAGGAGACCGTACGTGCCAATGTGATTTGTCCTGTGATGACATCATCACACCAAGCCCCATCAAACTGCCAATACGAGGGACGCTAATGCAGGCCAACGAACACATATTTTACTCTCTAAATTAGCTCGGGCGGGAGGGCAATACAATTACGACCACCAAATCAAACAATATTAATTGCACTTAAGGTTGAAAGACATGCAAAACTCTGATCACTTGCATATTTGAGGCTGGGTGATAACATCGGTCTCAAGTGTGCATGAGAAGTGCCAGGCGGCCATAATGATAAATCAGAATTGTAAAGAGAGACACAAGCAGCCAGTGATCAGACCCGAGAGAGAGAGAGCTCGTCTCCATAATGCCCTGTTCAATCAATACAGGAACGCCCTTTACACGCTTCTGTAACAGACGGCCAACCATTCCTCCTCTCCACCCGCTCATGATTCTTCCTTTCCTCACAGTAAAGACTAAATCCAGATAAAGCTCATTTTAGACTTCCAAGAGCTGTGGGTCAATGACCTGATGCTCTTTATTTTTCATTAGAAATACATTGAAATGTAGTACACTGATATGAATATAACTCGTCTATGATGAACATGTTTTTAATTTCTGAATTAAAATTCATGTTGAGAGCATAAAGTAAAAAAAAGTCCTAAAAGTCAAAACTGCTTCAGTGCTTATTTCAAATGAAAGCCCAATATGAAGAAACAGAACAACAGAAAAGGACCTCAGCAGACCCTTAAGAGTACGTCATGTCAATCAATACAGAAATTCTCTTAAAATATCAGATAATTTGACCTTTATTATGGAAAGTCAAGCTTAGTTCATATTGTAATGTCATGTGGTGTGACTCTTTATTTATTGGAATGACAATGTATATTTTTATGTGTTGGTCACACCACATGACATTTTAGCACCATTACCTTAAATTCCTTTTAAATCTAGAATGTTCTTCTTTTTTTATCATGGACACTCTTATACACCAAAACATCAAAGGCAAAATACCCGAAAGCATCACAAATCTTGGGCCATTTGAAATGTATAGCATTCTTCAAACATTGTTTGAATGTTCTTAAAGGGATAGTTCACCCCAAAATGAAGATTCTGTCAGTAATTACTCTCCCTCATGTTGTTTCCCGTAAGACTTTCGTTCATTTCGGACAGTGGTGGAAAGTAACTAATTACAAATACTTTCGTTACAGTACTTGAGTAGATTTTTCGATTTTTTCTACTTTCTTGAGTATAATTAAATTGTGGTACTTTTACTCTTACTTGAGTAAAATAAAAATAAAGTATTCAACTTCTCTACATTTATTTTTCATAAAAAGTACAGAGTACTTTGACAAAGGTGCCGACGGAGCAACAGGGCAAGCTGACATTTGACAGACACTTTTCAAACTACTGCGGTGGAGCCCTGCGCTTCAGCCAATAACAGACATATCTGAAGCAGTTCAGCCAATAACAGACAGGTCTGACTCGGGTGCAAAACCAATCAAAACTTCCAGTTCGGCTGGGGGGCGAGGCGTTCAAACCGCGCTTTGACATTCAATCACTGGCGCTCGTGTTTTGAATCAGTAGCGCTAACGTTTCAATATTTCAGTGAATGTAAGTATTCTGCTCATATTTAATTATGGCAACTACTGAAATGGGTCATACCATTGATAATACCAGAGCACTGAGCAGTTGAAGTAAATAAAAAAAGCTTGGCTCATAACATGGACGGAGTTATTGCATGGACGGAGCAAGAACAATGTAAGTGTTTAAAATACATGCACACAGTTCAATTAATGGTAAAGCTCTCCCTCTTTAACAATACAGTTAAACTAAATATACGAAGCAAACTTTGTAAAAAGCTGAAAAAACAGTGAAATAAGATCGCATGATTTATCTGTCTGAAATCGGATGCATGTAAAAGTGTAGTTCGTTCCTATTGCACCAGTGGGCTCCCAGCATATTTTCAGAGAAAGAGAATTAAATTTAACATGTTAACCATACCCCACTTCATTTTTTTTACTGGGAATTTTTTATTAGCCTACTGTTTTTTTACATAGCCTACTGTTGTAAATCTCACCTTTTTTTAAATCGGACCTCTCACTTAACCTTATTTGCTTTCAATTATGAAATGATTCAAATCAAAACATTCAAATGATCTTACCTAGACTTACTTTTCAAAATTAGTAATAAAACAATTGCTCTTGACAACAGGGAAAGCTATTAGTCTATATGTGGAGCACTTTTATCATAGATAGATGCACTTTTTTGGGCTTCAAATTTTCTCCAGTCACTCACTGCCATTATAAAGCTTGGAAGAGCCAGGCCATTTTCTAATATAACTCTGATTGTATTTGACTGAAAGAAGAAAGTCATATCTTCTAGGATAACTTGAGGGAGAGTAAATCATGGGCTAATTTAAATTTTTTGGGTGAACTCTCCCTTTAAAGACATACATCATTCTTCTGAAAATACCTGAGATAGTTTGATGAACACAGATATATTATAGCTATAATGTGTTTGTCTTCATATTTCATCAGTCCAAACATCACTATTTGCATGTTATTATATCCATATAAGGCATTTCCTGAAATGTCATAAGTTTAATACTTCTATGTATCTCGCTTGTGGACTTTCTGCGCAAGGGATGATCAGTATTTACTGGGCTTCCAGTATGAATGAAACAGATGACATGAGAGTGTTTAGTGCTCCATTTCGCTATCATCTCCCCATTTGGGGTAAAAATAGAAAAATACCAAAGTACTTTGTAACGTAGTTACTTGAGTAGTTTTTTAGCAAACTACTTATTTACTCTTACTTGAGTCATATTATATTTCAGTACTTCTACTTGTACTCAAGTAAATTATTACTTAAGTAGCAATACTTTTACTTAAGTACAATTTGTCAGTACTCTTTCCACCACTGATTTCGGAACACAAATTAAGATATTTTTGATTAAATCTGAGAGCTGGATCACTCCTCCATAGGCTTCTAAGGGATTGAAACTTGCCAGCCCAGAAAAGTTATTAAAGAAATCCTTAAAATAGTCCAGTGACTACAGTGGCTCAATCTTACGTTTATCAAGCGACGAGAATACTTTTTGAGCGCAAAAAACAAACAAAAATAATGACTTTATTCAAGTATTCATTTCCTTCTCTGTGGGCCTCGAGATAGTTCACGTAGTGTAACAGCATTCTCGTCGCTTGATAAACGTAAGATTGAGCCACTGTAGTCACTGGACTATTTTAAGGATTTCTTTAATAACTTTTCGGGGAACAAGTTTCAATCCCTTAGAAGCCTATGGAGGAGTGATCCAGCTCTCAGATTTAATCAAAAATATCTTCAATTGTGTTCCGAAGATGAACGAGTCTTACGGGGTTGGAACAACATGAGAGAGAGTAATTACTGACAGAATCTTCATTTTGGGGTGAACTAACCCTTTAAGACAAAGTCCCAAGTAAGAGTGTAATTTTAAAAAAAGTTGGCGTAGTTGGCAAAATAAAGCAAGTAGGCTAGAATTGTGCGTTGGAGAGCTGGTTTGTGTCGATATGGAACGGCTATAGTTGTGCGTTGGAGAGCTGGTTTGTGTCGATATGGAACGGCTATAGTTGTGCGTTGGAGAGCTGGTTTGTGTCGATATGGAACGGCTATAGTTGTGCGTTGGAGAGCTGGTTTGTGTCGATATGGAACGGCTATAGTTGTGCGTTGGAGAGCTGGTTTGTGTCGATATGGAACGGCTATAGTTGTGCGTTGGAGAGCTGGTTTGTGTCGATATGGAACGGCTATAGTTGTGCGTTGGAGAGCTGGTTTGTGTCGATATGGAACGGCTATAGTTGTGCGTTGGAGAGCTGGTTTGTGTCGATATGGAACGGCTAGAGTTGTGCGTTGGAGAGCTGGTTTGTGTCGATATGGAACAGACGCTGGAGACAGATTAGCGGAGCTCACCTCCACAGGGAACCTCCTGCCGTTGACGCTGTGCTCCGAGCCGTCAGACCCGTTGCTCTGGCCCCAGTGGAACTCCACCTTCTCCGCTTTGAAGCGGCCCGGGAGCCCGGCTCCTCGCACAAAATAATCGTCCTTCAGGAAGATCGCCACTGTGAGGTGCAGAGAAAAGCAAAGAGAAATAAAGACCACTTTCTTGGCATGTACATTAAACAAATGCATTCCAAGCATTGACTGAAAATAGACTGGAGGACACTTCCTTTCAGTATTTATGATGATCCCTTCAGCTTCCTTGGGGACACGGGCTGAATATTATACACAACTCCTTTCTGCTGTTGCCCTCAGAAGGCCAGGTCTCCAATGAAGCAGTAATTTGGCAGAGAGAAGACATTTCCCCCTCACATCATTTCAAATTGCTTTTTTGATTCCTTTTGTTATTTCATAAAACAAGAGCCTTAAAAGAAAGTGGGGAACCGATAGCGAAAGCTCTTCCGTCAAAGAGCATTTAGATTCACAAATTGGTCTTTCGCACCAGGACCGGACTTTAATTAATGGCCGCAACCTTAAATAGCACAGCCTTTGTTGGACAGATTTCTTTTTCTGATTGAATTTCGGAGTGATTTTTACTTGCCGCTTGCCACGAGAGATTTGTGTCCTATTTAAAAGAACGGCTCCTCTGAAACCTCACTTGTAATCTCAGCGAAACAGGCCGGTGTCCAAGCATTGAGATATTGAAGCAATCAACTGGTGTCCGTGTGAATCCGTCACCACAGCAACGCCGAGTGACGACACGAGGAGCCGGGGGCAATGTAAGACGCATGACACGCTCGAGCACAAACACACACTCTCAGACACGCTCGAGCACAAACACACACTCTCAGACACGCTCGAGCACAAACACACACTCAGACACGCTCGAGCACAAACACACACTCTCAAGCCTGGGAAAAAACAACGCCGCTCTCTGTCCTTCTCTCGACTCCTCTTTAAGTTGTTTGGTCTTTTGTTGATTTTTCTACGTAATCCGACATGAGAGGGAGAATCAGTTTCATTAGCTATTCCGGCTTTGAGCTTCATGAGGTTTAACAAACAGGCAGGAATTAGACAGCTAAGCCAGCAGGACCTTGGAACGGCAGCTTGTGAAAACTAGGCCTCGCCTGCCAGCAAATCCTTGATCAATGCAAATGTTTCTTCAAGGTTCCAAGATCTCATGAATTTCTTAAGTTTAATTTGGTGGGGGTCTGTGAGAAGCTTGTGTATTGGCCAGTCCAGCAACACACACACACTCGCTCGATCGCTTGCAAAAACGCCTCTAGGTTTGGAATAACATGCTTTGACTTTTTCCGCAGTAGGCCTATATGGCATGTGTACTGCGCACAGTAGGTGATACTTCAGTATGCATGGAACAGAACAAAGCACACCGAGTGAAATACTGTACCGAACAATGCAACGTACTTGAAATCATCTTCCATTTTCAACACAACTAATAGATTTGACTGCCTAAAAAAAAGGCATCTTTATAGAAAATTGGATTAATAAGCATTTTAACTTATAATTTTTTATTCTATTATTATAATATGTGTTTGTTATATTCTTATAAAAAAATAAATTATATATTTATATATATATCAAATACATTTATCATTTAATTTAATATTTTTATTAAATTAAATGATCGTCCAACACAATATTTCAAGATATGGTATCTGGTATGTCTGCTGTAATTATTACAATGCTGCTTCTTTTCAAACTTTGGATTGTTGATGTATTAAAAATAATTAACCATGATTCATTTTGTGATTGTAGAGGATTCGAGATAGTGTTTTCCAATAATAATAAAAAAACAAACATCTTGATTGATTTCGTGTTTTTAGCATTCATATTAGGTTCTTTTGTGTAATAAAATAGTTTTAAGTCATCCTGTGGCCACCTTGTTGAGAACCACCGGTGTACACTATATACTGTACAATACGCAAGTACGCTAGTATTTCATTGCAAAGACACCCAAGTTCTTTTTTTCCCATTTATTCCTCTTCCGGACATCCCTAATGAGTGTTTCGCTCAAGGTGAGAGGGTCAAGGGTCACTTGAGGTTGTAGTTGTCCATAGAAAAAATGATTTAAAACATTGATTGAGTCATGCATAATTCAGAGGTGCCGGGTCTGTAGGTTTATTGTGCCGCCCTGTTCCAGGTGATTATTTCTCTGATAAAACACTCATGTGTCAGTTATAAATAGCAGTGCAGCTCTCCATTATTCATGGGACAACAGCGGGACATTTGTCTTCCTCTGCACGGATTATGTTAAGGAGGGAAATGCTGGGCAATTCGTGTCTGTGTAAACTTCCTCAATACACTCCGCTGCAGAACTGCTTAATGTTGCAAGACTGTAGCATGAAACAGAATTCGGGTGTGAAAAGTTCAGGGGGAAGACCACATCACAGCTGGAACGTACAAGAGTTGAACGCTTCCATTCAATGTGACCTATAATTTATAGGAGTCAATGGCATGGAGCAGCAATTGGCACGTGTTTCTGTAGCATTGAGTCCAGCGTATTCTTTAATGTTTTTGTTCTCAAGTCTCTAATTCATACTTTGCAGTCACGTGACTACCATGGAGACCTGGCGGGCAACAAACGGGTATTTTCAACGTAGAGTCCTGTAGTTCCAGGTCTTTCTGGTAGCTATCAAGTCTGTCAGCGAGCTATCTACATAACTATGGACTAGGATTAACTCCAAGGTAGCTAAATTGTGTAAAGCAGACAAGGTTTTTTAAGATAATCGGGCAGTTATAATTCCTCCCTAAATAATCTAGCTCTACTGTTGGGTCATCTCTGGTTCTCATTGAAAACCATAGATATCACAAACCTCAAAACAACCTATCACACACTTTTGTTGTTGTTAGCAGAATATGACAGCTGTTACTGTGCGTTCACACCGCCGCCGGCGAGAGCATTGAAGTGCCCGGGAGTCATTCATTTTCAATGAATTTTGCCGCTCTCGCCGGCGGCGGTGTGAACGTACAGTTAGCCTAGCTTAGACTCGTAACACAAACAGCTGACTCGCCGAACCAGATGGTGGCGCTGATTGACGAAACTACAGGGTAACTTAAAGACACGATTAATTACATGATCATACACCCATTGTATTCAAACAAATGTTGAAATTACCTTTTATGATCACTGCACAGATGTGTATACTGTGAAGGTTGCTTATCTCATCTGGTTAGTGCAACCAATCACACAACAACTATCTGGCATGTCGTTTACACCTCAAAACACCAACGTTTGTATAGTAAAACTGGCGACGTCCTGGCAAGATCCTTAATTAGTTTACTGGGTTTCGTTGCTGGAGAACGACGTTCTTGCCCGCCAGTACTTGTGACGTCACGTGCAAAGTATGAATACAAATATTAAAATTAGGGCTGGGCAACGATTAATCGCGATTAATCGCATCCAAAATAAAAGTTTGTGTGTGTGTATAGTGTGTATAATTATTTTGATATATAAATACACACACATGCATGTATATATTTAAGAAATATTTGCATGTAAATACTGTATATATATATTTATACATAATTTATAGTATATATAAATATTTTATATATTCATCAAATATTTTTCTTAAATATATACATGCATGTGTGTGAATTTTTATATACAAAATAATTATACACACTACACACACAAAAACTTTTATTTTGGATGCGATTAATTGTTGCCCAGCCCTAATTTAAAAATATAAAATAATTCCAAAATTAAAAACACTTATTAGAAATACTTTTAGAGAGTGATAACTTAAATATTTGTCTTTGAGCAATGCTATCACACGGCTTTAGAGGATTTTTTAGGTAATATCATGACCCATTTTAATCCCCATTCACTTTTTAATGGCCAAAGCTGAGTTTCTCAAAAGCATTGTAAGCCTAAGAAGATCGTAGAACAATTACAACCAATGGTCTCTACGATCAACGTAGCTCACGATGCGTCTGAGAAACGCAACCCAGGGCATTCTGCCTTATATCTGATGACATGATAGATCAATAATATTTTTTTGGTGAACTATCACAGACTGTCTGTATCTGTGCGCATTTACCAGTTTTGCCTGTATTCTTCATTGACGTCTTGTTGGACGACTCTGCATCAAACCCGTCCAACGTGAGTTCCTGGTACTCCATCGAGACCTTAGTGTCTTGGTCGGCTATATTGATTGGCGATTGGTTTCTCTCCTGACACTCAGGAAAAGCTGCCGTCCACCCTGTATCTGGTCCGTACGTCCCTGCAGAAGAGAGAGACAGCAAATCAATGGATCATCACACTGCAAACAGAAGCCGAAGCGCTCCCAGACTCACTTTATATTTCATAAATGCCAGTCAAAACACACTAGAGTTGTCCTGAAACGACCATCTGTCTGTCTGTTAAAAAAACCCCAAAAAAACAGAAAAGCTTGATAAAATTAAATGAAAGTAGTCACACTTGAATCCAAGGCCTTTGAACCACACAGACCAAAGCAGACGTTTTTTTCCCACTGAATTTCCACTGAAATGTTTACAAGCTCTCAGTAGAGACAAATATGGAATCAACTTTCGGAAGAAACCAGGAGATTTCTTTTTTCTTATGAATAAATCGTTATTTGACAAGGCTTTTTCTTCTGAACCTTCTTCTGATTTCCTTTTTGACAGAGAGTGACCAAAAGTTAGCTAGCTACCAAGCTAACACTTGCTAATGAAATGATTGGTTCTTTGATCTCTCGCATGACAACAAGTAAATACCTTTTTAGCTAGCTGTGATCATATTTAGCAGTAACAGCGTGCTGGGTAAAAGCGATATCTCAAAATGTACGAGGCCATGTTTTACTCATTTGTTCCTCCATGGTCACAAGTGAACTAAGGCTATATTTACACGGAAACGATCTGAAGAGAAAACGCAAAAGTGGCGTTGCGTTATCACTTTTTGTTCTGCGTTTAGACGAGAGTTATATATGGGGGAAATCTGCGTGCATATGGTGATGTAAAAGTGTGTGAAATTGGATGTAGTGTGCGCTCCAGGCGCTAGGGGGCAGTGGCGGATCTAGAGATTTTTTCCTGGGGTGGCAAAGGGGTGGCATGAGGTTTCAGGAGGGGGGCCATGGACATTATTCATAATTTAAAATACTACGGTTTTCATTGAATGTGTTTTGTTCTCACTACATTACACAGAGTGGGAGTCAAATCAGAGATTTAGCTGGGTTTTTGGATGGTTTGGGTCTTAATTTGTGAATTGTGGACCCTGTGTAATCATTATCAACAGTCTGTGTAAACAGTCTTGTCTCAAAAAATATTAAACATTAGGCTCAGACATAAATAGTGATAGATTCTAGGGCTGTCAATCTTCCTCTATAATACTATTCGAATTCCATTCATTATTTTATTTAATATTCGAATATTAAATGCTCAAATTCATCCTATTATTAATATTTACGACATTACACTGGTTTATGGATCGCCAATGCCACTATAGCATGTGGTTGTTGTTACACGTTCTGTCCATTAGAGGGACATCTAATAAACATGTTATTCGTGCTGAATATGGTTGAAGCGCCTCCGATGGTTTTCAGCTAATATCTCCGCGAAAACACCACCAAAAATTCTGAAACTTATATCGTTCTTTTCAGTTCGACTAGATGGTCCCAACGAGCTCGCCGAATCCGTTGAGTTTTTTTGCGTTTTTCGCTTCACGGGCGCTTTTTACGTTGTTAAACATTTACCATTTTTGACAGTATTGTTATGATGTTACAACGTGGATTGGAACCGAGAGTTGTCATCCAGTCTCTTTGGTAGAGAGAGAGACGAAGAAATTATGGAAATGGAAAATGGAAATTATCGCGGCTGGAAAAATGGTCGAGCTAATTTTTTTTTTTCGTGTGATTAATTTGATTGACTATCGCGACAGGCCTAAGCAGTAGTTTAAACACACACAAAGAGCTAGACTAACGTTAGACCCTTATCTGACCTGACGATCATAGAAAAATTCAATCAGACAACAAAGTATTGCGGATGTAAATAACGTAACAATGTGGTTGTTGCAGGGTTAACTGTCTGCTATGGACTTTTTCAAACTAATTACCTCTAAACTCACTGCTGCTTATCAGCCTCTCTTCTCCGAGACACTGCGTACTGCAGACAGATACACTGCCCAGGCTGCCCTGCTGGCGGCGTGACTGGTGAAATTTCGCGGGGGTCGCTGCCGTGCTGGTGATGGGTGAAACCATTGTGAGGGGGAGGGGATTCTAAATCGGCGATTTCTGTTTTAGAGGAGTTTGGTGCGGGTCTCCTTGGCCTTCAACGTGTAGGCTATGAACATAAAATATACTTAAAAAATATTATCTGATGTATAAATGGGGTGGCAACAGGGGTGGCAAGACTGATCCCAGGGGTGGCAGCTGCCACCCTTTGCCACCCCGTAGATCCGCCACTGCTAGGGGGCGATGTGAAGCACTGCCGCACAACAACACCAATATCTGAGAATATTTTGTACAACTGCTGAGAAGACTCTTGTATGTTTATCAGCGCTGCGAGGGACACTGGAAGGTCCGACGTATGGAAATAATCCGACATGTTGGTTGTTATTCTCCTGTACTGGCGCACACCTGTGACGTAAACGCGTACGCGACGAGAACCGCCGTGAGCAGATTTGTGTTTTTACTGTTTAGACCGGAACGCGGCGGTGGAGCGTTTTTAAGATTTCCACTCTGAAGGGTGGTTTCACTTTTTTGCGTTTTTAAGCCCCAAAAACTCCGTCGCCGTGTAAACAAAGGCACGTCTGATCAAATATTTTTACGTTTTCACCCGCGAGCGTTCTAACGAGTTAGCAAAATGAGGCCACCATACAGCTAAAATGAAGGAACAAATGAATGTTAAATTCTTAATTCTTTGCTGCAATATATCTTTCTTCCCTGCTGCTTTCAAAACTAGTTATTTTGTCCCCCCCCAAAAAATCTGAATCATAGCGTATTAGAGTTTGAAAGCATCTTCCCCAACACTGTGCGAAACCATCAATGCCACACAGTAGAGACCCTTGTCATCTTATACATAATAAAATAAAAGTATGAGCAGACAATTTTACTTCAGCACACAAAATGAGACAAGCAAACAAGACAGGATATTTTAAGAGTCCATTAAACAGTTTGAAGCACCGCTTTGGCTTTGCTTACAGTTAAAGCCTGCCAAATCATAAATGCATGTTTCAGAGCCATAACCCGATGAGACACTATAGTGTGATGTGAGTGTTTCTTCTCTCTCTTCTCGGTGAGAGGTGAGCACTGGTCCACAAACAGATAAACACAACGTCCAGCCCTAATTGAAAGCAATCCTCAGCTACCGGCCTTTAAGATGTATTTGTCGACAATTACCCCAGCCCTGCAAGCATCCGGACCGATCCGAAATGCGTATTTCATCAAATTAGGATTCCTCCTCCTCAGCCTAGCCCTCGCCGCAGCCTTGGGGCGTATCGATCGGACCGGTCTGGGTTTCACACGAGTGCTATAGATCCGGGCAGCACTGCCGGGTAAGGAAGGAGAGCGAGGACTTGTGTGTGAAGAGATTACTCACTCCTTAATGCAGCCCTAACAGGGTTAGAAAAACTGCACACGCAAACTTAATCCCAACCACACCTCAGGATACGCATCTCAGATGAGAAAAACAAAGGTCCGAGTACAGAACCCTGCCTCTGAGCAGAACAATACAGATCGGCACTATTTCTTTCTTATTTGTTTTGCTGGGTTTATGGTTTTGTTTGTTCCGTTAGATACATCTTTCATTTGTTTACACATTAAGCTCTGTTCAGTTAACATTAGCATATTTATGATATTGTATTATCCTGTCTGTTTTAGGCCCAAATCGCACTCGACGCAGATCCGTGAATGCAAATACAAGAATGCAAACACTTCTAGTACGCAAACCTGACTTTATGTTTTTAAAACATTTAAAACAAGTTTTTATGACAGCCAGCTTTTAAATGTTTATATTTCAAAAAAACGAATTGGAGTAGAAACAATTATGTGTATGTTCGTATACAATTTTTAAATTTATTTCCTAATGTTGACAGGATTTTGTCCAACTGTCTATCAACTTAACCAGCAATCAATTCAGCCCTCTCTCTCTCTCTCTCTCTCTCTCTCTCTCCCCCCCCCCCCCCTCCCTCTCTCTCTCCCTCCCTCTCTCTCTCTCTCTCTCTCTCTCTCCCTCCCTCTCTCTCTCTCTCCCTCTCTTCCTCTCCTTTAGTAAAAACACACAGTGGCTGGTACAGTGCATGGAAAGCTATTCTTGCGAGGACAGAGGGGAAGGTTCAACCTATTCCAACATTAAATAGTTGTGAGAGATCTCAGCCTCCCACAGTTTTGATTTACCCTTCATTCCTCCCTCTAGACAGAAAGGAGGGAGAACAGACCAGGTGTCAAATCAACATTTCATTCACCTCTGACCCCTCTCTCAGCTCGATCAATACTGCCTCTGTTCACCGTTTCCTTCTCTCTTTTATTTTTTTACTTTGTTGAGAGCGAGAAAAAGAGTGAGAGAAGCTGATGGATCTCCTAAAATGAGATTACGTTTTGAGGCAAAAGACTTTAGCTTTGTTACGAGAACACACAACCACTTTAACCATTGATTCTTTCAATCTTTAAAGAGATAGTTCACCTGAAATGAAAAATCTGTCATCATTTACTCAGCCTTGTGTCTTTCGAAACCTGTTCATCTGTCTTATTTTTTCTGTGGAACACAACAATCCATATTTCTCCAAATAAAATCATGGAAGCAGCAACATATGATATATATCTTTTAAATATTTTATAATAGAATTTCATTGTTTTTATGAAGCTTTGTTCTTCAATATTAGCCTACATCAGGACATTTTTGGCTTTACAGTAAAAAAAAAATCATTTACATCACCAAAAATAGTGTTACTTATTTTACTTAAACTATAAGGTCCATTCAAGTGTCTACATGTAAGTATTGCATTTTACTGTATTTTTGAACAAATCAGTAGATTAAGATATTACCCTTATGTCATTGAGCCATAACCAAATTATACATATTCTTTGAACAAAACACAAAGCATGAAAAATAAAACAAGATTTATAAAACAAAGAGAAGGCGGACCCCCTCGCCCTCGTCCCTTTCTGAACCAAGACGTGCCACTCAAACATTCCTCTGACAACTACAACCATGTCCTCATCAATCGTGTCAAAGGGAGACGCTGTAAGGAAAGTCCTTTTCCACTAATGCTGCTGTTCTCACCAGGAACTGTCTCCAAATCTCCAGAGAGCTGACGTCATATAACAAGATTTAAGAATCTTCAGTGTAAATATACCTACAGTAAAAGTTGCGTTTGGCCCTCAGAGACAATGTGCTTTTCACTTAATTAGCAACAATTGTCCCCACAGCTGTGTAATATCCTGACCTCAAACCATGATGCAGAAAAAGTGAGCGCAACAAAAGTGCTTTTGTGCAAGAACATCTGAAGAGCATTTACATTACGTTTGCCCAATATCAGCACTGCGGCTCCATTAACCAACATGCCATCTGGAAGAGTGTGTCCGTTTGGATGGGAGAGAGAGAGACAACGGGACATCTCCCGTGGCTCTCAGGGTCTCTGACGCGTCTGTGACATGTCACTCTCGGCTGCAGGTGCATTAGTGACGGGTCATAAACACAGACACATGAGTCTGTGGTGTTTCTGACTGCCATGAACACTGAGTGAGAAAGCTTTCTTATTCCCTCTCCATTACTGTCCTCACAATATACACACTCAACCTTATGGAGAGTTTCAAAGCACGCCTGACATGCAGCAGTAGCAATGACGCCACAAGTGGACATCTACAGTAGATCAAACCGCTAATTAAATGCAGGACACTTTTTGTAAGAGTGCTTTTGTAATAATAATAATAATGAAATAATAAAACAGCTATGTAATACTTTAGAATCATTTTAATTAATTCATTATTGCTATTTCTTTAAAGAAATTGATACTTTCATCCAGAAAATATGCATTCAATTGATAAAAAAAATACAGTAAAGAATGTTAAAAATAAATAAATTTCAAATATATTTCCAAATAATGCAGTTTTAAAACTTTCCGTTAATCAAAGAATCCTGAAAATGTAGTATAACCATCTTATGACAATGATAACCATCCTATATCTAATTATACTAATAATCAAAATAAATGCATGTTTCTTGAACACCAAGTCAGAATTGGATGGATAGAATTTAAGAAAATACATTAATACTAATATATTAAATATATTTCTTTTATGTTAATATATAGAGATGCAGTGTCTTCATAGAGCCCAAGGAAAGGGCCATTTGAGTAAGGAATCATGGTTCGGTCTGTCTATCGTCCTCCATAATGCACTGGACCTTATTGAAGAGGTGCTTCCTCTGACACAACTTCTACTTTCTTTAATTAGATCAATGATTGTGCTTAATTACTCAAATAGACTCTGTGGCATCAGCGCCAAAGCGATCAAAGCTGAGAAAGAGAGAGACCTGCATGGAGAAACTGAATCGTAGGCCTGTCATCGTCTCCACAGGGGCCGGTATTTGCATAACGTGCCTTAGAAATTTGACAAATAAAAGCACTTTTGGGAAAACAAACCAGGAAAATAATTACGAATCAAGTGGCGTAAACACAGCCGAGTGCTGCTGACACTTTGGAAGTCTTTGATCCATGTGAGATGAATCCCAATGCAAATTCTTGGGAAGAAACAAAAAAAAGAGTTTAATATTGCAGTAGCCACATGCTAACAGGCTAACAGCTAATGAGTGAAGTGTGATACCTCTCTGAATGACTGGTTTGTGCATCTTTTATGCAATGAAAGCTGTTATAGTGAGATTGTACTCCAGAGAGCATAAATACAGCCAATCTTCCTCCCTCTGAAACCAGTCACCTTGGTTATGATGGGCACCGCGTGGTGTTAGCGCTGGCTGTTTGAAGAGCAGAGGTGGACAGGCTAAAAGTAGCTTGTCTGGTGGAATCTTGCGCTGTGTTAATTAGAAGTGGCGTGTGTTTATGTTTGTGTGTGAGTGTGTATGTGTATGTGTCCAGGCAAGAAGAGAAGCTGGCTGTAAACCCAGTGGGATTTGAAGCCCATGAGCAAAAGCTGTCAAGAGCGACTGGAGATCCACACGCTGTCAGAGAACATCTCACGCCAGCCAGCAATAGACTCAACAGGCACACACACACACACACACATAAACAAAGAAAAATAGACATGTTCTCAAAGAGCCACATATATTTTCACACAGAGTGGTGCCTCAATCTCATGAAAAGACAGATTTCACACCTCACACAAACTTTATGTCGTCTTTGTGTCATCCACACGTTGTTAATATTGCATTCTGGGTACACAGGGGTTCCCAGATTACATTCCACTCAACGTCTGCGGCCCAATTTGCATGCTATCATCCTAAATTACATGCGAGATTGGAATTAGCATGTCCCAGATCATGGTACGTTGGAAATAGCATGGCAAAAGTACCCAGATGGTATGCTATTATTGGATTTTCAGGAAAGAATTTTTTGATAATATTTCCCACAGCGGGAGAGAAGGATTGACGGCTGACTCTGCTGAAAACATGTAAAGGATGCAAAGCAGAGGCTGCCATGGCAATAAAACTGTGCGGTACATTGATTTCCCAACAGTTACAGGGTGTTTTAATGCACAATGCAGATAAATACTAATAAATAGTTATTTTTATTACATTAGTATAAACAACTCTCCTGCCAATTGGATCTAAAATGTAACTAAAGTGGCAACTTTGTATGAATTTGTACGATTTTTAGAAAGAAAACAATTTAGCCGTCAGTGGGGCGTAAGCAGAAAAAAACGTGGTAACACTTTATTTCGATAGTCCACTTTAGACATTCTACTAACTATAAGTAACTTTTCAACTACATGTCAACTAACTGTCATTAGAGTATTAGTAGACTGTCAGCTTAATATCTGCTAACACTTTATTTTGTTGGTCCCCCAACAGACATTCAACTGACTGTAAGTAACTTGACGACTACAAGTCAAATTATTCTCCTAACCCGAACCCTAACACCGAACCATAACCTAACAGTCTACTGACAGTCTACTGTAATATACTAATACTCTAATGAGAGTTAGTTGACATGTAGTTGAAACGTTACTTATAATTAGTAGAACGTCTAAAGTGACTATCGAAATAAAGTGTAACCAAAAACGTACAAATTAGTTTGTATGAAATGACACAATTTAGCCACCAATTCGCTAAAACACAAAATAGTTACGAATTGCCATCAGAATGTGTTGCTTCTGATAACAAATTGAACTCAATAGCCTAACTGTACGCTTTATTGTGGACAAGCAGAATGTGGGCTAACATTAAATCAGCATTCTCAGTCTGAACAGTTTTATAAATATGCATGACGTATTAAAAAACTATAAGGTAATAAATGCAGATAGATGCTAATGCTTAACCTACATGTCAGTGCTAGTAGTCAGGGGACATGTGGTTTGAAGATGTGGTAATATCTCAATCCTGGTGTAGTGTCTTACAACACACTCAAAGCAAGCATTTGTATAACCAGCACAGTTTCAGTAAATGTGAATTACAGTACAATACAGTTTGTCTCTGTTACTCCTGTCAAACTCCTGTTCAACCAGTTTTGACAACAATGTAAATTGACAAGTTAAATAGTCATGGATGCTACATTTATGTGTCTAGAAACTGTATAGCATACAATATCTACCATATTCTAAACGAACTCTTTGATTGTGGGGGTGATATAGTCACAGTAGGAGATTTTGGTCTGTATAAAAGTATGTGTCATTGACTCATAAACCTACAAGCATATTTCTCTTAAAGTCTATTTCATAATCATAATAGACTTTATGTGAGGCACTGACCTTAAAATGCAGTTTATTGAACAAACCTTGTAATGTTCTTTCTTCTTCAGAAAAACTCTACTACATTATTAAAATTTCACAGTGTTTTATGACTTCCTTTGAGCAGATCATGTTTTAAGAAACCTAAATCCAGCACGGGGAATGGCCGTAATGGCTGGGACAAATGCGAGTGCTAACTACATTACAGGAGCAGACACACCGCTCATTACAGGAAAATAGGCTTTTTGATTAGAATAAAATCCCTGAAGTTTCTTGTTTCATTCTACCTCACCTAACCTTTCTTTCGATTGCATTCGGTTTTCATTCTCTATTGTTTGATATAGTGACATTGTCCTGAGATTTTTCCTTATTTTGCGATAAATAAAAGATAATGAAACCCCCTTGAGCAAAGAGGGAAAATTTAATTCCAACAATACTTCAAACGGATTTAACCGAGTTAGAGAGGAAAAGAAAACATCGGCTAAAATCAAAAACAAAGCAAGCTGGAGAGCGAAAACTCCAATAAATATCCAAGCAAGTCCCTTCGGCAAAAAATCATTTATTGAGCAACAAACACGACTGGGTTTCAATTCTAGAGATATTTTCTTGACCTATGACACCATTACTGCTTGAGAACAGCATTTTCTTTTTAAAATAAACTTTTTAAAGCATTTTCAACTTTTTTAGATCACTGATCTGTCTTAGTAGTAGGTGAGTGTATAACAAAAATTAATAAATGTTGATTATCTCTCTGATTATATATATGTATATCTTTTTTTTCTTCTTCTTCTCAGAATTGGACTTTACAATTGCGAGTTTATAACACAACAAAGAAGTTATAAACTCGCAATTACAAGAAAAAAGTAAGAATTGCGAGTTTATATCAAGCAATTCTGCATAAAAAAAGTCAGAATGGCAAGATGAGATAAAAAGTCGTAATTACCCCTTTATTTTTTATTCAGTGGCAGAAACAAGCTTCCATATTACACCATGACGACAAATAAAAATACACTGTGCGATGTCTGTGCGATGTCTGTGCGATGTCAGCACGGTTCCTACTCACACTGAACGAGTATTTTTATGTGCTCACATATGGCCCATCATCGAGCTGTGACTGCTCACACTATACGTGTTCGATTTTTTATTCTTGATTTTTTATTTGATTTTTAATAAAAGGATCTTTTATTCAGATCCTTATACTGATGAGTACTGTGCATTTTTGCGTTAACTATCAGGCCCACGTTGCACACACAATGTTGCGATTACTTACTGTTAATCACTCATTTTGATATAATTCGAAGTGACCCAGTATACAGTTTGCTGTCAGTTTATTTCACATCCATGTACGCAATACTATGCACAATTTCAAATGTGCCCATTGTACGCTAGCAATATTATGTTAAATTCCTCCTTCTCTATACTTAAATTCATACATTTATTGAATCAAATTCTCTTTTCAGTTTTACCCTACTTCCAGTCCATTAAAAGAAGTGCACTGGGTCTCTGCTTCAGTGTGGTGATAGCCAGAGTTATTTAACACAGTACTTTAAAGTTAAAGCACCTTTACAGACTTTTTCCATATGATGTGACAAGCTTTGCACATCTACATTTGCCGATTTTCTGCCATTCCTCTCCTCAGATCCTCCTAAGCTCTGTCCGGTTGGATGGGGACTGTGGGTGGACAGATATTTTCAGGTTACTCCAGAGATGTTCGATTGGGTTCAAGTTCGAGCTCTGGCTGGGCCACTCAAGGACATTCACAGAGTAGGGTTAGGGTTAGGGTTAGGGTCCATAAGCCACACGTCCATTGTCTTAGCTGTGTGCTTTGGGTCATTGTCCTGTTGGAAGGTGAACCAGTCTGCCCAGTCCGAGGTTCTGAATGCTCTGAACTAGGTTTTCATTAAGGCTAACTCTATATTTTGCTGTGTTGAGCTTTACTTCTACTCTGACGAGTTCCCCAGTCCTGCTACTTAAAAACACCCTGAGGCACGAAGCTGTTTACCACCACACTTTACTGCTGGGATGGTATTCAGTGCCGGGTTTCCTCCATACATGATGCTTGGAACTGAGGCTCATCAGACCAGAGGATATTGTTTCGAACAGTCTGAGAGAGAGTCCTTCGGGTGCTTTTTTGCTAATTCAGAGTGGGTTTTCATGTGTCTGCCATTAAGCCCTGATTGGTGGAGTGGTGCAGTGATGTTTGTCCTCCCTTTAAATTTCTCCTATCGCCATATATTATCATAGAGCTCAACCAGAGTGACCAGTTTCTTGGTCACCTCTCTGACCAATGCCCTTCTCCACCGATTGCTCAGTTTGGCCAGCTCTAGGAAGAGTCCTGGTTGTTCCAAACTTCTTCCCTTAAGGATTATGGAGGCTACAATCTTCTATGAACCTTCAATACATAATTTTTTTTTTAGTCTTCCCCAGATCTGTGTCTCGACACAATCCTGTCTCTGGGCTCTACAGGCAGTTTTTGACCTCATGCCTTGGTTTTTGCTCTGATATGCATTTTCAGCTTTTAGAGGTTTTCATTAAGAGGTGTGTGCCTTTCCAAATCAAACCCATTCAATTGAATTTGCACCAGGTTAACTCTGCTTAAAGTGTAATATCTACAAGGGAAACTGGAATGTTCCTGAGCAAAATATCAAGTGTCTCAGAAAAGTGCATGAATACTTATGCACTGTAATTACTTCAGTGTTTTATTTTGGATAAATTTGCAAAGTCATCACAAATCTTTTTTTTTTTGTTGCTTTGTCATTATGGTGTATAGATTAATGTGAAAAGAAATGAAGAATACTTTCGCCAGCCACTGTATACAAGGACCCCTAATGGACCAGAGTTCTTTGAAAATTGTCTGGGCGATTATGAGATTTCACGGCTTTCCTCTTCTGTTAAAAATGACAAGAAATGTGTCATTATCTCTATGATTAAGATAGTCTCAAAATACATTAAAGCTCCATAAATATACTTCAATTTAAGGAGAAAAAAGTACTTTCTAGCTCTAATGTCACGCATGCTGTTAGAGACGTCTGGTTTGGCCCAATGTGACCAGTGGCTATGTCTGATCTTCGTTAATTTACCATTCAAAAATAGATAATGTTCCATTTCAGGACGGAGATAAATTATGACTATAAAAGCAGAAAAGAATGGGGAGGAGACGGAGGGCAATAATCAGAAAATGAGCACAACTCGCCGGTCCATTAACAACCCTTTAGCTTTCTGCATCTTTGCTCAAGGGAGAACTGGAATCTCTCATAACAGCGGGGCTACTTCATTGAAAGCTCTTTAAGAAAACATTAAGAGCAAGTTCTAGAATGTCTGGGGCAATTAAAATCAAAAGAACATGGTTATTAATGTGAAGACGTTTTGCCATTCTTCCTTATGGCTTTACTCATCCATTTATGGAGAGGTGCTAGAATGTTCTAAATGTTTGAAACACGCTTAGATTGAAAAGTCATGCTTCTATTCGTGCACTGACATTTTTAAAGTTGATTAATTACTCAGCTTATGAATGATTGATCATTTGTTTCTCACCTATCAAACATTAGCATTTAGCTTATAGATTTCTAATTAAACATGCTTTGGCCGTTCTGAAACCAAAAGCCATTAGTTACAGTTTATGCTACAGAAACAGCTAAATAAAGCAACCTAATCACTATCTTTCACCTAGACGCAGAGAGGCATGTCTCGGCTCTCCTCTTCACTGGTTTTTAGTGGTTTTAATTAAAAGATAAGGATGCTTTTACATTCAACATTCATTTGGTTAGCCCCTTCATCAACTTGTTTTAATACATAAATATATATACTTGTATACCAGAATATTTATTAAAAGAAATGTATAGTTATAATTAATTATAAGTATTATTATTATTATATTGTAATTATTATATTATAAATATAAAATTATAAGAAACTATATATATATATATATATATATATATATATTTCTTAATAAAATATTTGAGTTTTTTACAAAAATATTGTGTTTAATATTATAATTTATATTTATAATATAAATAAATATAATTTGAACTTATCTCTAATTTGTGTAAAACGTAGCCTACACTTGAATGACTAAATGACATTGCAAAGCATCTGCTGAAAGTCTCTCTTTCCATCTTGCTATTTAATTCTTTCTTGGTCGTCCAGTCTCCCCTTAGTTCTCATTATTCCAAATGCCACAGTGACTGCTGCCACCTGCCCCGCCTGCCCCACCTGCCCCACTTGCCCCGCCTGCCCCGCTTGCCCCGCCTGCCCCACTTGCCCCACCTGCCCCACCTGCCCCACCTGCCCCGCCTGCCCCACTTGCCCCCTTGCCCCGCCTGCCCCGCTTGCCCCACCTGCCCCACTTGCCCCGCCTGCCCCTCTTGCCCCGCTTGCCCCACCTGCCCCGCCTGCCCCACTTGCCCCCTTGCCCCGCCTGCCCCGCTTGCCCCACCTGCCCCGCCTGCCCCACTTGCCCCGCTTGCCCCACCTGCCCCGCTTGCCCCGCCTGCCCCGCTTGCCCCGCCTGCCCCGCTTGCCCCGCCTGCCCCACTTGCCCCCTTGCCCCACCTGCCCGCCTGCCCCACTTGCCCCCTTGCCCCGCCTGCCCCTCTGCCCCACTTGCCCCGCCTGCCCCTCCTGCCCCGCCTGCCCCACTTGCCCCCTTGCCCCGCCTGCCCCGCTTGCCCCACCTGCCCCGCCTGCCCCACTTGCCCCGCTTGCCCCGCCCCGCCTACCCCGCCTGCCCCTCCTGCCCCACTTGCCCCGCCTGCCCCGCCTGCCCCTCTTGCCCCTCTTGCCCCGCTTGCCCCACCTGCCCCACTTGCCCCCTTGCCCCACCTGCCCCGCCTGCCCCACTTGCCCCGCTTGCCCCACCTGCCCCGCCTGCCCCACCTGCCCCGCTTGCCCCGCTTGCCCCACCTGCCCCGCCTGCCCCACTTGCCCCTCTTGCCCCGCCTGCCCCACTTGCCCCTCTTGCCCCGCCTGCCCCACCTACCCCGCCTGCCCCTCCTGCCCCACTTGCCCCGCCTGCCCCGCCTGCCCCTCCTGCCCCGCCTGCCCCTCCTGCCCCACCTCCAGGCTCAGGGTCCCTCCTCAGTTTGCCTCTTAGAGGACATCATTACCAAATCCCTTCTTTAGTACTAACCTTCAGAAATATTCCTTCTTGTTCCACCACGAGAGAACAGTGAGGCTGACCTGCACAGGCAGACCCTGAGTCACGGTGTTAATTATAGCCGGGCTCCAAAACAAAGCAAAATCATTCCTCATAATGCCATTCACAAACCTTCTCAGAGCTTCAGGGCATTACAGTATCTGGGTTTAATCCTCAGCTCACCGTGTAAAGTACACGTGACTGGATAGTTCTTAAGGATACAAAAACAAAGATACAACATTAATTATATATGTAATCGACACCAGAAACAGAAACTTACTTGTTTTAAGCCTACAAAATATTTGCCAATGGGGTAAGAAAAAAGTAATTTAAGATTCATCTTCTGTAAACAATTCTTACTATAGTACACAGTGATGCTAAGACAATTTAGCTTGTTTTAATGACGGTTAGGGACTTTTACTGGAAAACATTGTGAAAATACTGCTTAAGATTTTTTTATGTATAAGAAAAACTTAATCCCTTCAAGATGTTGACAATCAAATTCAGTGTCAGCAAGCACTGAGAATCACTAATGATTCTCACCATTCAAGGTAAAGCCTTATGGAAATACACAAGATTCACACCAGACTCCAAAATTGATGAAAGATTTAAATGCAGAAACATAAATCAATGAACGAGTTCGATTATCGGTATTAGAACTGGCAGAAATAGAAGTTTCCCTAAGTGGTCGCAATTATAAAAAATAAAAGTAGCAACTGTGAGAAATAAAATTGCAATTACAGAATTACAAAAATAGGTTTTTATCTTTGTTTGAAAAACAAAACATAACCATGCACTGCCTTTTCGTACAACGTTGGGGGGCTTATTATTATACAACTAAGCAAGTTAGGCACAAAATAAAAGCTGAAGGCCCAGAAGCAGCCTGCAGGCTGTGTGTTGAGTAATTTGGGTGTAGAATATGATGCTCACTGGACTTCATGGCTTCTCACAGAGGTCTCAAAAACAAGCGCTCATTGAGACTCACCGGTGGTCTTACACAAATCATAGACAAATCCTGTGGGATTCACCACACAAGCCGAAGTCTTCACCATTACGCGATGCCATCTGTGCTTTTGAATATCAAACAAAACACGAGAATGATGATCGCTTCCCCGGTAACAACTCTCACAGAGAACAGCCATGCTACGAAAAACTTCATTGCCTTTTTTCCTTCAATCATTTCAACTTTGACCTGGATCCCAAAAGCTTCATAAATCAAAGCCGCTGGCCATCCATGTTACAATCGTCAAGCAATGGATTACACCTTGCACTTGGGATGTGAGATCCATTAAATTGCAATTTAGACGAAACTTATTTTTCAAAACAAGGGAAAGTGCCAGTCATCAGTTTCATAGGAGCGAGTAAGTCTCTGGGGTTCACTCAGAGACTGATGAGTGGAAAGATTAACACTTCATTTACAGTCCCTGCAGACACACCGTGACCATAATGAGACACAGGGAAACAAAATGTATGTTCTTTCTTTCAGTAGCGTTGGTCTGCAATGGAGGGAAATTTCTGAAATGAAAACTGGGGATAAATCTTGTACAGCAGTCAATATCATATCGATGAACTTTCTGTTATTGAAATTATGTATCAATTAAAATCATATATATATATTTCCATATTGATTGTTTCACGAGTAATGTTTATTTAATATACATATATTACTTTTCTCTTTACTTTTGAATTATGCACTGTATTGTGTTGGGCAGTAGTGTCGCTACAAGTAGTGATGCTACTAGTTTAACTACATTTGCCAGTAGCGTGGTGGTAGCGTCGCTGTTTTCTGAATCAAATAGCTTTTCAGTAGCGAAGCTCTTTTTTTTATCAAGTAATGCGGTAGCGTCTCCACGCTACACACAAGCTACATTTCCCCAAGCATTTCTAAAGTTCAAGCTCAAATCGGAAAGACAACTGAAAGTATCACTGATCCTGAATAAGTGACGATGACTTCTTCATGTGTTTTACGCAAGCGGCAACATTCTAATCTGAAACATGAAGCCTACCCGGAAGTGCAATACACTGCAAAAACTGCAATACATCGAAAATCCGCTAGGGGCCGGTCCCAGAAGGAGCAGATGTCCATAGACCCCCATGTTAAAATGTCCGTTTTCACAGCATAAACTCATGTTTTTACAGGTTGGTCCCATGGACTTTTATTGTATTTCTCGATAGGTTCCGAGTGCCTGACGACTGTGAGGGGGTGAATTTTTTTCTAACTCGTTAGTTTAGATCGTATTTAGATATAAAATGTATGACAAATAAGGTCGGTTAACTTTGATTGACAGCTGATAACGGACTGCGGAATCCAGGCGTAAAAACGGAATTTACTGTATAACGCTGTAATTCACGGAATTGTCATATCTTGGTTGGATGAAAAGTAGGTCAGTAAATTTAAATAAAATCGCGAAATAGACTAGTGTATGTGAATATTTGCATAAAGAGTATTTAAATAGGAATCATGCATATTCTGCGTGTCTCTGAATGAACCATTTGATGAAGTTTAATTTACCACAACAACACTCAAACACACACTGAGGCACGCAAGACGCTCGCGATGTTTTAAGTTTATATGAGGACATTATTGCATGAACTGTATCTACACAGCCGCTCTGAGAGTCACTTCAGCAGCACGTTAGCTTGGTTTGAGAAAAACTATCGATATATCATGAAAACACAAAAGAGACTCAAAGGGCTACACGGCAACCCGTCAAAATAAAAGGTTGGTTTAACCTTTGAAGAAAGTTTTGATTAAATCATTACATTTTAAAACATTGGTTATTACTAGGGAATTAAACCATTAAAATGGAATCAAGAAAAAAAAAAAAAAAAGGTAATTTTTTTTTAAAAAAGTGCCCTAAATTCAATATTTTTAATATTTTAATAGATGATTGTTAAATTTTATAAGTTTCATGGTTTCAATTAATTAGACATGCTTTTTGTCCAAAAATATTAAAACGAGAAAAAAAAGAATACAGAAAAATTAAAATGGAAATATTATATTACTTTGGAATGTGATTTTTTTTTTTTTAAACAAATCATAGGGCCCTACAACTCCAACCAGCTTTTAGGTGCATTACCACCACATTCTGCTCCGGACGTGGACATCACGTACCAATCCCAATCATTGGCCTGACACTTGAGAAATGTGCTTAATAGAAAGATGCACACACTCCCGACTCCTGGTTTTGTTATAGTTTTATGGTTTTATATAGTTATGTTTTTGTTTGTGAATAAACAATTGAACTGATACATTGACAGCCTATCTGTTTGACTGACATGTTTAAAAATGATAAAAATGAATTTAAAAAAAAAAAATAGCTTAGATGTAGTAAGCTACTTTTGCCATTTTGCTGTAGCTTAGCTTGCTACATTTCCCAGGGTGGTAGCTTCAGTGTAGTGAAGCTGAATTTAATGTAGAGTAACTGTTAGCTTAGCTCACTACATTTTCCAAGCCTAACACTGGCACTGTATTGTGTATTGTATTGTGTTTTAGGTTTAAAGAAAAAATACCAGTTTTTCAGTGTATAGTATATTTTGTTCTGTTAACCTCAGTTAACTAACAGGTAAAGTTGATTTTATTGTTCAAAGATTAATTTTTTATTGACTACAAAATACTGTACATGCATACAAAGATACCAATAGTTAAATTCAGTATGACAGTAATTGAGTAGTAAAGGTCAAGTGCTAATGGCAAATCTAGCACAAACAACTGAGGAAATTCTTCCCACACTCGGAATAAATTCCCTTTCCTGGTCTCTTTTGAACACATAGTGATTTCTGGAAACCAACAGACTGTCCTCGGAAAACAGGAACATCTTCACCATAAAATATAGATGTGTAAAGAACAAGCCTGAGCTAAGAAATAGTGGACAAAAAGAGGTTAAAAACAAAACGAAGCCAACCGAGCAAAGAATTAAGAGTTACTCCTACAGTAGGAGAGTGTTTGAGTAATACAGGAGCCCTCTGACATCAGTCAATGACTGTAGACACATCATCCGTTAGAGCCCAATCACGATGAGGTTCCACACCATCTATCAGCTCAGCTCTTTCTCCACTCCTACAATTAGTATTGTTCCAGTCTCAGCCTCGCTCTCAGCCCTGCGCCGCCTGTCTCCCGATGCCGCGTCGCCCTGATGAATGCACCTCTCTCGCCTCCATTGATTTCTCTTCAGGCTCAGGTCCTTTGTTTGATTTGCTAAGTACTGGAGTGCTATGACTGAGGTGTTACACAAATTTCCCTCCCTCTGGCTCCCTCTTCCCATGTGTTCATGTGCCTACATCTCCCCAAAGGCATGACTCCACTCGGGTAGAGATTATTTTTCACATGGCAAACACAGTGATCTATAAAGCTGTGAACTTTAGCCAATGCTCTGGCCCATGGCCTTTCGTCCACGCTCTCAAACAAGACAAGCAAAAAGAGTTGTCTTCTTAAACAGGACAAATACAGTTTGTCAATATCCGTGTGGGGAATAACGACAATGAGGCCAGACCCGTATATATAAAATCCAAACTGAGCTCCTGCTGGGTTGTCAGCATGCCTCTTTTTTTTTCTTTTCCCACAGTGCTTGCAACAAGGACATGGAAATAGATAAACATGCCGGCCTAAATATCCCATTTCATCCAGACCTTGGAGATTCCCAGCATGGAAGTCATTCAAGAGCAACTAATTAAATAAAAATCTGCATTGTGTCCTCACTGCTAGTCTGCAACAAGACAATAATTACATAAGTTGCTCAATTACTAATAATGCCGGAAAATCGTTCTGTAGCTCAACTGGAAGTGCATGTGACTGCTCATGCGAGCAGCCGCAAGTACGGGTGTTCTCTGCAAAAGAGCAGCTTCAAAGTCTGACAGTAAACCGGTATCAAATTTATTCAGTGCTTGGTGCTACAAATAAGGCAGAGAGAATCATAATATTAGATATTTTGAAAATATTGGTAGCAAGCTGATACTTTTGGCATCCATAGTTAAGATAGCAAAGAATAATACTGGCCAGTTGAAGTGCCATCTGAGGTACTGTGCTAAATATCTTCTCGTTACTATCTAACACGTGTAAACTGTCACAATTCCGGCCTCTGCGTCCTTGCACATGTGTGTGCACGAGCGTCAGATCACTTGGGACGATCCTCAGCGGGAGCAGAAAAAACAGCAGGGGGGCTGAGAAGCGAGCCTTGAGGCACTCCTACAATACCCCACCCACTAAATATGGATCATTACACAAGCGTTTATGATCTCATTTCTCCTCTCTCTTCTCCAAGGCCCACAGACACTAATCTATTTGTGTGGCTTCTTTTGATCTGTTTATAAATGCTGTTGGCATGTTAAAGGCTTGATTGAATCCCAGGCCAAATATCAGCAAGGGTTGACATGTTCATCCTGTGTTCATTTGGGTTCGCTGTTTGAAGACACTTTGCACAAGCTTATTAAGAGCTGGGTGTGTGAAGATAATTTGGTGTGTGTATGTGTGTGTGTGTGTGTGCGCATAGTTCCCCAGCAGTAGAAGGAAATTACTAATGCATTTGGCACACTGTGAGGCATCTCTTCGGGGAATGAGGACTGTGGGAGGAGAGTGACAAACCAATGTGACAAATGAAGAACGCATTAATGTAGGGACAAACGGAGGGGAAAAAGAGGTGAAGACACGTGAGTAATCATGTAAAAGTCAAAGAGAGAGAGACAACAAGAGTGAATGAAGCTTGACTGCCAGGTGAAAAGCACCATGAGCCTTTAATGCTGTCAGTCATAGAGGCTGAAAGATCTGACAACAATAGCGCGGTGGTGGCCGTAAAGTGGAGAAGAAGCAGACCTCTTCCAGGACCACATCCATAATCTGCCTGCCGATTCCCATCAAACCTCCCGGCTGCTGCCTGACAGACTCTCTCAGCCCAGCCCTGACATCACGGCAACACGCGCCTGTAAATTATAGAGCTCAGAGATAATGTTTTCAGGTTCTAAGCCTGAAGGGAATCTAGGAAGTGTGGGAACAGCCGTGCTTCTGAAAAAAACTCTTACTCCAAGGGACACATTTAAGATTATTTAAGGATATGATATATTAAATGTAAATACAGTGGTGTTACATCTGTCCAATGCATAAAAAATCAGTAAAGCTTTAAAACGTGGATAAATAGTTTTGGTGTGTTGTGAGTTTGCGTGTATGTCCATGGGATATTTGCGTGGATGTACATATTTTCTTAGCAAAAATGTATTCCTTTGACAGAAATATATGGTAGGAGAAAATGAAAGGCCACAAATGAGCCAAAAACATGAAATTGACAGAATGATGGATGCAAAAAAGAGAACAAAAAAAGACACGTGAGCTGCCTTCCTAAACAGCATTTTCATCCATGATGGTGGACAGAATAGCAAGAAACCATTATATATGCTCTAAATTTATTTACATAGTTGTAGCCATGTTACTCAATATTTGTGGATCTTTTAATCTTAAAGGATTAGTTCACTTTAAAAAAAACTTTTGCTGATAATGTACCCACCCTCATGTCATCCAAGATGTCCATGTCTTTCTTTCTTCAGTCGAAAAGAAATGAAGGTTTTTGATGAAAACATTCCAGGATTTTTCTCCATATAATGGACTTCAACAGGACCCAAACGGTTCAAGGTCCAAATGACAGTTTCAGTGCAGCTTCAAAGGGCTTTAAACGACACCAGACGATGAATAAGGGTCTTATCTAGACAAACCATCGGCATTTCACAAATAAATAAAAAAGTTTAAGTTTTATAAGCACAAATGCTTGTACCGAGTCAGTGTTTACGAATGTGAGGAAGGAGGACCATATACACATATTCAAATGTCTTTGTGTCAGTTTATCGTTTAAATGCCCATTTCGTGTTCGTATCCTGGGTGTTTTAATATTAAAAAGGCTAAAAGAACATTTTCGTCAGGACAGAAGCGTGACCTTTTCAACGTAATTGCGTATTACGTGAGTCACGAACGCGCATCACAGAACAGAGCAAGGCCAGCATTTGTGCTTATAAAACTGAAACTGTTTTATGTATTTGTGAAATGCCGATGGTTTGTCTAGATAAGACCCTTATTCATCGTCTGGTGTCGTTCAAAGCCCTTTGAAGCTGCACTGAAACTGTCATTTGGACCTTGAACCGTTTGGGTCCTGTTGAAGTCCATTATATGGAGAAAAATCCTGGAATGTTTTTATCAAAAACCTTCATTTCTTTTCGACTGAAGAAAGAAAGACATGGACATCTTGGATGACATGAGGGTGAGTACATTATCAGCAAAACTTTTTAAAAGTGAACTAATCCTTTAAGAGTTCTTCAATCTTTAATACTATTTTGTTGCAACGTTCTGCACGTTGTCACTGCCTATAAAGAACGTTCCATTTTGATGAAGATGTTCCCTTAGAAGGCAGCTGTCTAGGCAGGGAAGCTCACTGGGTTTCAGAACAGAGCTGTGGAGTGTGACATGCCCTATAGGTGAGTGCTGTGCCTCTCCTGTCTTCGGGTGACCCTGATTCTCGCCCTGTCACCTGCTGCTAAATTGACTCTTATGTTCCAATGAACCAGAACTGAAAAGCTTCTTTGCAGTAGCACAGCGGGAGAAGCGAGGATAGATTATTTGATTCAATTTAAGGCAGAAGGCTTCAACCCTACAGAGCCACAGTGTTGAAAGCTGGATGCTAAATGCAGAGGTGCTATTACCAGAGATGGATTAATTAATTTTCTGCTTGTCGCTTTACTGAGGATGACAGCGGCACAGACTCTAGTGAGCCAGAGAGGAAGAGTACTCGCACACCCGCAACTTCACACAATTAAGCATGAAAGCAATTTAGGAGGATGAGGACATGACACGTCTCTTTCTGCTCAGCTCTGAGGCTAAATACATTACCTGCACGCCGCCTATATTTAATGTGTGTGGGGGTGGGTTAGAAAGAACAAAGGAAGGCGAGAGCATGAAGACAAAGAAGGCAACTGGATCTTTGCTGGTATCAATACACTATCAAAAAAGAATAAATATAAAAAGTACCATGCTTTTTGAACATGATCCACTGTACCGTGCTACACGGTAACCTTACACCAGAATCACCTCTAGATTATTGAGTTCACACACATTCAAAATCCCAATTTAGTCCCTGGGTGTCACAGGGTAATGCTATGACACTGATTGAAACACCTTGAAGTATCATTATTTATCACCGTAAAACAGGGCCGTAAACATGTCCCCCCAAATAATTAGACATGGCTATTTTCTCCCCTAATATTTGATATTCCTGATGCCGCTTTGCTGCACTTCATTAAGCACCGCTCTGTTGTTAGGATGAAAACTAATTTTTGAGCAAGGTCTGCTTCAGTCCTCTAACTCCTCAATGTCAAAATGACACCAATGTTGGCCAATGACCTCAAAGGTGGCAGGCTTTACTCCTCACAGAAGCCAAACATGAACTTCACAGTGACACTCAGGCTTAACAGTGGAGTTACGATGTAAACATTTAATATCTGACAACTGTTTTACGATAGAAATGTTCAACGACAGACTTTTTTTTGGGTCAAATTTCGACGTTTTAATAAAAAATATAGGTTATCTTTTAAGTGATTTATGAAATTCATAATTTAATGTGACAAGAAAGTAAACATTAACAGAGCCGTTTTTTAATCATCAAATGCATGTTTAAGAGTTAATCTGCACATATAATTTGCAAATAGCTCAAATAGATTATAATAAATTATAGTTATTTTAATGTGACATTCTCACAAAAAAAAACAGAGAAAAATACATTTATATTTCATTCATACTCAAAAGTATTTATGAACTGAATTAAAATGTTACTCTTTTACGCAATATTTCTGTAGGCTATACTTTAAATGTATTTTTATGTATATACCACATCACTATCTAAGGGACAGTTCAACAAAAACTTATATTTTAGTAATTTTTTTTATAATTTACTTGCCCTTATCCAGTTTCACAGCTTAAAGGCTTTATTTCTTCTGTGGAACACAAAATTAAATATTTTAAAGAGCTGTTTAGGTCCATTCAGTGAAATGTAACAGGGTCCCCATAAATGTCTATAATATGGACACAAATGTTCTTTTGTGTTTCACACGAGAAAGAAAAGTTTGGAACAACATGAGGGTGAGTAAATAATGAGTGAACTATTCCTTTAATTTCTCTAGTAGTTTCAAGTGGTTCGGAAAATGAAACCAAACAGAATCTCTTCAGAAGTGTGAATGTATTCTTCATCGGACTCTTCCCTCTTCATCTCGAGGGAGACGAAAGCCTCGTCAGAGTCGAGCAATGCCCCGTGGAAGCCACAAACTGCTCTCTTAATGTCCTCGAGTAAATACACCCTCAGTACACATTGTTCTCGCATCGCCTTCTCTTTTCCTCTTTCTCTCCATTGCAACACACTGCAGGCTCTCTCCATTGATTTCATGGATGAACACACACAATAGATGTGTCGAAGACTTGACAGGGCACAGCTAATTAGCAATGCTTAATTTACCACGTTCTGTTTCTGAAGAGTGTCATAGGAAAGAGAAGGATAAACCACATTTTTGACCACGCTAACTCAAGCTAAAGCAGGGTTCTTCAAATCCCGAATTGGAGCTAAACTGTGTTGGGATAAACTCTGCAGGACAGGGCCGGATTTAAAGAAAGCCTTGAATGTATTTTTAACAGCCATTTTCTCTCACTAACATGCCACTAACCTTCTCTAGTCTGATGCATGTGTCTATTGCGAAGCGTCAGGAGAATCGGTTACTTTTATCCTTGTGAAACTGACTGAGGTGACTTGTTGAGCCGTGGCTAATGGGTTTACACTTGAAGAATACAAAGGGTCATGATAACTGGAAGCATCAGACTGGCATCACAGGTGTCAAATCTGTTTCAATGCTTGCAGCTGAAAGTTAATATCACAAGTTCAACGTAGATTTAGCACTGAGGCTTTTAGCTAGTAATAAATCTCATAAGAGGTCCAATGACAGATTTTGCCAAAGTGTTTTCCTTAGAAAGAAATGGCCAACAATGTTGTGACAGAATATTTTCTTGTCACCACAGCAATAAATTATTCTGAGAAACTACTAAACTGTTCCAATATTAATTTGTTTATTTTATTATAAGGCACAATTTCTGTTTAAAAGATACTTTTATGCCTCAAGTTTTGTAACAGAATACAAATAAAACTACACACACAGAAGTCGACGTATTTATTCGACAATATCTGTGTTGGGAAATATCTTGCGCTTCATGCAAAATTCCAGATTGCATTGATTCCTGGTGAAATAACTGGATTTTTCCTGCGTAAAATTGCTGAACAACAGTTAAGGTGGCCGCATCTTAATGCTTATACAGACCCCAATGAAACACTAATAATAATTAATAATAATAAAAAATGAAAAATTCTGTCAATTACTCATCCTCATTCACTTAAACCCATAAAACTTTTGTTCATTTTCGAATTTTATAAAACCTGAGAGATTTATATCCCTCCTTTGAAAGTCCAGGCAACCAAAACTTCCAACGGATCCAACAAAGACATTAAGGGATTGTAAAATGAATTGAGACAGGTTTCATTAATTTCATTTGTGTTTTGAGGATTAATCTTAAATCTTTTAACACGAGGATGAGGTAATGATGTAAGATCTCGTTAACATGGCAAAATTTCTGAAGGTAAGATTATAATATTATAAATAATACATTAAAATGGTTTAAATAAAATAACAACTATGCAGTGGTAAGCGATCTTGCGATCATTCACTTAGACCAACGAACAAGCCTCAGTCATTACACTCGGAAGTTACTGGAATATCTACTCCTAAAGTCCTGTTGCAACAAAATCTGGTTTTATTCGGTCTTTAAGTAGCGCTAATGCCTCTGTCTCCGCGTCTCATCTCCCTGGGGTGACCTGTTTTAGTGTGACATGACTAACCAGACTAATCTAATGGCTGGAGAAGAGAACCACTAAGTGCTAAATGCACTGAATAATTTAGCACAGTGTAACTCTAATGAGGAGAGTCTGAACTGTTCATTGAGGAGCCTGAGACACAATGCATGTCCGTGGCCACGCTCACACACTAATACACACAAACATTACGCCCGATCAAACTGCTTTTGAGCCAGGGGAAGCCCTAAATATCTCTCTCTTTCTATATATATATATACAGACAGGATTATTATATGCTCCTTTAATGCACAAACGTGCAAACAATGAAAGGAAAATTCAAGAGAACACAGTCGCACCTCTCTCAGTTCAAGTCTAATGATAGTTAACCATCATTAAGTGACAAAGGCACAGAGCACGAGTGACCTTGAAGCGCTGTGTCTTCACTCCCGGAGAAAAGAGCCGAGCTGACCCCACTTAAGAGTCAGGAGAGAAGGAAGACTTTCCTCATTGATTTATGGCAGCGAGGTCTTTCTGCATGTGGCGGCGCGCTCATAACAGAACACGCGCTGCCTTCACAATTTAATTAGAGCAGCCTGAATCTCAGCAGCGGCACTTCTGCAGAACCACCATTTTTCATTCGCCTCATTAAGCAAAAGCGTGGATTTCAAACCGTCCACGGCTGGGTTATAGAGCAGCTTTCGAATGAGCAGATGAGCAGACAGAGGGAGGGAGGAAAAATAAAATGTTAAGAAAATATTAATTTCATGGTTATTTGAAAACTCTGCTTTTCTTTTTCTCTTTAAAGCTATTGGTATTCTGCAAGATGATAGTGAGATATTGCAAAATGTGAGATCTGCAGAAATGGGCAGAAGTCTTTTTATAGTGTACACAGGATCCAGGGGTAATAATGCTGAAAATTCAGCTTTGATCACAGGAATAAATTACACTTTAAAATACATTAAAATAGAAAACAGTGATTTCAAATTGCAATAACATGTCATACTATTTTTACAGTGTTTTTTTTTTTTTGGACAAGGGACTTTAATAAAAACGTTAATAAAACAGACCCCAAATGGTAGTGTTTATGTATAGTTAATTAAAAGATAAGAAAAAGTTAGTTAAAAAAAAAGATAAACTGAATTAAAGGAAATTCTTATACAATTTGCTTCTCAAATAAATATAAAAGCATGCAGCAATATTTTTTATTTGAAACAAGACAAAATTATTATTTTTAGAATTATTTTTTGCAAGAATTCAGTGAAACATCCATAGGGGACGGAGAACACGCAGCGAGGCGGAGAAATATCACTCCTTGGAACAAAGGCAATTAGCTGACATTAGACTGTACTTGGGCAGCGTTCATGCTCTATCTCAGCGGTGTTAAATCAGGAGATGTGCTACAGTCCTGAGGAAGGTGACAGCAGCATTAGCGACCTTCTTCCTGATTAACACGGCTTATAGAAGATGAAACCGCTCAACATGAGCAGGCGTATTCCAGTAGAGACTCCATTAAGTGCGGTGTCAATGTTTGTACTGAAACACGAGATCAGAGTTCCTGCGGACATTGGAAACTTAAAAATATCAGGTCATTTTAAAATTGTGATTTTCATGTTCGGCTTGAAAATATTTCAATGGATAGAAATTGCTTGCTGTGAATGTTATAAAGTATATAAATTGATTTTTATCCTTATTGTGTAATGAATAACATTTTGAAAAGTCACAGATATTTGTAGTGAGAAAACCCTGAGAGACAATAGCTGTCTTCAAAATCCTCAACAAAAAAAAGAAGAAGAATTTGAAGGCAAAGTAAGCGAAGGATGTTTTGAAGGTTAAACAACATAATTGCTTTCTAAAATACCTCATTAAGGCCACATTAGCTAGTATTGCATATATTCTTCATGGAGAGGGCAATCGTTGAGTGCAAGGCTAAAACATCAGATTGTGGTCTATACAAATGTTGATATCAAATAAATCAGTCAATTATGAGGTTCCATGATGTTTACGTGCCTTAAAAGATAGAGATATCAAGGCAGCTCAGTAGGCTTTAACGTCTTTAACATTTCAAAACTGAAACATGACCCTGTACATACAGTATGATCTGATAATTGGACATGAAATGACATCTGGTGGAAGGATTGAGACAAATATTGATTAAAATATGTAGTCTATACAGTAAAAACTACAGTAATATTTTGAAAAATGTTTTACAATTTATTAATATATTACTACTCCAGTCTTCAGTGTCACGTGATCCTTCAGAAATAATAATTCGAATTTTATAGAATATAAATCATTATAATATGCTGATTTGCTGCTCAAGTAGCATTTCTTATTATTGTCAATGTTGAAAATAGTTCTGCTGCTTAATATATGTATATATATATATAAAGTACAAAAAACAAATATAACACTATAAACAGTAAAGCAGTGATGAACTTTGTAACAAAAAAAATACTGAGCCAATGAAATAAATATAGAAATATACAAATATGAATATATAAATGTACATGTATAGTCTCACTTTATTTGCTTCTATTTTAGAACACTTGATGATATAAACTTGATGATGTTCCAGCAATCAGCTTTCGGTGACGATTAATCGGCAAAACTGATGTATCGGTCCACCTCTAGTGTGTACTGTATGCTTTACATTTTGATTCTTATTAGAGTATTGCATTGTTAGCTTAGCAACATGCTAACATCAAACTATTGTAATCTATTGTAACTCAAATATTTTACATTAGAAGGGCTATAAAGAATGTTCCAAATCATCACTTATGAGGGAAGAAGTAGATAACACGGTAGCTCAAAAGGTTTCAAAATAGAACTAATATCATTAAAATCCAAAATTGAAACACAATCCTGTACATATAACCTAATAAAGCACATTACTCGACAGCGTTCTTCTCCATTGCTCAGGAACAGCCACCTCCGGCTAACTGCAACCTGAAGCCCTTTTCTAAAGGCTCACAAGTTTACTTGTTCATGAAGAAGAACAGAAGAGGAGGAGGGTGGTGACCTTCTCAGCCCACACACGGACCCATCGGGCCAGAGGCGGGTCAGCGCGGGTCAGCTGTGAGGAGCTTCAGGACGGGCTCGGATCTACGAATCTGAGCTCTGACAACTTCTAGCATTCTAAGGCACTATTTCATACGGAGATGATTAGCAACTGTCTTCCTTTCATCCTCATTTCTCTCCAACCCACGGATCAACACGCTTGTGGAAGAGTGTCTGATCTGGATAACATTGCAATTTATTTTAAGCATCTTATTTGTGTACAAACTTCTGAAAAACAGCTTGAAAAGTGGAGATTAACATATAGTTGGAAGATCTGAATACTTAAGCCACACTTAAAAAATGTATTAATTGAACTAAATCAAAATCCGTAAGCAAATGATGCCGGAACTACTTCCTAGAACTAGAGTCACTCTTCACTAGGGTTGGTATTGTTTGAATTTTAGCGATTTCGATTAATTCAGTCAGTAATACATAAGAACAAATAAGATAATAAAAACGTAAAGTTCAGAAATTGAAATCAAACGTAAAACAACACACTGCATAGTTTTCTTTTATACATAAAATATAGATTAGCCAAATCCTCATTAAAGTTACAAAAGTAATTCAGTCAAGATCAGTGAGTGATTTTCTTTTTCTTTTGTTCTTTGATGATTATTAATATCACAGACAGCAGCAGGTTTATTACGCCGCTGTCACTTTAAGAGCCAGATCCAATATACTGTTACACATGTGTTTTCTTTCTCAACCGTTTACGGTCACTTAAGACATAACTGACTGTGTTTACGAGGATATTATGACATAATTTTGTGTGTATTTGTCCGGTCAAGCGAAGAGAAATCAATCGTTAGTTCTGGGAGGTCACGTCAGAGTCAGAGGTCACGTCAGAGGTCACGTCAGAGTCAGAGGTCATGTCAGAGTCAGAGGTCACGTCAGAGTCAGAGGTCACGTCAGAGTCAGAGGTCACGTCAGAGTCAGAGGTCACGTCAGAGGTCACGTCAGAGTCAGAGGTCATGTCAGAGTCAGAGGTCACGTCAGAGTCAGAGGTCACGTCAGAGTCAGAGGTCACGTCAGAGTCAGAGGTCATGTCAGAGTCAGAGGTCACGTCAGAGTCAGAGGTCACGTCAGAGTCAGAGGTCACGTCAGAGGTCACGTCAGAGTCAGAGGTCATGTCAGAGTCAGAGGTCACGTCAGAGTCAGAGGTCATGTCAGAGTCAGAGGTCACGTCAGAGTCAGAGGTCACGTCAGAGTCAGAGGTCACGTCAGAGTCAGAGGTCACGTCAGAGGTCACATCAGAGGCATAGACTGTAAAAAAAATGGACAAAGTGTCTGTGACGTCACCCATAGACTTTCTGAAGAACGGTTGAGGCCGTTTATGGGGCGTATGGGCGGCGCCATCTTGAAAAATCTATCGATATTTCAATCCAAATGTTGGATTCAACAGGAAGGATCCAGAGCTGGTCTGATGTGTGTGTCAGATCATGGCCCAGACGTCACATTTCAGGAGTTCCACTCGGCACAGCCCGTTATCAGCTGTCAATCAAGCTGTCAATCAGAGTTAACCACGCCCTTATTTGTCGTACATTTTATGTCTAAATACGATCTAAACTAACGAGTTAGAAAAAAATTCACCCCCTCACAGTCGTCAGGCACTCGGAGCCTATCGAGAAATACAATAAAAGTCCATGGGACCAACCTGTAAAAACATGAGTTTATGCTGTGAAAACAGACATTTTAACATGGGGGTCTGTGGACGTCTGCTCCCTCTGGGACCGGCCCCTAGAGGAGTTTAGATGTAGTGCAGTTTTTCGCACTTCCAGGTCGGCTTCATTTCTCAGATTAGAATGTTGCCGCTTGGTCAGAGGTCACGTCAGAGGTCACGTCAGAGGTCACGTCAGAGGTCATGTCTCGCAGCTGAACATTTACACATGAAAGTTTGCAAATATTTAGCAAATCTTCATTTGAAACAAATGTATAATTTACAGCCTCATTTTTGTCAAATGTCTTGCTTGAAGTTGAGGTTTGATATTTTCTATCTGCACAAATAATCTGAATAAAACCAGAGTAGTGATATGGCTTAGGGTTTGTCCGATTATCAAATCGTAAAGTCTGCAGTTTAATTAAATGAATATATGCGCTGTGTGTGCTTAGTGAAGCACATCACTGTGTTCTTTTACACGATCTGGTGTTTTCTAGTGTCAGCTCGGTTCGCAGTAAATGAGCTTTGGGTTGCTTGCCAAAATTGGATCACAAGAGCGTTTTGAGCGAGTTGCAGAATCTTCAATAGTCAAAGAAACAACAGCAACAAACATAATTCTAAACGTTTTTCTGATGCGAGACTTCAATTTTGAAGCTGTTGACTCTTCTCTCAGAAGCAGATGAAGTAAAACACGCCTGAGAAAAATGTCAGATGAGATGTTGTCTGGCTATATGTTAGTGTCATTACTCTAAAGTTATTTTCATAACTTGTCTTGAAATAAAAATAATTTCTGCATTTCTGATGACTATGGTGGCTCATACCAACTTAATAACTTTACTGTAATATGAAAAAGTAGCCTTTTCATTGCCTTACCTTATACGGTTTATTATTTTTGAGAAATAAATAAATGTAGGTCGCGCTTAATGATCATGGGGAAATGTGGGTCACATGACCAAACCAGTCGAGAACCACTGGCTTATAACACAACATGCGCCAGTCATCTTCTCAAACTTGCATTGAGAAGTTCTTATAAACCGGCTGTTGTTGACAAAAGAGAAGCTTTAAAATCTCCCTGCAGTTTTATGCTAAAATAAAGCTTGATTTGAAGAAATTAAGACAGGCATAAATATTAGTACTGTAATTTTAAATTATTACTTCAAATTATTCCTATTACTATTATCTTATTATTGTTCTTAAGTACTAATTTTCTTAATTTATAGACAAATATTAGTAATAGTAATAATAATTTTTTTATAATTTTTTTTAACCCAATAATAATAATTTGTACAGTTATTAGTCGTATTGATATATAATCACAAAAGTTCAGAAGTTCTATGCTTTCATCCCCACAGAATGACATTCTCTCATTGTTGGTGTTTTCGCAACATTTATGATTTCGAATGTTTGTGAATCTGCTGTTTATAAGACATTTATCTGATGTTTGTATACAAATGTGACATTTGAAATAGATTGCTTGAAACCAGAAGACATCACGCAAACTTCTTCTCTCGCTCCGACCCTTCACACACACACACACACGCACGCATACACACACACACACACACACACACACACACACACACACACACGCACGCACACACGCACGCGCACACACACACACACACACACACACACACACAGAGCTCTCCGATGCTAACACAATCTGGCAAGCATTACATCTGAAGTACAAGATAAGAGAGATTGCAGCAGGGACTTCCTTAAAGTGCAGCATGTTTTAAACTTTATTAAACCTTGTAAGAATTTAATTTCACTAAAATTCATGTCTACACTTAATACAAACCAGATAAGTTAAAGAAATGCATTAAGACTATAGACAACGGCTCTCAGACACCAAGATGGAGACAAGTCTAAAGTCTAAATAAAATGACATTTGATATTCAGTAATGAAATCAGACCCACTTTAAAACGTATAAGACTTCACTTACAGCAACTAAGAACATGAATGCAACGCTTCAAAAAGGATTATATGAAGTTATATTACCTGTATTACACCAAGGCCCAGAGCATCAGACAGCATGGAAAGAAAGAGAGAATAACAAACGTTAGAATCCAATATAATGTTTTGCACAACATTCAAGAACAGTTTGAATGTCGATCTGCTGCACTTCAGCCGTGACTTTTTGAAGCTATGCAGATGTTATAATAGTTGAATATGCTGTTTTTATTTGGCCATTTACATTTTGATTTGCAGTCAAACATTCCGTACAAGCTTCTACAACCTAACTTAAACAGACTGATAGCAAAATCTGATAAAATTGTGATTTAAACCGCTACGGAGGATGCTATTTTAAACCAGTTCTGTTTCCTTCTTTTTTTAAATGAAATATTTTAGATACAAATTTCACACTGCAAGGTGGAAATTTCCACTTTAGTACAAAGCTTGTTGGAGAAAGGTGCTTTTTATGTTGTAACATTTCTTTCGTGGGCTTTTCCCTATTTATTCAACAAATACTACTGAGCGTTTGGAAATGATTAGAAATAGAGCTTAAATCAGCCTAAAGTGGTTTGCAGGTCTCAGCAGAATAAAACTGGCACATGTTGCAGGTTGAACTCAAACCTGTGTCACCCTGGTGAGCACCATAGCTCAACATGCCAATGCGTTACAGCTACACATGGCTCCAACTCATTATTTTATTTTGATATTTGATCATTTTGTAGTTGAAAATTAAATCAGCCTACAATGCTTTACAGGTTTTAGCTGGTTTAAGATGGTTTGGGAGGTCTTCCAGTCTGACGATTACCATAATCCCTCTAAAACCAGCACAACAAAACAGCTAAGAACAGGAGAGAGAGAGAAAAAATGTAATTGTTACATGTTGCAGGCTGGACTCAAACCTGTGTCACTAATGAGCATCATGACTCAATGTGCCAATTACCATGTGCTTCAACTGATAGTTGCTTCATTTTGATAAAGGTAATAAAAAAGAAGTTAAAATCAACCTAAGTTTCTTTGCTGGTCTCAAAACAGACCAGCCAAACCAGCAGAAACCAACTTCACATCCAGCAACCTTACTTAGGCTGGGCTGGGTTTCCCAAAAGCATCATAAGCCTAAGAAGTTCGTAAAAACGATCGTACGACTGGTCTGTTTCCCAAAAGCATCGTAACTTAAGTAGCACTTGAAAATCTTTGTAGAACTACGAGTGCTCTGGAGTTAATCCCCAAGAGCATCGAGTTATGAGGTCTCCTGCAGGATTACACGGCAACGTGAGTATAATATAAGGTCTTGATTGTACTTTATTGTACACTTTATTGTACTCGTGTTTTGTTTAAATTAATTTATAAATTAAATAATTAAAAAGGGAAGAAAAAAAATTAATTACATATCTAAATTAAACGAATGAACAAAAAAAAATCATGCCTTTCCTGATCTCTGAACACCAGCATGTATTTGGCCTTTCCTGATCTCTGAACACCAGCATGTATTGGGCCTTCCCTGATCTCTGAACACCAGCATGTATTTGGCCTTTCCTGATCTCTGAACACCAGCATGTATTGGGCTTTCCTGATCTCTGAACACCAGCATGTATTGGACCTTCCCTGATCTCTGAACACCAGCATGTATTTGGCCTTTCCTGATCTCTGAACACCAGCATGTATTGGGCTTTCCTGATCTCTGAACACCAGCATGTATTGGGCCTTCCCTGATCTCTGAACACCAGCATGTATTGGGCTTTCCTGATCTCTGAACACCAGCATGTATTTGGCCTTTCCTGATCTCTGAACACCAGCATGTATTGGGCTTTCCTGATCTCTGAACACCAGCATGTATTGGGCCTTCCCTGATCTCTGAACACCAGCATGTATTTGGCCTTTCCTGATCTCTGAACACCAGCATGTATTGGGTCTTTCCTGATCTCTGAACACCAGCATGTATTGAGCTTTCCTGATCTCTGAACACCAGCATGTATTGGGCCTTCCCTGATCTCTGAACACCAGCATGTATTTGGCCTTTCCTGATCTCTGAACACCAGCATGTATTGGGTCTTTCCTGATCTCTGAACACCAGCATGTATTGGGCCTTTCCTGATCTCTGAACACCAGCATGTATTGGGCCTTCCCTGATCTCTGAACACCAGCATGTATTTGGCCTTTCCTGATCTCTGAACACCAGCATGTATTGGGCTTTCCTGATCTCTGAACACCAGCATGTATTTGGCCTTCCCTGATGTCTGAACACCAGCATGTATTGGGCCTTCCCTGATCTCTGAACACCAGCATGTATTGGGCTTTCCTGATCTCTGAACACCAGCATGTATTTGGCCTTCCCTGATGTCTGAACACCAGCATGTATTGGGCCTTTCCTGATCTCTGAACACCAGCATGTATTGGGCCTTTCCTGATCTCTGAACACCAGCATGTATTGGGCCTTCCCTGATGTCTGAACACCAGCATGTATTGGGCCTTTCCTGATCTCTGAACACCAGCATGTATTGGGCCTTTCCTGATCTCTGAACACCAGCATGTATTGGGCCTTTCCTGATCTCTGAACACCAGCATGTATTGGGCCTTCCCTGATGTCTGAACACCAGCATGTATTGGGCCTTTCCTGATCTCTGAACACCAGCATGTATTGGGTCTTCCCTGATCTCTGAACACCAGCATGTATTTGGCCTTTCCTGATCTCTGAACACCAGCATGTATTGGGCTTTCCTGATGTCTGAACACCAGCATGTATTTGGCCTTTCCTGATGTCTGAACACCAGCATGTATTGGGCCTTCCCTGATCTCTGAACACCAGCATGTATTTGGCCTTTCCTGATCTCTGAACACCAGCATGTATTGGGCTTTCCTGATGTCTGAACACCAGCATGTATTGGGCCTTCCCTGATGTCTGAACACCAGCATGTATTGGGCCTTCCCTGATCTCTGAACACCAGCATGTATTTGGCCTTTCCTGATCTCTGAACACCAGCATGTATTGGGCCTTCCCTGATCTCTGAACACCAGCATGTATTGGGCCTTTCCTGATCTCTGAACACCAGCATGTATTGGGCCTTTCCTTATCTCTGAACACCAGCATGTATTGGGCCTTTCCTGATCTCTGAACACCAGCATGTATTGGGCCTTTCCTGATCTCTGAACACCAGCATGTATTGGGCCTTCCCTGATGTCTGAACACCAGCATGTATTGGGCCTTCCCTGATCTCTGAACACCAGCATGTATTGGGCCTTTCCTGATCTCTGAACACCAGCATGTATTGGGCTTTCCTGATGTCTGAACACCAGCATGTATTGGGCCTTCCCTGATCTCTGAACACCAGCATGTATTTGGCCTTCCCTGATCTCTGAACACCAGCATGTATTTGGCCTTTCCTGATCTCTGAACACCAGCATGTATTGGGCTTTCCTGATGTCTGAACACCAGCATGTATTGGGCCTTCCCTGATCTCTGAACACCAGCATGTATTTGGCCTTTCCTGATCTCTGAACACCAGCATGTATTGGGCTTTCCTGATGTCTGAACACCAGCATGTATTGGGCCTTTCCTGATCTCTGAACACCAGCATGTATTGGGCCTTCCCTGATCTCTGAACACCAGCATGTATTTGGCCTTTCCTGATCTCTGAACACCAGCATGTATTGGGCTTTCCTGATGTCTGAACACCAGCATGTATTGGGCCTTCCCTGATGTCTGAACACCAGCATGTATTGGGCCTTCCCTGATCTCTGACCACCAGCATGTATTTGGCCTTCCCTGATCTCTGAACACCAGCATGTATTGGGCCTTCCCTGATCTCTGAACACCAGCATGTATTTGGCCTTCCCTGATCTCTGAACACCAGCATGTATTGGGTCTTCCCTGATGTCTGAACACCAGCATGTATTTGGCCTTTCCTGATCTCTGAACACCAGCATGTATTGGGCTTTCCTGATGTCTGAACACCAGCATGTATTGGGCCTTCCCTGATGTCTGAACACCAGCATGTATTTGGCCTTCCTTGATCTCTGAACACCAGCATGTATTGGGCCTTCCCTGATCTCTGAACACCAGCATGTATTTGGCCTTCCCTGATCTCTGAACACCAGCATGTATTGGGTCTTCCCTGATGTCTGAACACCAGCATGTATTTGGCCTTTCCTGATCTCTGAACACCAGCATGTATTGGGCTTTCCTGATGTCTGAACACCAGCATGTATTGGGCCTTCCCTGATGTCTGAACACCAGCATGTATTTGGCCTTCCCTGATCTCTGAACACCAGCATGTATTGGGCTTTCCTGATCTCTGAACACCAGCATGTATTGGGCCTTCCCTGATCTCTGAACACCAGCATGTATTGGGCCTTCCCTGATCTCTGAACACCAGCATGTATTGGGCCTTCCCTGATCTCTGAACACCAGCATGTATTGGGCCTTCCCTGATCTCTGAACACCAGCATGTATTGGGCCTTCCCTGATCTCTGAACACCAGCATGTATTGGGCCTTTCCTGATCTCTGAACACCAGCATGTATTGGGCCTTTCCTTATCTCTGAACACCAGCATGTATTGGGCCTTTCCTGATCTCTGAACACCAGCATGTATTGGGCCTTTCCTGATCTCTGAACACCAGCATGTATTGGGCCTTCCCTGATGTCTGAACACCAGCATGTATTGGGCCTTTCCTGATCTCTGAACACCAGCATGTATTGGGTCTTCCCTGATCTCTGAACACCAGCATGTATTTTGCCTTTCCTGATCTCTGAACACCAGCATGTATTGGGCTTTCCTGATGTCTGAACACCAGCATGTATTTGGCCTTTCCTGATCTCTGAACACCAGCATGTATTGGGCCTTCCCTGATCTCTGAACACCAGCATGTATTTGGCCTTTCCTGATCTCTGAACACCAGCATGTATTGGGCTTTCCTGATGTCTGAACACCAGCATGTATTGGGCCTTCCCTGATGTCTGAACACCAGCATGTATTGGGCCTTCCCTGATCTCTGAACACCAGCATGTATTTGGCCTTTCCTGATCTCTGAACACCAGCATGTATTGGGCTTTCCTGATGTCTGAACACCAGCATGTATTGGGCCTTCCCTGATCTCTGAACACCAGCATGTATTGGGCCTTTCCTGATCTCTGAACACCAGCATGTATTGGGCTTTCCTGATGTCTGAACACCAGCATGTATTGGGCCTTCCCTGATCTCTGAACACCAGCATGTATTTGGCCTTCCCTGATCTCTGAACACCAGCATGTATTTGGCCTTTCCTGATCTCTGAACACCAGCATGTATTGGGCTTTCCTGATGTCTGAACACCAGCATGTATTGGGCCTTCCCTGATCTCTGAACACCAGCATGTATTTGGCCTTTCCTGATCTCTGAACACCAGCATGTATTGGGCTTTCCTGATGTCTGAACACCAGCATGTATTGGGCCTTCCCTGATCTCTGAACACCAGCATGTATTGGGCCTTTCCTGATCTCTGAACACCAGCATGTATTGGGCCTTCCCTGATCTCTGAACACCAGCATGTATTGGGCCTTCCCTGATCTCTGAACACCAGCATGTATTGGGCCTTTCCTGATCTCTGAACACCAGCATGTATTGGGCTTTCCTGATCTCTGAACACCAGCATGTATTGGGCCTTTCCTGATCTCTGAACACCAGCATGTATTGGGCTTTCCTGATCTCTGAACACCAGCATGTATTGGGCCTTCCCTGATCTCTGAACACCAGCATGTATTGGGCCTTCCCTGATCTCTGAACACCAGCATGTATTTGGCCTTTCCTGATCTCTGAACACCAGCATGTATTGGGCCTTTCCTGATCTCTGAACACCAGCATGTATTGGGCCTTCCCTGATCTCTGAACACCAGCATGTATTGGGCCTTCCCTGATCTCTGAACACCAGCATGTATTGGGCCTTCCCTGATCTCTGAACACCAGCATGTATTTGGCCTTCCCTGATCTCTGAACACCAGCATGTATTTGGCCTTCCCTGATCTCTGAACACCAGCATGTATTGGGCCTTCCCTGATCTCTGAACACCAGCATGTATTTGGCCTTCCCTGATCTCTGAACACCAGCATGTATTGGGCCTTCCCTGATCTCTGAACACCAGCATGTATTTGGCCTTCCCTGATCTCTGAACACCAGCATGTATTTGGCCTTCCCTGATCTCTGAACACCAGCATGTATTTGGCCTTCCCTGATCTCTGAACACCAGCATGTATTGGACCTTCCCTGATCTCTGAACACCAGCATGTATTTGGCCTTTCCTGATCTCTGAACACCAGCATGTATTGGGCCTTCCCTGATCTCTGAACACCAGCATGTATTGGGCTTTCCTGATCTCTGAACACCAGCATGTATTGGGCCTTTCCTGATCTCTGAACACTAGCATGTATTGGGCTTTCCTGATCTCTGAACACCAGCATGTATTGGGCCTTTCCTGATCTCTGAACACCAGCATGTATTGGGCTTTCCTGATCTCTGAACACCAGCATGTATTGGGCCTTCCCTGATCTCTGAACACCAGCATGTATTGGGCCTTCCCTGATCTCTGAACACCAGCATGTATTGGGCCTTCCCTGATCTCTGAACACCAGCATGTATTGGGCCTTCCCTGATCTCTGAACACAAGCATGTATTGGGCCTTTCCTGATCTCTGAACACCTCTGGGTGCAGTTCGTGGAATTGCGGCGAGTGTTCGTAACCCTGCACGTAGAGAGCGCTCTTAAGAGCTAAGATACATCGTTATCGGGAAACCCAGCCCTGGTTTATGCATATTTTCCCCTAAGATAATCTTAAATAGCATTTATTTTAAGAAAATACATTATATTTATTTACATATTTCTCTGTCATTGAGCAGTGAAATGAAATGCGTTTATGCTACACACCAATGAAGGATGGACAGTGGCAGAATCCAACCATCTCCCTGAGAGCTCAATAATTGCTCTTGTAATAATCTGTGTGTGAGTGTATGCACGCAAAAGAGAGAGACCGATGAGAAGAGGTATTTAATTATGTCCTGGAGTGCTCATGCGTTTAGATAAGCTCTACCTGTCCAATCGCAGTGAGGTTTTGCACAGGCCTCCATAGCTTTCAGCTCAATTCGTTCCACATAAAGTAGGCTGAAGGACAAGCATCGCTATACCAGCGTGGGAAAGCATATTTAAAACTGGGGACGGCAGAGGTGATCTATACCTGCCAGCTTTATGCCAATAGAATCAGACAAAGGTTAAATTATGCCACACATAGGTGAGGTCGTGGTTAAATCCAGCCTGGAGAGATTCTCATGTCTATATATGCAGTACTGTGTCAATAACTTTTCTCTAGCTGAAGGGCACAGATATTGCAAAAAAGAAAAAGAAAATGGTTTTATTATAGGTAAAGGTGTAATTATACAGAATATTATTCATTCTTGATGATTTTGTTTTCAAGAAACTTTTTATTATTATCAATGCTGAAAAAGTTTTTGTGGACACCAGTTTGGGGTAAGATAAAAAAAATGGTTCACTTTATTTTGATTGTCCCTTTAACACATTCTGTTGACTAAGTAACGTTGTTCCTACACATCTATAACTCTCATTAGAGTGTTAGTAGAGTATTAGTGAACTGGTAGGGTTAGGGTTAGATTAAGTTGACATGTAGTTGTAAAGTTACTTATAGTCAGTAGAGTGTCTGTTGGAGGAGCATCACAATAAAGTATATGCAGAAATTAAAGGTTGTATCAGTGATTTCAGGCCCAAAAATAAATGATGACATTAATCTAATCTTTCCTAACGATCCGCTAGCTGCCCGCCCCATAAGCATGCCGTCCAAAAAACGAGTCTCTGTAGGCAGCCTAGGCTCTGAAATCTGCACACAAAAACAAATGGGTACACCACCACTCAAAACAAACAGTATTTCAACCAATCACCGACAGGGGCGGTAAATTATAATTTATTTTTGGGCCTGAAATCACTGATACAACCTTTAAGCAGACAGTCTACTAATACTCTAGTGAGAGTTAGTTGACATTTAGTTTCAAGATTGCTTATAGTCAATAGCACATTCAAAAGGGACCATCAAAATAGAGTGTTACCAAAAAAAGACTTATATTCAGCAAGGATATGATAAAATGATTTAAAGTGACAGTAAAGACATGTATACATTTTTCAAATAAATGTTGTTTTATATATATATATAACGCAAATATACTGTAAGATGGTGTCTGCAACCTACAAAGTTAGATACAAACTTTACAAATTCAACAAGCCATATAAACAAACAGGCATTCACAGAAATAGGACGACTGACTAGAAGATCTGTGTGTGAACAAGGCAGCAGAGGTGCAGGGAAAATAGCAGATTTGGGCAAATCTGGCAGTAAGACACAAGTACAGTCGGCACGTAGAGCGGAGAGATTCCACACGGACGAAAAATAGGTCACACTCGGCTTATTTGTTTAGCTAAAAACAAAAGAAAGAAAAAAAACAACATCAGGGAGGGGGAGATGTAGAGAGAGAAAGAAAAAGGAAAAGAGATGGATTTCAGCCTCTCATGGCCATTACTGGATGTAGAGTCAAAGATATTTGTCACATGGAATCAATAAAAACGTATTGGAACAGCAGCACATCATTCACTATTACCAGGTTTAGAAGGCAACCATCATTATGCAAAAATGTCTCTCGAGATTCGCATGCAGCACTCACACATTCTTACCGATCAGGCAAAATAAGCTAAACCCAAACTCGGTAGCTGTAAACAGTACAGTTTCACAGGACAAAGTTTGAAATGTAGACTTCGGGTACTTTCTGCATTTTCACACCACACTGATCGCTCTGGTCTGAATCAGTTGATGAAACGAACCAAAATGCAGTCACATGACAAGACAACATCCACATCACTCGTCGTTGGCCAGATGTGATGTATTTCCATAACTGCAGTTCGATTGGTCAGAATTAACGTGCGGGGAAATTCCAACAGAACTCCCAGAAGTAAACAAACAGGAGGAAAATCCGGCAGACAAAGCGCACTTTTACCGTAGCGTACTACGGAGAGCGGTTTGCTAAACAAAGCGAAGATTTCGCTGTTCTTGTAAGTTTTTGAAAGTTTGGACCTAATATTGTCATAAGACCCAATTCCTCTGAGGCTCCGCATCCACACCGCGAGCTGCCATGCGACAAGTGCAAACTGTCAACAAACATTAGTCCTCATCCCATAATGCAGATAATCTCTTCAGAAAATTTGGATTAAACCACTCAATTCATATTGATTAGTTTTACTATATCTTTAAAAACACGTTTTAAAGCATCAAAGTGGCAGTTGTGTAGCTGTCAATGCAGGAACAGAAAGCTTCAATATCTTCAAAATATCTACATTTGTGTTTTCCGAAGATGAAAAAAAGACTTAGAACGAGATAAGGGTGAGTAACTAATGACAGAATTTACATTTTTGGGCGAACTATCCCTTTAACCTTAAATTTCTATGCAACTTTCCCTAAAATGCGTAATCTGTAAAAACCCATCTAAGAGCCAGCACCTTTCTGAACGCCCGCTTTTATATTCCAACCATGAGTTGGTGGCCTAACATCTCATTGATTCCTTTATTATTGTGCGTTATGACATTTCACATTTTGTCAGTTCAGCTCTTTTTGTCCGTCCCTCTCGGCCATGATTTCAATTGCTGATTGCTCCGCCTCAGTCAGAGCTGATTTGATGAGAGGCCCGTAGAGTTATTGCTTCCCTCAGTTAGGGTTATTGCACCGACCGACTCGCTCTCTGAAGCTTTATGTGGCGCAGACGAAAATAATAACAAGGGAGACATCAGGGACGCATGACATCTTGGTGACAGGCTGAGTGGCAGTGCTGTCACACTCTGACACTTCTGTTTTAGCAGTGTCATCACATTTAAGTGAAGGGCCTCTCTCTCCACGGAGCCGTTCTGGTGCTGATGGGTCAGTGCGGACCTCCATCTCACCTGGACAACAGGTACAGACACCAGGGACCTTAATGGAGCCTTCCCTGAGGTCAATGCTAGCTTGTCGTTAGCATGGAAAAATGATCAAATCTGATCAAAATGATCACAAAAAAAATAAAATAAAAATGATGTCAATGCTTTTGCATTCTCTCGCAATTACAGTATATAGTTGGGTAATCATATTGTGTATATGATTTGCGGGTATCAGGGAGCCGCTATCAATATGCGCAGAATTAATATCCGCTTTTTACTTTCACTTTCAAATTCGCGATCACGTGTACTCTGTGTATAGGGAGCGGCGGCACTGACCACACATTTTATAAGATAAGATATTTGTCAATGACGCTCAGGACCTGTTACGCACCATCGTCCTGTCAGTCATCTCTCCTTACTAGCATCTTCACGTGATAAGTGAAATCGGATGTACTGTAATGTAACCGACTACCGCAGCTAGCCTAACCATGTCCCTTTAGGGGCTCCGTAGAATGTGTTACACATTTTCTGTGGCTTTCTGAATTTGGATTTAGGCTTCAGGCACATCCCTAGTACACAAACACAACGCGGACGTCACTACAGGAAGAAGAAAGTGTCCAAATTAACAGATTTAAAGGCATCGTCCACACAAAAATGGAAATTCTATAATCATTTTTATACTCATTGGACTAAAAAATCTGGTAACTCTTTATTTTGATGGTCCCTTTTGAACGTACTATTGACTATAAGTAACTTTGCAACTATATGTCAACTAACTCTCATTGGAATAATAGTAGACTGTCTGCTTAATATCTGCATATACTTTATTGTGATGCTTTATTGACATGCAACTACAACTTAATCTAACCCTAACCCTACCAGTCTACTAATACTCTACTAAAACTCTAATGAGAGCTTATAGACATGTAAGAGCAACGTTACTTATAGTCAACAGAATGTGTTAAAGGGACCATCAAAATAAAGTGAAACCAAAAATCTCTTTCCCACTAGATGGCACAGCCTCACAAGAACAAAGACCCTAATTATCACCATTTCCCTACAATGACCAACAAACTCCGACAGACCAGAGTTTGGAGATGTGGTCACTCATCTCTTTGGGTAGCCAATCGTTAAACAGGACTAGATGAGGGGCATTCCCGTCCACTGCATCGCTTCCTGTAGCCCTGTGTGTTCGGGGAAGATATCATGTCTAATCATCGCCTGATTTCATCATCCGCCACTCTCTGTTACTAATCTGTGCCGTTAGCCACTGAGCTGAGAATCATGACTCGACATCGCCTTGCTAGTGTTTACTCACGGAGCCTGAACAAATGAAAAGGGGAACAACGTCTTAATGATTGGGTCTGATAATGAACGTTATTTGTTGGTGCGCCATTTATGGCCCATTAATAGCTTGGCTTGGTCGCTGTTGGCTTGTGCAATTGCATCAAGGGAGAAACTGAATAAACAAGCTTAATGAAATCAGCACGAAAGCAGTCGAAACTTTCACTGATACAAGAAATTGGTGATTTATAATAGTGATGGCTAAAATGTTCTGTTGATAATGTTTCTAACATGCCACCCAAACAAAGTTTCCCATACAGTCAAATTCCACCTCATATGTAATAACATAACCAATCATATTTTTTGTGTGAAATGTTTAAATGTCAGTCAATGACCTGAAGTATATTACAGTTTGGATCCTGGTTCATTTCAAATTGGACATAGCTGAAAAATGACTCGCAGTTCAGTTGTGAACTCAGTTAAATCTGTAGATTCAACTCAATCATGAGTCATGTGAATCTTTTTGGCAGTCATTTGTCCTTGAATCAGACTTTTGCAGTTTTTTGTAGCTCTTAACAAGTTGATATCTGATGAAACCACATATGGACAATGTTTTCTGTTGCCAACTGCACTTTTTTTTAATCACATTTGCAACCATTTTAGTGTCAGTCTGGAGCCCTAGTCACCAAATAAAGAAACTGTCAATTTGGTCCAATTGGTTGGAGTGGCGGATATTGCATGTGCAGTGATTTTAAAGAGTTAGTTCACCCAAAAATGAGTTATTTACTCATTTACTCACCCTCATGTTGTTCCAAATCTGAATGAGGGTTTTTCTTATGTTGAACAGACATTTATTAGATAGGTATTTTAAAGAATGTTGGCAACAGTTGATGGCACCCATTGACTTCCATAGTATTTTTTTCCCTACTATGGAAGTCAAAAGGTGCCGTCAACTGTCTGGTTACCAACATTTTTTTTTAATATATTCATTTTAAGATATCCTTATTTGAATTCAAGAACTTTTTTCATGTTTGGGTGAACTATCCACTTAAATCCGGCTAGAGTCAATTATTAACTCTATCCATTTCTCCTGATTCTTCTTGCTATAATTTCCTCTTATCTGTTCCATTAATAAAAGAGGCAAAAAGTCCCTTAGACAGAAAAAAGAATATTTGGTCATATAGGTTAGTCTCAGTGCTAAACCGGCAGAAGGAAATGCACCTTGTCAAAATTGTTTATTATTTAATGTGAGGAGAGAAATAAAAGGTACGTAACACGAATTCTCATGGAATTCAGCAAGAGGATTTTCCATTTAGTTTTGCCTGTAGCGTTGTATGTGTAACACATAGCATTTTTCACCTTGTGTGTGCATAGCAAACTCTATTATTCATTGTGTCATGTCCTCGGTCATTCTGTGTCTCGGAAAGCCTGTGGCGCAGGCAGCTTTCACCCATTAGAGCTCCGAGAGGTGCCTATCTCTCACAAGGGCCAGCGTTTTACTGTCAAAACCTGAATTCATCTCCGCCATGACTAATTCTCTCGTGTCCAGCTAAGTGGCTAGGCTCATTTAGCATTATGTAGAGCAAATCAGAAAAGCTTGTGATGAAGTGGGTGGAAAAGTCGACCCTTGTCGACACAGAGGATTAATCTTAGACGTTCCATCGCTGTTAAGTAAGGTAGGGATTTTTTTTTCTTTTCTTTTGCTGCTTAAGCTTTCACAATTTGTCCATCTTGCTGTCCTATTTTACCTATGGAAAGACTTTAGGGTGACAAAAAGTAGGATAAAGCAACTATAGGACATGCTAATATGGTAGGTTAAAAAAACCTTTCATAAATTAATAATTTGTCAGTATATAACCAGGCCCCACTGGTGTATGAGAATGCATAAATGTATAGGTATAGAGGAACAACACAAAATACAGACGAAACGGCCTGGGGTATGTTTAGTCCATGAGGGAGGAAAAACACTTCCAAGTTTTGGGGAAAATCTTGAAACCAGCAAAAGTACAAGTATAGCGAGAGGGCAGCTGAGGTCTGAGAGTTACATTAAACAACACCCACCTCTCGTTTTTTTCAACCGTAAGCAAGTTCTCTTGCTGATGTAGACCATCTCAATTACACAGTCTAGACCTAACTGCAGACCGTTCCTGCACTGAGAGATGTTACTAAATGGTAAATAAGACCTCATTTGCATGGGCTGGAGGGAGAGAGAGTTGATCAAACATGTGGCCAGCCCACTCTGAAGCTTTCTAATTCTGGCAGATGTGGGCAGCATCCCGTCCTGTGCCAGCTTTACCCGATTACCCTTTTAGTCGCCCACAAAGTTATGTAATACAAATAAATGCCCCACTTTGGTAAACCTGTCTATGTAATGGGTACCAGGGCTTACGAACCTACTATTCTTGTTTTGTGTTTTGTTGGAAAACAATGGTTAAGTGGGCTGCAGATTGAAAGGTAAAAATGTCAGAGCGATACAACTGCCCTGATATCATCATGAAAGGAATTGCAAGATTAGTTCAGGTTGTAAATTGTTATATTACGACTTTCCAAAAATTTAATGATATTAAAAAAACTTTTACTTTGACATTTTTTTGTTCAAACGTTTTTTTTTTATATGATGTTTTGTGATAATGATATTATACGCTCAAGTTTTCAAGCTGTATTGAAAATGTTATTACATTTTGCACAAGTCATTCAATTGAAATGTTCTTTAAAAAAAGTTTTTCAAACCCATATGAATCAACATGAATAGATTTAGTACATTTCTAAGAACTTGCACATGTGTTCTCCACTAGATTTTTAAAAGATTTGTCCTATCCTTTATTGTGCACGCACTCATATGAGTCCCATCATTACCTTCTATATGTACATTATGCACATAGTACTGCATGTAAGCTGGTGTTTTGGACCTAAGGGCTCATGCCAGTATCTGTGGGTGGAGGTTTATGAGGGATTACATTTTGTTCATGCATAAAATCCCGCCTCTACAATCCCCCTGCTGATAGCATAATATATTCTCTCAGGATCATCAGGCACAAACACACACACTAAGACACACAGTCAGGGTGGACCAGGACCACTGGGGTTTTAAATCAACGGAATGCTATTCCTAATTACTGTTCCTCTATGCTCTTCAATACGCTTCCATGCATCAGAAAGCTCCTCCATCCAGTGATCGCACATTTGTAAGGGCCAGAGAGAGAGAGAGAAAGTGGCTGCCCCAACACAAATCTCTTTACACAACCAATCACCTAGGGTACACGAGGGAGAGGTAGGCAAGCCCAAGTCCCATCTTCAATAATTAGAGAAAATGTGCTTGTGTTAGAACATTTATACAGGATTCCCTGCCGCTGCCAAGTCCCGTTTAAATCAGAGCGACTCTTTGACCCTAGTTACATAACAAAGTCTGGGGGTTGATGCATAACTGCTCGCTATTCTCCAAGTGTGCCAAGATGCGATAATGCAAGAAATTAATTCATTAATTGAGTTGATATTTTTACTAGCTGATTGAATAAGTGCTGAGAAAGACAGGAAGCCTCGGCTCATTTCCCACCAAAATGTCCTGGAGAGAGGCAGGAAGTGCAGTCCACCCACATATAAATCACTGACATAAGACCATTTAGAACACTCTGAACAATTCTACAATGTTTTAGAATGTTCCAGAGGACAATCTTTCTTTTACTCTGAATTTTAAAGGTGGTAAGTATAACATAATGGTAGCCATGTAGAGCAAATGACCTTGTGCAAGTGTGAGTGTTAGCGTATTTTTCAGACAATTCCAGCACATAAAAACACCCCATCCTGGCCGCCATCATTAAAAATGAACCAGCCAAAGACATCTGTGTCTTAAAAGGCAATTAACCACTGGTGAGCACTGCATGCTGAGCTGAGGCAAGAAACAGCCCAGTTTCACTTCACTGTGCATAGAAATCAATAGTCACTTAGCATCTGTGCCTCACAGTCTACCTGGGAGTTCCAGTGTCATGCGCAGTGTGCAGATTTCCATGGACATCCTTTGTGTATAGAAATGTAGTGCTATGCTAATGTATTAAAAGCAATCACTGACCACATTGACTCCAATGTCATCTACAGTAAGTTCTTTGATGACTTTAAACTTTGATAATGTGCCCTAACAAGTGAAACTGCCATACAAAGGCAAAACACAGAAACTGCCTGTTTCATCAAAACTGTCCTAAAAAAATTGGGTCTCTTAGAAAATGATCTGTCCTGTGACAGATGGGTTTGAGTCATCGATTTATTTTCAAAACCGCTTGTCCTATGTGATTCTTGAGCCTATCCCAGTGTCTTGGGCCATAGGCAGGAACACATCCTTAATCAAAACTGATATCAATCATTCAATACTCAACTAAAACGTAATTTTACCTTCATCCTGAAAAAAGGATAATGAAAAAATACTTTTAAAAAAAGTCAACAAGCACTAGGAATTATTGGTTTGGGTTGGTTTATCTTACCAAGTACCAACTCTGACAAACCAAAGTCTTCAACCCAAAGTAAAGTTTGTCTTCGAACTGGATATTGAACATGGCTGAAAGTAGTGGAGATAGCATCTTTCTGTGGCAGTTATATATAGTCCTGGGCAAACAGATCTAGAATTTGTCATTTTATTCATAAGGGGACAACAGCAACCTTACGTCAGGCAATAGATTCTGGCATTAAGGCATTTGTGCTAATTGAAAGGTCAACCTCGTAATTATCTACTCCTAAGCAAAGGCAAATACTCCCCAGTTTCCGAGTCGTGAGCAGCAAGCATTGTGTCCTGACGGCTAAGTTAGATTCAGTCTATCATTATTGTATGCAGAACTGGGCTCTGCTAGACATTTAATTTAAGCAGACACTAACCTAATTAAAGCTTGTTACTGCACATCTTTGCAATCTAATAACTAATTAGCCAGAGTCCAGCTCAGCAGCAATAAGCAACAAGCCTGGGGCCTCTTCCTTTCTTCATCTCCCGCCTCTCAATCTTGTACGTGCCCTGTTCAATCATCCTTTGTCATTCTTTCTTGTTGACTTGCTGTCTCTTTTTCACCATCCAATGGTAGGAGTCCTCGAGAAGGCTGTTGAAACCTCCGGGGATCTTTGTTGGTCTTTCATGTGCGGTAGCGCGGTCTCAGGAGGGAGCAGAACACAGGACACCCAGCAGGGATGAGGGGCAGCTGTCAGCCCTCTGATCCGCCTCAGCAGAAAGGCCAAACACTTGTTCTGGAGAAATCAAGGGAGGACAGCAGGGATTGAGAGGCAGTGAAATGGGGTGACAAGACAATAAGGGAAAATGTACAAAAGAGAAACCGATTGAAACCAAAGAGAAGCTTTGGGAATTATCTAGGCTCTTAGGAATCCAGACATAGAACAGGTTTTGGAAAACAAGGAGTCAATGGCTTCTGGGTGATCCACATTGGTTGTGACCTTAAGTCTTGATCTGGTGTCGAATGAATGCTTTGGAAACTCAAGGGATAATAGAGTCAAGGATATCAGTGAGATAAGAGAGAGATCTGAGCAATATATTGCTCCATCTAAGTCCTCGGATGTCACATTATATGGCTCCCAGATGGTTGGACATGAGGGGGGGTGTCAAACTCAGTCCTGCAGTCTTTAGTTTAAACCCGGTTCCAACACACTTACCTGTAGTTTTCAAGTAATCCTTAAGGCCTTGATTAGCTGGTTCGTGTTAATTAAGATTAAAGCTAAACTCTGCAGGACTACGGCCCTTCAGGACCTGAGACATCCCTGGTCTACACCATCTGGACATGTCTCATTCACTCTTGATCTCTCCATCTAACCTCTCATTTAGATACAGATGCATACAAGGACACTCCAAAGCAATCCTTCTTTACTAAAGGAGGCACTTTACTTGCACAAGAAGTCAGAGGGAAAAGCTGAGACTGGGACGTACAGAAAGGACACCAAGAAGGAAGAAAAATTGATTTTTCGTCTTCACGTCTTCTTCTTTACCGGCTACACTGTCCTGTCATCTCTCTCTCTCTTTCTGTTTTTCCTTCTTTTAACAGTCAGTATCTGTACATTTTGACATCTAGAAGTGTTTTTAAAAGAGAATAAGACATTGATGCTGAAGACGGTGAACAAAAGGAAGAAAATAAGATACAGTCAAAAGAATCAAGGACGCACACACAGGGTCGAGAGAGCAATTAGCCAATCAAGCGTGTCACCATGATCTCTTCAAAAGGCCTGCAGTGGCCAATCATAAACCAGTATTTTCTCCATGCCCAGCCAGCGTTCATCAGGCACTCGATAAAGCGGTTTTCCCAAGAGCATCCACTGTTAACAGGATGGGTTTTCAGCATGAGCAGCCCTCCATGAAATGCACATTACCCATAAGCCCATTGTATCATGCACTGTTCTTAACAACCGGAGACTGAGTTAAAAGAGGAATTCTCAAAAGATATGTCTCAACAAGGCAAAAAGCTATGTATAATCTGGTGCCAGCAGGAAATGTAAAGTTTTTATGCAGGATTTGGCACTGCATTGCTGAGAAGTGAAAAACTACTACTTCTTTTTTCATTTTTTGAAGAGTGTTGCTTACCCAAACAAAATTCCCTTTCTATGATGCTAGGTTGCCGGGGCGTTGCTATACAGTTGCTAGGGTATTCTGAATGTTTCTTTGTGTAGTTGCTAAGGTATTTTTTAGAACGCACTTGGAATCCAACCTGAAGTCAATATTATATTCTGGTTCATAAACTTGACTCAATGAAAGTGTATAGGATCAACCAGCAAGCACAACGTATATATGTGACCCTGGACCACAAAAACGTCTTATGTGTCCATTTTTTTTAAATTGAGATTTATACATCACATGAAAGCTGTATAAATAAGCTTTCCATTGATGTATGGTTTGTTATGATAGGATATTTGGCCGAGATACAACTATTTGAAATCGGGATTCAGAGGGTTAAAAAAAATCTAAATTTTGATAAAATCACCTTTAAATGTTCCCATTTCTGTTGGCGATTGTCCTGCATCCACTTACAAAAATAGAATGTTGATGTATTTAAGCTAATTTACTAAATATCTTCATGGATCATGATCTTTACTTAATATCCTAATGATTTTTGGCATAAAAGAAAAATCAATAATTTTGACACATACAGTGTTTTGTTGGCTGTTGCCACGGATATAGCTACTGTGCGACTTAAGACTGGTTTTGTGATCCAGGGTCACATATGTGCAGCCCATTAGAAAATGCTGTGAGTTATCAGATGCTGCGATCTGTGTGGAAGGCCTACACATATAGAGACACTTTGCCAGAGTGAATCTTTTTCCTTCTAATTAGAAGTTCCACACACACCATGACCTTCTTACATAACTGACCCTCTCCTTATCACATGCATGCAGCCAATTCCCATTATGCAACAGCCTCTCCAAACACTCTCACTCACTGACTCTCCAGAAGTCCGGTTGTGCTGCTTCAACCATCATCAGCAAAATCCTTCAAGAGAAGCTAAAGCATAAAGGCTTCTCTCAAGCTCTGGAATCTTACAGCATCAGAGACACACACATCCACCCTGATGACCAGTAGCTTCAAAGAATCTTTCCCATAAGGCTCTGCAGTAAAATAAAACTGCACACAACTTTATAAATGCATCACACATCGAAACTATCAGAACGTATAGATTTAAAGACTCATTAAAACATAAAAAAATAACACAATCTCTCAGATAGGTGAAAAGTATATTTGTAGCATTAACTAACGATAGTACAGGTCTTACGTTTAAATTTTTTTATGGGATTTGTAAGAGGAAAAAAGGTTTTACCTGACGTCACATGCGTTGCACTATTACTGCAAACGTAAGATAAATATTACATTTTGGACCAGTCGTGTACAATGATAAGGAACAAAAAATGTTAGCCCTAAATTCAAACTATTTTATATATTTCTCTTTCACATACAAAAACGCAATTGCAAGTTGTTCTTCACCTTGCTATTTTTTATTTGCATCAGTGGCTGGCTGATTACGCAACAGAATAAGCGGAGTTATTGTGGCCGTGTGAGCTGGAGTGATGTCGGCGGTCGCTATCTCTCCCGCTCACCTGGTTCAACTTATCTCCCCGAACACGGCACTACACACTCTCAGGCCCGGATCAAAGACCCGCGCTCCCGAGCACTGAGCTCAGCGGTTACAGCGAGCGTGGAGGAGGGCGTTTGTGGAGCAGGAGGAGATGCTGAAAGTGTTGTCATCTGGGTAAAGTGTGGGAGGAGAAGAACAAGTGCCTGGAAGAGCGGTGGGCGATATACCGGTTGAGATGATAAACTGTTTAGAATTTGTCAGCTGGTATAAATTTGTAAGTAAAGTTTCTATCACCAGCGATTGAAACACTGTTGCATGGTAGGAGGTATAGGAATAAATTTTTTTTTTTTTTAAATAATAAAAATAAAATATATTTCAGTCGAGTACATTGCAAATTTAACAAAATGTGATTTTTAAAATAAATAATTGAATGATTTGATACAAACTCTTTATAATATTTTTTAAAAGATTTTTTCTTCTAGCTGAAACCAGGCCAATTTTCTTTCTTTCTTTCTTTCTTTTTAGTTTTTTAAAAGATTTTTTGTATTATTAGGGTTTAGTCCAGATGATGCTTCTCGATTATTATTATATTCATTTTTGCAATGAGTATCTCCTCTTGCTCTCTCAGAACTGAGCAGTAAAATATATTTTTAAAGAAAAAACAAACAAACTAAACGTATTTGTGCACATGCTGCAATCTGTTATATCCTCATCTACTTTGTCATTTAGTGACACATGCAGACACCCACATGCACCTGTGAATATATATATATTTTCACTAGCAGACACACACACACACACACACACACACAGGTGGCCCTCAGGACAAGCCAGCTGTATTAGCATGACCCCCGCTGTGGCACCATCACTCTTATTTCTTCTCAAAGCTTTAGTCTTAAAACACACGAGTCCCTCCACTTTAAAACCATTTCCTCGCTTTATACTTCAACGGCTTCTTTTTATCATGTTCTTCTAGTCTGTTTAACCACCATTCAGTCTCTGGTAACAGACAAAGTGGCGTCATGTTCTACAGGGGCAAAAAAAGTTTGTCTCCAATAATTTTAAAACCTAAAATATGACTTGCTCTTCCTCTGAAACGCCTGTCCTTCCCGTCGGTTGTGCAGAAGGTCCTGTGTTCCTGTTCCTCACTCTCTCACCAGGGTCATCTAAACAGCGTTTGTGCATCGCCAAACATTTGACCACTTACAGACTGAGAAGGGGTTTCGTCATCCTGAAAATTGCATTTGGTACATTAGAGGTCTCGGGGTTGACGACTGACCGGAGTATTAAGCATACGCTAGGAGAAGAGTGTGTGATGTATGCATTCATTATGGCCATTATGGACTGGATCCATAGCTTCCATTCCACTGCTCCATTACACACTCGGCTCATCTCGGGATCTTCTTTGGGCTTGGTACAAGAGCAACTCTGCTTTCCATGCCGAAAACTGTACTGTATACGATAATCAAATAATGTAAATCTACACTTATTTGTTTAGTTAAAGTTGAAGTGTGTAAATCTAGTCAAAGTTGTTATTTCCGACCAAGTTGGGTTGCTCAAACAAACAAACAAACTATTATTATGTTTATTAACTTTACAAAAAAAGGTAAAAGACAAAAAAATAGAACAACAATAATAATACAATAAAATAAAACCTTTAATAATGAAAATCAAATTAAATTAAATTAAAAATTAAATATCCGATCTGATTTCGCTCCCCTTCTGATGTAGGAAAAGGATCTTATTATAATAATTAGCGGCCCTTAATCTGCACGTTTTCCCGAGCGACACCAGTGTAACCAGTTACACAGACGAGCACAGAACACTGCTGTGTTCACAGATGTCTTATAAAGACCTGAGGGAACTGTGTCAGCTTGTGTAAAAGTTAAACATGACGGTACATGCAAGTCGATGAGATGAATCAATGTAACGCTAACTCCACAACAACTACAGAAGTGTATCCACTAACATTCACAAACATCGAGGTGCGTCTAAACGTCTCTCCGGCACTTCGTCGCTATTGGTTACTTCTGAGATTTATTGGATGAGTGAGATTATTCGCATGTTTTGTTACTGTGTCCGAAGCTCGTGTAAAGGATCGGAAGGGAACGGGAGCAGCAGCTCATTTGCATTTAAAGTGACACACACAAAAACAGAGCGTTTTTTTTTTTTGCTCATACCCAAAAAGGAACAAATTTCACAAGCTATAATAAATTATCTGGGTCATATTTTGTGCTGAAATTTCACAGACACATTCTGGGGACACCATAGATTTATATTACATCTTGTGAAAAGGGGCATAATATGTCACCTTTAATAAATATATAAATCTCAATGAATAATAATAATAATGAAAAGAATAAATAATTTCTGATATCAGAACAATTAAACCCACAGCATGAAAAACTGATAATTGCTTATTTCCTTTCAATCTTGGTATTTTTAAAAAACATATATAAAAAACTTCACATTATCGGTTTCCAATGACCAGCGTGGGTAAATAAAAATTCAAACTACTCTAATATTCATCGATAATTTGGTGCATTCCTTATTAAAAAGCTTCTCCTAATGCATGTATGCAGATACAAGCACACAGTAAACACAGTCTCTGAGAAACAACACCCATTTATCTCCAATCAGCTTGAAGAAGCAGAAAACGCTGTTCTCTGTGAATGTTATCGGCGGGTTCTGGTCCAGTCTCCTGATGTTGGGAGTGGGCTCCTGATATTACTGCACACATGATCTAAGAGGAGCCAGTAATGTACTTATGAGAGAAAATGCACATAAGGACCATGACAAACAGCCACACACACACACACACACACACACACACACACACACACAACGAAAACCCTGGTCATGGGGCAACAACACCACCGACAGCGATCGAGATCTAATCTGTTCTTCAGAGCCGGTTCTGTAAGGAGGAAGAGAGTGTTATGATTAGCGCTCCAGATAACAAACTCCCGCTCTTCGGCATTCGTACAGTTCACAGGTTAATACAGTCACATGCGGTTACGTAACTGTCGAAGGAAGGACTTCCAGTGGCCTTTCCATTCCAGGCTGAGGGGAAAACGGATCTTCACACAAAAGAGTGCAGAGATCCTTTCCTGCTATAAGTCCTTCCGCGCTCGGAGGCTAATTGCTAAGAGTTCAAAGAAATGTCGGGATGCGATAAGTCGAGTGACGACTGATATGTCACGTCTGAAAGACTACAAATGCTAAACTCTTTTCGTTCAACCCCAAACAGTGGCAGACAGTCAGGTCTGTGTTCTCGAAGTTATTGGCTGTGAAAATTAACAAGAAGCATTTTGCCTCCATTGTGTTTTGATCGATTTTCTTTCTCTTTAGCCTAGCGTTGTGTTAGCAGTACAGTATATCGTGTTCTGAGAGAGTGACATTAATTTGCCTCCAAAAAAAGAGGATAGATACTGTTCAAAAGTTTGTGGCTGTAAGTTTATGAAAGAAGTCTCTTATGCTCTCCAAGGCTGCATTTATTTGATCAAAACAGTACAGTAATATTATTTATTTAACATTATATATTTCTGTAAGGCAAAGCTGAATATTCAGCAGACATTATTTAGTCTTCAATGTCACACGATCCATCAGAAATCACGCTGCTCAAGAAACATTTCTTACGGTGAAAACAAATGTGATTATTCATTTATTTTTGTGGTTGCTGAAACAACGATCCATTTTTCTTTTCTGTATTCTTTGATAAATTGAATGTTCAGTTCAGAATCTGCCAGTAGAGGTTAAATGCTGAACATAAGCCCAAACTCCTGGATAGTATTCAGTGGGCAATGTAATAACTAAAGGGAATATGTTTCTATGAGAGTCAGATGGACGCTGTTCCTGAATCAATTCCTTTTTTGGTTTTCAGAACATCCTGTCCTACTTGCTGAATGATCTCAAAAGTTCTAGACGATTTTCTTTTATTTGATTTTTTCCTCCTTGAGGATCTGCAGAGTGACAGCTAAACTACAGGGACTCGTCAGCTCCCTCAGACATTAACATGATGTTCTGTATTATCAAAGAGATAAAAAAGTGAAGCTTGAGCATCGACTGCCATCGTCATCAAGACCTGTATTGGCAGAGGATGATGTTTAGTTCACTTAATAGTAGACGTGTCTTACTTATGTGAGGTTTTAAATCCTTACTGACCCATCCTGACTCTCAGCTCACATATGGACACCCAATATAAAAATAATTCTCAGTATAATTCTATAATAACTTGCTTAACAGTTTCTCAACTCATTTCTCATTTTAGGAAAAGATCAAAGCTGCAACCAGCACTATAATGCTGTGCTATAAAGTGGATAAAATTCAGGTATAATGAATGCAAAATAATGATTCAGTAGGGCAAAAATAAAGCTGTGATTATTTATGAAAGTCATCAGACCCAACACATGGAAACCAACAAAATGGTGCTGTTATTTCTTTATATATTCTGGGTGTGCAATAACAGGTTAATCAAACCCCATGAAGGTTCCCAGGTAGCGATTTTTCTTTATTTCTGGCATGGGCCGTTCTTCGATGAAAAAGGTGGCGCCAGTCTTGGCTGTTACTGAATGCTATCGATGTGACAATATTCACATGGCGTGTGAAAGGGTGAGAGAGAGAGAGCAAAAAAGTGAGAAAAGGATCTGTCTGTGGCACCTTTGAGGTATTGACAGAGCCGTGAGACGGGCGTCAGGAAGAATCCCATAGAGCAAGTGTTGCCTCTCTCTCTGTCTCCTGTTCAGTAAAAAAATCAATGGTACAGAGGAACACATACCCAAAGAGGCAGGTGCAACTTTCCAGTGAAAAGCTATGAGTGGTAAATGAAATGTCAGAAGCAGACATGGCACCTGTGGAGAAGACGGCTTCTAGCTCTCTTTCACGCATCATCATGGTCAGAAACACCAGAATGCAACGAGGCTGTTCTCAGCGTGTCTATGGACATTAGTGCAAACTGTTTTCTATGGTCAGTTTGTTACTTCAGTCATGACGGTGCAACCATCTGAAGAGATGACTTTGAGTGACACGACACTTATTTAATGTTACGATGAATTTATTTATTACGATGAATCAATTATTATTTTTCATGGAATATTGCAATATTTATTATAAATGATTTATCCGTGCTCATCAGTTTTTTATTATTTTTATTTCATGTGCATTTGTATTCTTTAAATCAAATAACTTCCGCCCCCACTTTAACATGTCTTCTCTTCTCCGATGACGTGTTTCTCGACGTGAGGGCGGGACGACCTGTCACTCATGTGGGACGACCTGTCACTCATCACTCATATGGGACGACCTGTCACTCATATGGGACGACCTGTCACTCATCACTCATATGGGACGACCTGTCACTCATATGGGACGACCTGTCACTCATCACTCATATGGGACGACCTGTCACTCATCACTCATATGGGACGACCTGTCACTCATATTGGACGACCTGTCACTCATATGGGACGACCTGTCACTCATGTGGGACGACCTGTCACTCATATGGGACGACCTGTCACTCATATGGGACGACCTGTCACTCATATGGGACGACCTGTCACTCATATGGGACGACCTGTCACTCATATGGGACGACCTGTCACTCATTTGGGACGACCTGTCACTCATATGGGACGACCTGTCACTCATATGGGACGACCTGTCACTCATTTGGGACGACCTGTCACTCATATGAAATCACAGCAAGATAATAAACTTCTGTTTCATGCCAACTGACTTTAAATCCTATTTATTGAGAAATGTGTCATGTGGTGCAATTTATTTATTTTTTTAAGAAAAGATTAAGAAGTTTGGCATAATATTTTATAATTTCTTAAAAACATTCCTCCACTAAACCAAAGTCATGTAGTGAAAAAAAAAATCATGATATATGTAGAAACCACTTATTTTACCTTGAAAAATATATTTACTTTTTTTTTCAAAAACATAAGTAAGCAAAATGAACACAAGGAGTACATTTCTAAGAACGTGACACATGATTTCAATTAGATTTTTCTTTTCATTATACAGTACACTCTAATTTGCCTTTGAATCATTTGCATACAATTTATTTCTGGTAAAGATTTATAACGCTTACATTAGCGCAGTGCTCGGAAGGCAGTGTCACTAAAATAGTTTACAGTGTGGCACTGGCAAGCATGTGCTTTTATTAGTGTAGGTTTATGCATGTCTTAAACCATTCTGGTAAATGCATTCATGATCAATAAAATCCATATGGAAATCCTTGTAAAACAGAAACATTCCCATAATGCCTTGGCAAAATTACAAAAGTTAATTTGTGCTGAACAGACATCTTAATTAACTGTGCTGGCTTTGCTTTAGTAGACAAAGGAGGTCACTCTGCCTGTCCTCTCTCAGCTAGCCTCTTGTCTAAGCGTTCGCCTGTGTATTTCACTGAGATGTGGCCCGGCTATTTGCACGTGCTTGCAGATTTGGTAAAAAAATTGCTTTGGACTTTAAAGGATGAATATATATCCAGCAAAAATAACTGAACGTGTATATTTGGTGCCCTAGTCTTATGGTCTATACGACTTGTTCCTCTGCAGGGACATAAGCGAATCCTGCTGAAAGACAGAGCACAGATAGATAGAGTATCCAATCATATTTAAGCTCTGCATCAAAGCTAAACACAGAGAATGGGAAAGAAATAAAAGCAAAGAGGAAATAGACAGTCACTATAAAAACGTACAAAATCTATCCATCATCTATTTAAATATTTATTCCCCGACAAAATAATTTTCCTGACCTCTCGAGAGACAGCACAGCTGAAAAGGATGATTATTCTGACTTCAAAAATACCGAGGGCTTCGTTGCACGCTTGTTCTGTTCAAAGGAATTGCAGACCTGGAAAAGGAGATGGAGAAAGTGAGCAAGTGTGAAGAGGATGTAGTGTGCAGGGCTGTGTGCGAATGTCCAGAGAGAACCGCTCAAATTGTGAAGCGGAAATTAGAGATGCACCAATTACAATTTTCTAGGCCGATTCCGATTTCCGATTTTCATTGAGTTTGACCTGCCGATACCGATTTTAGCCGATTCCGATTTTATTTTTTCTAAACACTTTTTTTTTTTCAATAACACAAATATATATATATTTTTTAAACACCATATACTTTTACTCAAACTCAATAATAAAAACAACACACAACATGCAAATTCTGTGCATTTTGGGCACTTTTAAATCCTATTTTTTTGTCCATCAAAAGTGTGCTTTCACTTTAATTGAGCGTGAGCAGCGCAGCAAAAATAGACTCGGCGCCGAAACCGCTTCACTGCTGCTCACGCGCTGCTCCCGCTCGACGCTCCCGCGCTGCTCCTGCTCCCGGTGTGAATGCACTCATTGATTAACATGCAAGCCGAAAAAAATACGCGCCGCTCAGACTTGCGGTGTGAAACGGACGTAATTCACGAGGTTTCCTACATGTGCGTTCAGTGTGCACGTGTGATACTGATGTCGCGCGACGTCAATCATACGGCGCCCGAGTGCATTTGACCGGCATAAAATCAGCACATGTCAGACTGACCGGCCGGTCGCCGGTCATGGCCGATCACGTGAAAACCGCCCGGTTCCGGTCACGCGCCGGTCAATCGGTGCATCTCTAGCGGAAATCCAGACGAGTTTAACTGTCTACTCCTCCGTTTCCTCTTACTATTTAGAGCAAAACGTTCCGCCAGGCTACCCCGAGGCCCATGAATATTGCATCAGCCCATGGTTTACTGTAACTCCTCAAACGTCTCTGTTTCACCAGACGTCCAATGGGCTCACCAATAGAGACGAAAGTGTCAACCGTCCTGACCCCCGTGGGAACGTGTTATAAGAGCCAATGAGAGGAGTGGACACTTTCTCTTAGGATGATGTTTCACCCTGAGGCATTACCCTTTACGCATCAGAGATATTAAACAAGACTGTTGGGGCTTCTGAACAGGGAAACAGTTGACCTTTTGTCATACTTCAGCTATGTGTTACCTAAAGTGTAATGAAGTAATGTAGTTGTTTAGGACAATGAGAAGGTTTGTGCGTGTGGCATTTGATCATCGGGGGAACTATCTATCAGGGGTCAGCAACTGTTACTGGACAGTGATGGATTTCCACCAGCTCAGAGTCAAGAGGACTAGAGAGGCTGGACAAAACATCACCATCACAGCCATCCATCAACAAATTGGTAGCAAAGAGCCAAAATGAGCTATACATCAAAGTCAGCTGCAGAAGAGCCTATCCAGCACTACAGCTCCTCCCTCCGGAACCAGGCTTTATTAGAGCAAAAACGGCCCCAGGACAAAGACTTGAGGCATGCCAAGCTTTTCTAATCTTTCTGTATCCCACTCTGACCTTTAGTTTAATCCTAAACAACACAAACCTTGTACTGCCTTCACATGGAGCCGAGATTCATCCGTATTTAGATTGGCATCAGCAATACACAAATAAATGAAATGTGCATGATAATGGTCTCTCATTAATGAAGGCTATGCTAAGCCTTGTTCTTCCCCAAAAAAAGGCCGTCGCACACGTGCTTCAGTGGGTTAGTAGCTTACAGTAAGACTGCGCTGGCATACACAATGCGTAGTGAGGCATGAGTAAGAGAACATTTAGCTAATAGTACAACAGCTTAACTTATCTGACCATATAAGCGGAAAACCTCCAAGTATATTCATGCCTGGCTGATTCAAAATGAGTGAATATATTCTTATTATCTAAAGATTATGATCTTAATATCGTGCTTTTTCAGGGTTTATGCATTACAAAAATTTGCCACAACATACCTTTCTACAAAAATACAATTTATGGAGTTTTACAGTAATACATCATTATACATTAATACAATATGCTTTATGCCACAGTCATTGCTACTACTGTGGATTAATAGCGGTTAACATTGTATTAACATCTCACATTGTTTGATTTTTTTTTTCTGTATGACAGTAGCAAGTACAGTACTAAAACTGGTTACCATGGTGATTTCCCACATTATTAATTGTGGGTGTAAAACAACGCAGGTGTTTTGTCACAATATTAAAGCTAATTTCATTTGATCATCAGGAGCAGAGGAGGAATTGTGAGCGGTAACTCTCGTCTGGCCTACCACAATGTGCTGTACAAATTAAATCTCCTTGGGACTGATACAGACTTAACCACACACAAATGTATAATTGGGCTCTGGCATTTGCATTTGAATTGTGCCATGTTTGGAAATGAGGAAAGGAATGAAACTGGAGATAGAGAGAGAGAGAGAGAGAGAGAGAGAGAGAGAGAGAGAGCTGTGTGCTCTGATTAAAATGGAGGAAGTGTGGAAGAAATGTTGGAGGAGGTTTAATTGGCTGATGACCTGTCCTACAGTGAAAACTCTTCCTGGCACTCTTCACAATGTTCTTATATCACTAAACAGGTTATATAACGTTTTCTTATAGTGTTGATAGACCCTTGGGCTTTTCACAATTGATGGTTTTCCTCCTTTAGTGAAAAAAAAAGAAGAAATTATGAAGAATGTTCATGCTGCTCTTTTCCATGTAATTACATTTCCATGCAAATGAATGGAGACTCAAGCTTTCCAGATTTAAAAAGAATGCAATGTCACAGGTGTGCTTTTTTAGAGGAACCCTTTGGGTAAAATGCACACGGATGGCTCAATTTCCCTGGCACCAGTGACAGGAAGTATCCCAGAATGCCGATTGGGGCAGCTGTTAAAAGTGTCATCGGAGAGTGTGTCCCGTGGTTGGTCACCTGTCCTGTCACATTCACTCATTCTTTCCATTAATCAAAGCGTACACACCCTGCTGTCTGTGCAGCTCCTGTCACTTAGCCCAGGATAATGGTGTCATGAATAACCCACGATTGTTTCCCTCCTGTTTTTCTCCTCCTTCACTCTCACAATCTTTATTCACACTCTCATACTATGGCTCTCTGGCTCTCCACAGACACTGACAAACTTCCTGTCACCTTTTCCTTTCAGAGGGAAAGAGGGAGGTAATGATATATAAAGATGGAGTGGGTTTAAGAAGAGGCAAGAGAAAAAGATAGCAAGAAAGACAAGTAAAGTGACAATGCCTGTCAGGAGTCGCTGCCTCTGGGTCTTCACAATTAGAGGGAAAAAAAGGAGGTGCAACAATTGAATTCTGGATGTTTGTTGGATCACATGACTTTGTTGGTTGACTTTCTAAGAATTAGTAACTACTAATGATGTCCGGTTCTTGAATGAATCATTGTTTTGAGCTGGTTCTCAGGAAGTCACCGGTCGAGTAGGTTCACTAATCGAATCAAACTTTAGTTCAGGTTTAATGACGCACTATATTCTTTAGACATGTAGAGCATATCCGCGTTTGTGCTTCAATACCATGTGTGCTGTAGATGCAAAACTTTTAGAAAACTTATTCAAGATGTAGGCTACTTAATATTGGTCAGTCGTGTCCGACATGATGGGTCAGCGGATTAAACTGTGACCACAAACAAAATTAACTTAAGTGAATGAAAGCCAATAATCAGCAATATGCGTTCACACAAATAACTTTATTTGAATGTTTCATTGATATATCACAACAACAAAAAAAAAAAATGCTGTGACACCATTCCAGGATGACACAAGAAACCGATTAATCTTTTTGCTGTTGTTGTTTTAAACCGGTTCATTGAAACAAAATGTCCTGAAATGGTTAATTAAAGTATTATTGTATCTTACTGTAAAGTGCTGGCCTTGGTCGTCAGGTTTTTCCTCTAAGTTTATCCATTGTTCCATTTTTGTTAGATCTTTATCGTGGGATCGTTTGTAGAGTGACAATACACTCTCATTAGAGTGTTAGTAGAGTATTAATAGACTGGTAGGGTTAGGGTTAGATTAAGTTGACATGTAGTTGCAAAATTACTTATGGTCAATAGCACGTGCAAAAGGGACCATCAAAATAAAGTGTTACCGCGTTCCAAGCTGAAAGCCACTGCTGACCAACAAGAACACAAAGGCTTGTCTCAGATTTGCCCAAAAACATCTTGATTATCCCCAAGACTTTTAGGCAAATATTCTGTGGACTGATGAGCCAAAAGTTGCACTTTTTGGAAGGTATGTGTCCTGTTACATTTGGTGTAAAACTAACACAGCATTTCATTACAATAGAACATCTTACCAACAGTCAAACATGGTGGTGACAGTGTGATGACCGGTTGCCTTGCTGGAACCATGAACTCTGCGCTGTACCGAAAAATTCTGAAGGAAAATGTCCGTCATCAATTCATCACCTCAAGCTCACTTGGGTTATGCAGCAGGACAATGATCCGAAACACACGAGCAAGTAAACCGTTGAATGGCTCAAATAAAACATAATAAAGGTTTTGGAGTGGCCTAGTCAAAATTCGACTGAGCTGCTGTGACACGACCTTAAACAGGCCCTTCATACTCAAAAACCCTCCAATGTGGCTGAATGAACACAATTCTGCAAAGAAGGGCAGGCCAAAATTCCTCCACAGCAATGTAAAAGACTCATCGCCAGTTATAGCAAACACTTGATTGCAGTTATTAGGTTTAGGGGGTAATTACTTTTTCACATTGGGCCAGGCAGGTTTGGGCAGCTTTTTTTCCCTTAATAAATAAAATTAATGTAAAAACTGTATTTTGTATTTACTCTGGGTTGTATGTGTAATATTAAAATTAGTTTAATGATCTGAATCATTTAAGTGTGACAAATATGCATAAAAAAATAAATAAAAAAAATCAGGAAGGGGGCAAATACTTTTCCACCGGACTGTATCTACTTTCCAATAAGACAAAAGCAAAATAAAGGACAAACTATCCACTTAGTGAAAACATAGATTTAATCAGCACAAGGACATGGCAACACAAGACACTCTGGGAATCCAGGCACAGGAAGACCCTGTGTTATTCCACACATCTCCAGCTCATTGAAGTCAGAGAGAGACACTTTAATAGATTTCCAAAACACGTTTCAGATGACAAAGCCCCAGCTGCGGTGAAAGCACAGGTACACAATACACACCCCGGCGATTAATGGAGCCCCATTCAGAGATTTGACAAACTGATTATCTCTCTGGAGCTTAAGCATAGATCGATTAAACCGATTTTAAAAAGGAGGAAAGAAAGCATGAGTAAGAGAAATGAAAGCGAGAGAGAAACTTTCCATTGCCTTTAGGTCTTGAATCATGTTTAATTTTAGATGAAGAGAACCTTCCTTTATGGATTAAACATAGTCAGAGCGCTGATTATATAAATCATGTAACTGCACAGAGAGAGTGCCACATGAATATAAAGTCATGGTGGGGGCTCAATGTGTCCAAATGTGATATTTGGATGATCAAAAATGCTGCAAATCCAACACCACTTCCTAAAAAAATGGCCCAGAGTGAACCACTTTACTCATTCAAATGTTCCATATGACCAGTGGTAGCACAGGTGTTTTATTTGCGGAGGGATTGTCCATCAAGTGTGTGGGCTAAGAGTCCGGAGTCAGTTTTACTGAGCCGAGACTGGATCTCAGTGGAGGCCAGGGCAGCGTTTAGGCCCAACTGGGTCTGAAACGGACTCAGGACACACTCTCATCTGGATTAAAATGTTAAACAGCAGACCTTGGCCAGAACAGCTTCTTACCACTTTATCAAAGAGAGTTGGTTCTGAGGAAGATGTGTTCTTCAATGCTGACACAAGATGTTGGTTCTTGGGTCAATGACAAACAAGTGTCCACAATAAAAGAAAAGAAAAGATCATTTAAAAATCTATTCTAAAAATGTAACTAAAATGTAAAATGTACACAGAAGTACATTTGGCAAGTTACTGCAAAGATTTCTATTGAAATTACTGGATTTTACATACAAATTTTTGATTAAAGCTTTGCATAATAAGACTTTTTTTTTTGTTGCATTTATATCAGAAAAAAATACATAGATACAGACAAATAAGCATCCTGTCATTGACCCATATACACTCCAAACTGTAGTTTCTGCTTTAAATACCAGTGGGTGGTTCCTGTCCGGAAATCATGCCGATAGTTGTAACTATGAGAGAATAGGTCACCTGTAAAATATCTGGCCACAAATAAATGACAAAAATAAATAGAGATTTATTGATTTCAATTGAAGGGCTGTTTAGAACGCCGATATCTCAAAGTTCTTGCTGAGAGTCTCTTATGAAGACGCTCTTATTGACTTTTGTGGCCCAGATGTAGAAAACAGTCCCCTGTGATTGTAGGGTGGAGTAATCACCCTATTTCTCCATTTGCTTTGAGTGACCTTTTATGAAATCAATATTCTTTCCCACATAGACCTATAAATGTCCACTATAACAGGAACGCAAAGAAGAGGCCCTCCTGCTGACTTAGGACTGCAACTTTTATTTCCTGGCATTAGCTTAATTAATTTCTTAAGCTCTTCACAGATGAAATGGGCTGCAGTTCTAAAATAACAAGGCCAATGTCTCTAGTGTAGATGTGGACCTCGGAGGGCTTGACCTCTGCTTGTCCGGGGCCAGTTAAGTCCCATCTAGTGTCTCAGGCGCCGCTTAAATGAGACTGGGGACTCTACCGGCCCCAAGATTCACAATTAAAATTCTGCCGTATAGGACAGACAGGCTAAAGAAACTCAATTCAAGAAGTTATGGATGGAGGTCGTTGAAGTAGAAAGAAAATGTGATGAAAAACTGACACACTGCAGTTTTTAGAGATCTCACACACATGCATACATACATAAAAATTAGCTTTAAGGCATGCGCCACTGCGTAACGCAGATTTTATTTTTCTTCCAACCTCAATTGCTATAAACTCTGAGCAGATATAACCATCTTTCACTCAGGAAGCAACACCTAATAAAAGCTCGCCTGCCGTTCACAGTTTGTTCTGTTTTTATACAGCAGATATCAGACATGCAAACAGCAACAGGAACCAGGAAGAAGAAAATAACATCGCAATACTGCAGCAGCAACATATTGTAACTCAAAGGGGGAAAAATATTGTAAGACTAAATGTATTGTTCAAGACCATTAGTATCGGGAATGAAGAGTCTTGGAAAGAAAAACGCAGAGATTCAATGCACAAGGGAGCTACGATGACATATGTGAGAAATACAGAAGAGAGAAGAAAAAGTGAGGAAGGAAGAAGTTGAGATGTCACCCCGTTCAAGCTCAGAAACAATTATTCCCCTCTATGCAGTCACGATAACTCTCCCTGGACCTCCACTCAAAGTGTGGGGAACTGAAGGAGTTGCTTTATGAAATCCACTAGAGACGATCGCCGAAAATATTCAACTCTGGGCTGTGCTTCCACAACACGTCTCCGGAGAGCCGGCACGGGCCTTTCTCCAGTCCTGTGGGAGGACGAGGGGTCTGATAACCTCAGCAAGCAACTATTACGATGGGACTGATCAATGGCACAAGGGTATTAAAGGACAGAACGCTGTATATTCAAACATGATCAGTGGAATTCCAGCGGGAACCTGGAGTGTGTGCATCGCATATACATAGAGCATACTGTCAAAGCCAGACAATGGAGAAACACCAGCTTCATGTATTGTTCTTAAAGTCAACATAAATTCAAAACTGATCTTGATATGCATGATTCATTGGTGTATATTATTCCAAAGAGAAATTAAATCGTAATAACTTGCTCTTTTTTGAAGTAATCAGATTAAATATCTAGTTTCACTCAAAAATGTCATTGCAACTATGAAAGTCCATTGAAGTTCATTTCCACCTCAGCATGTACATAAAGAGATTGTGACTTTGGCCTTTCTCATGAATGCAACATCGTGAGATATGAAGTTATAATTACGAAAAATAAAGTTGCAATTGTGAGATATAAACTGATTATATCTTGAAACTGCAACTTTATTTTTCATAATTGCAACTTTATATCGGAAAATTGCAGCGTTATTTCTCACAATGTGACTTTTTAAAATCTTTTTTCATTTATTTTATTCATGAGGCAGTAATGCACTTATATGTATTACAGAAACAAAATGATTTCCAAATGCTGTTGCACATTAACAGTTCAGTGTTTCTCAAAGCATGCTGCAGGAATGACGTATTTTTGCCGTCCTAAAGTCAATGGGTTTTTTAAATGCTTGAAATAAGGTCTGTGGTAACACAAGCTCAAATTATTTTTCATGTTTTCATGTTTCAACATAAAAAAACATCCGTAATACCCCTTTGTGATTTTTTAAAAAGCTTTTGGTTGTCTTGACAAAGCTGGTTGCAAACAAATGGCTAAATGGGACTACAGAGGTTGTCGGGGAAATTGAACATCACCACGTCAAACTCACAGCCTCGTGTTTATCATCACACTATTGCTAACCTTTTTTTTTTTAGATAAAGAATAGAAGTATTATTGGAAGCTTAATGATGGCGAAGTTCAAGTCATGTGTCCATGGTGTAGTTCGGTGTAGCCTATGTTTAGTTTTTTACTCCTGTAAATTTGTATTTAGACTTCAAAATTCATAGAAATTGTGTCCATGTGTGAATATTATCATGATGAACAAACCGTGTAAGAATCATAGGCCTGGTTTCACAGAAGGGTTTAGATTAAGCCAGGATTGTATGCCTTAGTTCAATTAGGACATTTAAGCAGCTTTTTTAAATGTGCTTTAGAGAAAAAAACATTACTTGTGTACATCTTGAGACAGAACAATAGCAGTGACATTTTAAGATAAGCTCAAACATGCCTTTTAGTCTGGGACTAGTTTTAAATCTTGTCTGTGAAACCAGGGGATAAAGTTTTATTGGACACAGAGCTTATTTTCTGCAACAATCTAAAAGCCAATAGAAAAATCCTATTGGGTTTTTGTTCAGGGAACCAGGGTGATGCCAACTTCTGGGCGGGCTAACAACAATATGTCATCACTGCAGGGCTCTATGAAGAGAAGTGAGCAACAGCATTACGCAGGTTGAACACTGTAACAACACTTAAAGTTCAAACAACCTTAAATTTGATCCCAATTGCCACTGACCTTGATCCATAAATGATTACCAGAGAATTTGCATTATGTATCGGTGGGAACTGAGACTGTACATTACAAAAGCACATAATCCCCCAGTTTCACAGACAAGGCTTAAATCTAGTCCCAGACTAAAATGCATATTTGAGCTGTTTCAGCTGAAACACTAGCCTGGGAAAACCCAGACAACTTCCGGCAAATTTAGATTTGCTCTGAAAGTTAGTCTGGCAAAGAGCTCATTCAAGCCCATTTCCAGTCCGCCGAAATCGAGGCACCAATCAGAAACGTTGGGGCGGCTTTACACGATGACGACAGCGCTGGGATTTTGAAGCAGATTTTGTAGCCTACAATACAAAGATGGATGCCGCCGTCGAACATCACTCGTTCGAATCAGCTATCGCGTCTGTTTTAAGCGATTTGAACGTTTCCTTTTTGTTCAAAACCGAGCAAAGAACAACACTCGGAGATGTTTCTCCGTCGCTCTGCATACGTCCTCTCCTTCATCGCTCTGATTGGTTTTAGGTCTATCCGCGACGTCCGTTGCTGACGCCCCTCTGGAAATGATTTGTATATGATGCTTTGCCAGACCCTAACTCAGTTACAGCTGAGAATGGTCTGGTTTTAACCAGGCTACTGAAACACACTTGCACTGTCTCAAAATACACACAATTGTATATCTTTTTTCTAAGGCACGCTTATAAAAGCTACTTAAATATCCAAATTGAACTAGGGCCTAATCCTGGCTTAATCTAAGCCCTGTTTGTGAAACCAGGAAACTAGATATTCTATATAATGTGATACATACACTGCAAAAAAAAGCTTTTCTTATTTAGTATCTGTGTCTTGTTTCCACAAATAAAACTTAAGCAAGTTTTTGACTAAAAAAAGCAAAATTATCTGCCAATGGAATAAGAAAAATGATTTTAATTCAAGCAAAAACAAGATTATTTTTCTTATTCCATTGGCAGATAATTTAGCTTTTTTTAGTCAAAAACTTGCTTAATTTTGATTTATTTCCCCTGAAAACAAGACATAATATCTTATAACATTTACTCATCTAGCAAATGCATCTTGATTTAAGACTTTTTAGATATTTGGACTGGAAACAAGACACAGATACTAAATAAGAAAAGCTTTTTTTGCAGTGTAGTAAATTTGTGTGTTTTTCATGTGAAAGTGTTGCATGAAATCCAAATGTGAATCACGTCAAAGGGCAAATATACTGGGGTGAAGTGGAATGCACTTGGAATGGAGATGCACCCAAATCTAAGCACTGGGACATGGTGTGGGAAGTGTGGGGTCAGCACCACAGGGTTCTGGAGCCCGGAGCTCGTCTGTGATTTATGGGCCTGCAGGGCTACTGTAGGCTGGGCTGATTTTCCCAAAGGCACATCTACCAGAGCCGAAATTACAGCCTTTTCCACTCTCCATTCCTTCTCCTTCCTTCAGTCAACATACGAACACTGGGGACGGCCAAATTATTCTCCCACTCGCTTGGTTCATTTTCAGCCTCTGTGTCCACTCACTCACTCTCGCTCTCTTCAGCTGAACAACCAGGCCAACCTCCACCCTCCCTCTTTCATTTTCTCAATCTGTTCTCACTCTCACTCAATCTGAAGTAGTCTTAATAAGACAGTGCTCTTTCCGAGACGAGAGTTACTGACCTTCCTGGCCTTCCCGTTTAATTGAAAGACCCGCATAGCTCCGAGTAGCTGCCATTCACATCGAGCCGTAACTCTCCTCCAATACCCGACGTCCACTTCTGCCTCATAAAGTCACAGATGGTTTCTTTATTTGTCAGGACTTTATTTTTCATTTGTTGAGTCTTATTCTTTCCCCAGACGAATCGATGAGGCATGAATCTTACTCCAGAGGAGCTAAATCTATATATGAGCCGTAAGGTATAATATCTTCTCTCAGATTATAAAGATCCAAAATGAAACTAACAATCTGATGAGAAATGCAGCCAAAATCGCTCATGGAGATATTGGTAGAAGCTCCGCAGAGAAATGGCCTTTAAAATCTACTTTCCTCTTCATTCAGTGGTCTATAAACTATACATCTGGCCTTGGGCGATATTAATTAGGTTACTGTTATTAAGCAGTTGGAGGAGAAGGAGAAAGTACAAAGACAATATTTCTTGGAGTAATTATATTTTGTATAGTGGACTAGAGAGTGGGTCAGATGATTGAAGTTCACGTGTTTATAAAGTATGTACTTGAGTTCGGATTAGGCCAGAGGAACATACTTCCTAACAAAAGATCAGAGCATCTAGATCAGGGTTTTTCCAACTGGGTTTGGCTACCCATATTCTTCAAAATTATCTTCTTTTGTGTTCAGCAGAAGAAGAAGAAGAAAAAAAATTCATACAGATTTGGAACAACTTGAGGGTGAGAAACCGATGACAGAATTTTCCTTTTGCGGGTGAATTATCCCTTTTAATTCATATTTTTAGTTCATTTTATAATGCAGAGTGTGCTTCAAACATCTGTGTAAAACATTTTACCATACTTAAATATACCATACATAATTCCACAGATTTTTCCTCAAAACCAGCTCAAAAATGATTCAAAATAACATAGCAAACCATTCACAGAGAAATGTGAGAATGTCCCCGCTGGTAGAGTTTATCTGGACCGGTCTTCACTCAGAGCAAGTGTTGTTGTAATGCCCTCAGACCCCACGGTGCCGCCCGATACGCCTCTGATCCGCATCGCCATCCGTCCACCGCCAATTACTGACATTTTTTACATCCCATTTGCATACATTAGCAAATGGTGCGCATATTCACGAGATGCAGATGAACCCAGCAGACGGGCTCCAGGGGCGTTGCCTCCTGTCGAACGTATTGCAGTTTAATACTCGTTTACTAGTAGGAGCTGAAGCCACTCACAAAGGCTGGAGGGAGGGGGTAAAGTGGGTCGTTGAAATGAAACAGCCTGCCTTTACAGGAGCTTTGGGGAGCGAATGATGCGTCTTTTCTTTCTTGTGTACGAGCGGCTCTTTAACACAGGTAATTAGACCAGAGTTAGATTAAGCCACACAATGGAGCAGAAAGAAGAGAAGTGCAATAGGTTTACCCTTGCTGCATTCCACTCCTTTACTATACTGACATAAATCAATAGACACTCATGTAATGCACTTCACAGCAGATAAAGGGTGGACAATAAAAAAGTGAAAGGAGGAGAAGACAGGGCGGAAAAGGAGAGAGAGAAAACAGGAGAAGGAGCTAGAGCCATTTTGAAACCCATTAATCTCTTTGGACCCATGGTGCAGTGCTGAGAACAATGAGCTTTGGTGCTCACGCGAGAAACGCAGGTTTGAATCTGAACTGCGATATGACCTGATTTGTAACGGTGAGTCTTTCTGCATATACTGAAACACACCCAGGACCAAGGAACAACATTTCTGGATGTCCCTCCTGACGTCAGGATAGTGTGCGTTGAGGAAGGGTCCGTGCTGAGTCGAGCTCTGGGAAGAGCTGTTGTCGAGAGCCGGGATCTGGAGCACAATGTGGGATTTACGGTGGAACAGAGAAAGAGCCGCTCGCAGGAGTCGTCCTCCACCCCAGGGCTGCTTTACACTTAATGTAACTCACTCTCCATTCACACAGCCACACTAATCCTGTTCCCAGCATAAACCTGTTAACACCACACACGCGTGCTCACTCGATCGTTCTGTGAAAGCATCTCGCTGCCTCGAAACAGTCCCAGCTCAAGGATAGAGGCAGAGAGGACGAGATGTGAGAGAAAAATCCAAATGAAGTAAAGCCAACAGGTCTTGTTCTCCACGGCACCATAAAGAGCGGAGGCTAAGAGTTGTGTTTCACACTAGTCTTGAAATGCTGCCATCTTCCCGAACGCAAACTGTAGGACAGGCTAGCTCAGTAGGAGATATAGACCACCCAGAGTCCTTTCACACCAGTTTTTGAGACAAAGAGCTTTTGATTTTAGAAGCACTGCTCCTAAATGCTATGTAAAAACAAAATGAACTGTGCTGTCATGTCTTTATATCATATGATGCAGTTAACAAAAATACACGAACAAGGGTGATGGGTTTCTGAATATCAGCACAACTGCAAATGTGGTCGATTTTATATAACAATTCAAAAGAAGTTACTATTGTGAGTTCAATTTTAGACTATTGTCTTTTATAATATTGTCTGCTTTTGCTTTATTGTTCGTCAACAAAAATAGTTCGAAACAAAGCCATAGCAGAACCATTGTGTGTCTTTGAGCAACACAGAACATTTCATTACTGAATTTTTTCCATTTTTGTGTATTTTTGTCTTTGGTTGTTCACTCTAAAACTTATTTTTCAAAGATCATTGGCCTGAAACAAAGACTATTGGAGTATGTTTTACAAGAAAATACTATTTGAGCTATTGAGTTATTATTTGAGTATTTTTTATTTCATGTTTTTATAAAATTGTACTTGTTTTCTGAGTGAAAATTGTTTCTACACCATTTTTTTTGTCATTGTTGGAGCTAAAGGTAATGCGGTAACACTTTACAATAAGGCTCATTAGTTAACATGAACTAAGAATGAACAATACTTCTTCAGCATTTATTAATCTTAGTTCATATTAATTTCAACATTTACTAATACGTTATTAAAATCAAAGGTTGTATTTGTTAACATTAGTTAATGCACTGTGAAGTAACATGAAGAAACATGTATTTGTATTAACTAACATCAATAAGGATTAATAAATACTGTAACAAATGCATTGCTCATTATTAGTTCATGCTAGTTAATACTTTAACTAATGTTAATGAACCTTATTGTAAAGTGTTACCGGTAATGCAAAAAAAAAAAAAATATATATATATATATTTTTTTTTACATATTCCAAACCAAGAAATTTGAAAAAACTCCATAATCTGCAAAGTGGAGCACACATCATGCCAAAAGGGCCGGTCTCTTTGAGAGTTTGTGTCAGCATCCTCAATCCTATAGTTCTGTGGAGGGAGAGAGCGGTCAGAAGAGACGTACAGTTATTCTGATAGAACGTCTCTGTCTTGTGCTCAAGTTGAAATAAATGCAGAATAACCAATGTGGAGTGCTCTGATTAGATCATTTATACTTCCAGCTGCTCCGTGAGCCGATCAATAGCCTCGGTATTCGGCAAGAGAGATTGAACAATAATTTCCCTTTGGATTTTCAATTATAGACTGCTAAACATCTGCAATAAAGCAGCCGGTTCCGGGCGGGGAGCGATCCATCACGGGACACTCGCAGGAGAGATGGGAAAGAGAGATAATACTGGCACCGAACTCGTCACCGAACAGCGACTCTGTCAATTTAAAATATTCATCTGTTTCTGATCACCTCTCCCCTTCTCTCGATCGCCCCTTCTCACTACATACAGTTCTGCAGTGTCTATCCATCTTTTGCAGTATCGGGCCATCTTGTTTCTTTGGTCCTCAACTGCATTTCTGGCTTCCATATTTCTGCCTCCATGTTACTAATTTCCCTCTCCCTTCCTCATTTTGCTGTTTTTTTATTCCGAACACTCTCTCCCCGTTTAGTAAACTCCAGAGCGCCACAGCTCGTCCGCAGGGCACATATTAAACACGCTCCGAGCTAATAAGTCTGCAGAATGTGTGTTCTGTGGGAAAAGTAATCAGCCTGCCATCTACACAGGAGGCCTTGGTTGTGTTTTTTGGGAAACTGACGATGTGTGCTTTAGAGTTCTTTTCGCTGCCTAAATGTTTCTCACGGCCTGGTTTTAATTGCGCTGGCCATTTCGATGAAGTGTCGTGTAATAATGGGGGGATACAACACTAAGCGTTTAATGATCAATAGATGCTGTGCTTGACTATGCAATGTGTGTGTGAGAGAGAGAGAGAGAGAGAGAGAGAGAGATCACATTCTCACTAACCTTGTGTTTGACAAGAAAAAAAAACTTTAATTTACTTTTGACCCATTCTCACGAGGCTTGCATTTGACATGAAATAACCATGAATTTACTTCTGCTCATTGATGCTTTTATCCAAAGTGTCTTAGATTGTGCTTAATGTGAACATTCATCAGTTCATGCATCCGCTGGGAATGTGTATTATATATAATGCATAAGGTTGTCTAAATCATCTGTATTGGACTATTCCTGTAGGTTGATATTTCTGGTGTCCATGCTATTGTCAAGAATATCTTTTTTTCTAATTTCTCTTTTTGATTTAAAGGTACAATATGCAACATTGACAGACAACATTTTTGCATTAAAATATCCCAAAATCACAAGGCCAGTGTTATATTTTGTTAAGTTGATAACTTACAATATTCCAAATGTTTCCAACTATTTTTGAATCGTGAGAAAATTGTGATTTTAACCAATGAAACGGGGCGTGTGAGCAGGGGCTGGGAGTCGATGACGTCATATCCGCGTTACCCTCGGTTTCCGCCGTCTGTGGTTTCCGCTCGTAATGCCATAGTAACCACGGCGACAGACGCGGACGACTGTGTTGTGCCTAGCAGGACGCTCTCGCTGTTGTTGTTTTGGTCAAACATTATGGACCATGACAAGCAGACTTTGAGACAAAAAGAGGACTAAAACGAAGATCAATATCTTTTGAGACGCCGAGAGCTAGCGTCCGCGACTAACTTGGACTCGACAGAGCTTCACGAGTCACGACTCGACAGCGACACCGCTCTTGCACATACTTTATTAGACAGGGGAGCAAATGTGCATAAAACAAATCAATGTTATATAGCTCAACATGATGAAATGTTAGAATATGATCAGTATGTTATTCTAATGTTGATCTAGATTAACGTTACTAGTTTCATAATAGCAAACGAAATAATAGAATAACATCCTAATGCTGTTTAGTATAGTGTAACAGTTAACGTTAGACCAAGAGGAACAGCGCTGTGTTCCCTCGGGTCGGGCCGTCTAACCGTGGCCCTCGGGTCGGGCCGTCTAACCGTGGCCGTCTAACCGTGGCCCTCGGGTCGGGCCGTCTAACCGTGGCCCTCGGGTCGGGCCGTCTAACCGTGGTCCTCGGGTCGGGCCGTCTAACCGTGGCCCTCGGGTCGGGCCGTCTAACCGTGGCCCTCGGGTCGGGTCGTCTAACCGTGGCCCTCGGGTCGGGCCGTCTAACCGTGGCCCTCGGGTCGGGCCGTCTAACCGTGGCCCTCGGGTCGGGCCGTCTAACCGTGGCCCTCGGGTCGGGCCGTCTAACCGTGGCCCTCGGGTCGGGCCGTCGAACCGTGGCCCTCGGGTCGGGCCGTCTAACCGTGGCCCTCGGGTCGGGCCGTCTAACCGTAGCCCTCGGGTCGGGCCGTCTAACCGTGGCCCTCGGGTCGGGCCGTCTAACCGTGGCCCTCGGGTCGGGCCGTCTAACCGTGGCCCTCGGGTCGGGCAGTCTAACCGTGGCCCTCGGGTCGGGCCGTCGAACCGTGGCCCTCGAGTCGGGCCGTCTAACCGTGGCCCTCGGGTCGGGCCGTCTAACCGTGGCCCTCGGGTCGGGCCGTCTAACCGTGGCCCTCGGGTCGGGCCGTCTAACCGTGGCCCTCGGGTCGGGCCGTCTAACCGTGGCCCTCGGGTCGGGCTGAGTTTGAGTGTGATCAGAGTGCAGCAAATCCTAATTCCTTCATGGATTTGCCGGGTGAGATTACGCTAATTTGATCCACATGTTCAGTGCTAGTTTGCGCATGAGAGATAATCCCAAAATCCGCTGTGCACAAATGGGTCATTAACAGAGCCAAACATCTGCTAAATGAAACTACCTGTGTGCGGCTGCGCGTGAGATAAATGTGTGCGAGAAGCTGCAAGTGTGTTCGCATTAGCCTAGCATGCTTACGCGCACACGAGAATAAAAATGACTAAATGCTGCCAGAGTAAAAGTGTGTTTATATGTGTGTGGTCTGTTTTTAAGTCCCAAACACATCCACACCCATTTATTTCCAGCTCTGGCGTCTCCCTCGAGTCAGGCCCATCTGAGGCACATTGATTAATTAAAGGTGAGTGATTTCTCATCTTTAAGAGCTTTAATTACACCGGGGAGATCGCGCAAGGACAGGAGGGTCGCAGCCACATCGCTGCAGTTCATCATGCCGCCTTGGGGCCGACGTCAAGCACCCCCACCCTCCGGCCTACACCACGCACGTGTACCTCCACACAAACATGCTGTTTATTCTATTCATCAGCAGTTAAAGCATCATCCGTTCCTGCCACAAGAGAGAGAGGGAGAGATAGAGAGAGAGATATATATAGAGAGAGATAGAGAGATAGAGAGAGAGAGTTTTCCTCTGTGCTAATCTTGACCTATCCTGTGACATCAAAATGAATGTTTTGTGGCTCTTATACAATAGCCCCTTTCACACATATAGACTTTATTGGTAAATTACAGGTAAATAAATTACCATTCATTACCAAAAATTACCGATCATGTGTGAACAGGACTTTTTCAAAATGCACGTAAATCGGTTTTGGCAATTTACCAGTATAAAGAAAATGATCAGTAAATTACCGGTATGATGCTGTGTGAACAAAGATGACGATCACCGGTATGAGCCCGTCCAACGCCCAAACGCACGGACATAGGAAGTCCGTGGGCCAATAATGAAGTTCTTATGGAGATGACATGATTAATCTGCGCTGTTTACAGTAAGTTCCGCTGCTTTTAGTTTTCTATGCACTGTAAATATGCACTAGATGGACATCTTTGACCATTGCGCTGCATCTCACAGCTGCCTTATTTTTCATTTATCATCAGATGCTATTATGCGCGTCTCATGTTTTTAACTCTTTCCCCGACAGCGTTTATTTAAAAAGTTGCCAGCCAAGTTTTCATGGCCCCCAGAATATTTTTTTGAATGAATATCTGAACATGAAATATATTAAAAGAAAGAACAGACCCTCTGCTTTTAAATTTTTTTTTTTAATTCTTAATACATTCTTTTTTTATAAACACTTGAATGTGGGTATGTTTCATTAAAAAAAAAAAAAAACTATTTGAGCAAAAAGCTGAGAAAATTGCAGTTTTGTCAAAAACTATATCCAGATGGGATTCAGAATGATCATTAAAACACAGATGGAGTCGATCGAGTCCATGAACACCCCAACGCTTCAGTCCTGTCGCTCGTCCTGGGTCGACGTTTCATTCGGTAATGATAGGGAGTTTTGATTTATATGCAGTTTAATGTTGATGATCACGTTATTTTACATATGCATCTGCTTACATATGCTATCGCTAGTTTCTGCTGCTTCTTCCCGTGTGTTTTGATCAGGAGATTCAGTACTCTTTCAGAAGATGTGTCATAGCGCCCCCTACTGTATAACACTGAAAACACTGAAAGCCCGAAATTTCCGTTAATGGTGGGGAAAGAGTTAAGAGCAAAAACATGTTCTGTGTGATCGCCCCCTTACGTGATCATGTCCCTCCAAAGTCCCTCAAAAATGTTGTCAAACTGAACAGAGAGAAAACGGCAGAAAGTGCTTCTCCCGACGCGGGCGAACGACGCAGCATTTAAAGATAATGACCAATGACTGACATCACAGAATTTACCAGTGTTTTGGTGCTGAAGAGTGAATGGTCTCTTAACAGTAAAAAGCCAGAACACGGTTGCTTGTGTGAAAAGCATATTTGTGAATTTACCAGGAAGTCATTCTAGTAAATGTTTACTGGGATTACTGTGTGGAAAGGGCTAATGTCTATTAGCTTTGAAGCTAAGCTGTTAGTGTACTCCTAAACATTGGCTAAACTCACTTTCAGATGTTACGTATAGGCCTACAACAATCTTTCCTTTCTGCGACAACAGAGCTAAAATATTGATGACTCATCTTGTACTACACGTATTTTTGTCCAATCAAATGCTGTCTAGAATGAGCACGTCCCTCCCTCAGCAACACTGGCAACCAACCAGGGAGTAGCAAATCATGGTCCCTATCTGTGATGTAAATAAATCCTGTTTCATGTGTACAGAGCACCTTAGGAAACATGGTAATGGACAAAAAAATATGCAAAATTTAGCAAGAGCATAAATACTTTAGGAGCAGACACAACGCTTCTCAGGGGAGCGCAAAAGTTTTGCCAGTGAATGCAAAAGATAACGCAAAAGTTGAATTGAAATATGTTTTTTCCTCCCATCTACATTTTCCCCATCACTCTGTACATAGGAAATACTTCAATGCATGGAAGAAAACTATTGTGTCAAGAAGTTGTTTGTTTATAGCTATTTAATTATCCTGCATGTTTCAAATTACAATTAATTTATTTTTCAGCTGTCAAAACTTTATAATAATCTTGAGCTACATTAATAATATAATATAATATACAGTAATATAATAAAATGTGCTTCTACACACTTAAAGGGATAGTTCACTTTGAAATTCATTTTTGTATGTTTTAGCTTACCTCAAGGGCATCCAAGATGTAGGTGTCTTTGTTTCCACAGTAGTTTCAATTTTGATATTTTTAGGTCAAACCGTTGTTGTCTGTCAGTCATATAGTGCAGGTCTATGGTCACCACCTCAAAGAGCATCACAGAGAAGTCCACATTAAACATGATTTAATGACTCGTAAATGTAAGTACACATTGATGGCCTAAGACACGAAACGAGCGGTTTGTGTGAGAAAACGAACAGTATTTATATCGTTTTTAAGAACGGTTTGACCTAAAAATATCAAAATTGAAACTACTGCGGAAACAAAGACACCCACATCTCGGATACCCTCGAGGTAAGCTAAAACATACCAAAAATTAATTTCAAAGCGAACTATCCCTTTAAATCTGATATTACAGATCCGGTTTGCAACATTTCTCATTAATCAAGTACAACTCAAAAGTGTCAACATGGCAAAAGCACTAAAAGCCCTAAAAGTTCCGGCAGTGGTGTAGAAGCGTCCTGCGACAGTGGGCCGGGGAGATGGAGCGAGCGGATAATGAAGTGCTGGTGTTGTGGAGGTGAGTGGACTCAGATCTGCTCCGGCTCGGCCCGGGATCCCAGCTGTCAGTTTCCACGGTGACAAGCCCACCAGCCGCTCCTGCTGACAGTGACACGGCGGGCCACCGAAGGGCCAGCTGGGCTCGTGTCGATCTGACAGGACCGCTGCTACCCTGACAGGCCCTGACAGCCTCTCTCGCTCCTTCTCTCATCCCTGCTTTCTCTCACTCTTTCGCTCTGCTTGGAGGGATGATACAGCGTTTTTTTCATCTTTCGCACTATGTGCCCACACCTCTATTTTAATGGGGAGTGTAGCGCCTCTCCTCTATATTCCAGGCACTTTTCTCCTCACGCACACACTTACACACACACACACACACACGAGTTGTCGAGAGTTGGACGAGTCTCCCGTGAGACGGCAGAGCCAGACTTCTCCTAATGATTGCTAATGTTTGTTTTCCACAGTTTGCCTACTTAACTCAGGGTTTGCCAATAAAGCTCATTTGAAAATAAAAGGGTGAATCTCACAAAAAAACAAGACCAGGTCCGATTTCACGCCAGTTTCAAAGGAGGATAAAAAGAAGAAGAAAGTTTTCACAGATGGATGGAGGAGCGTGAGCGCAGTAAATCACCAGTCCGATCATCAGATGATCCTGAAGATGAAGCCGGTAAAGTTCTGAAAGGGCAAATACATAAATAAATCAACAGAAAGCCTTGGCCTTGACCTTGGCCTCTTCCCAGGAGATATTTGTCTCTATGAGATATTTTATTAATGCATTTACTATGTGTTTTGGTTGTAAAAGAAAATTATGCCCCATTTACAAATTTAATTTTGATATCTCAATACAGTTTCGATCTTTGTTTGCAGAATGTACTTTTTTAGATTAATCTTTAAAAAAATGTGAAGAATGTCTGGGTCATAATTATAACCCAAAAATCAAAAGAAAAAAAAAGAAATGATAATTTGCTTAAAGAAAATTTAGCCTATTTTTAGGACTATTATGATTTTCTTTCTTTCTGTTAATATATATATATATATATGTATATATGACTAACTACTTTATTCCATGATTTGGGAAAAAAGTATAATACATGCAGCAAATATTACCATTATGTGTAAATGTTTCACAATAAATAATATATGATATAATGCAATAATATGTATATAGTATGTAATATGTCACTATAGATGAAAACAAAGATTAAACGAATTTAAACAAATTTATACATATTCATATATTATATATAAATACATATACATATTGAATGTACATATACATATGAAGAGTTCAGATGCAAAAGCCTCTAAGTGCCATCTGAAATTTTCTTCTAGAATGATCATTTTTATCAAGCTCGTATATTTAAGGTCAGTAATTTCACTTAAATGACAATGAGAGTTACCTATTAATTGTCGTTTAAGTGAAATTACTGACCTTAAATATACAAACTTGATAAAAATTTCAGATGGCACTTAGAGGCTTTTGCATCTGAACTCTTCATATCCATATCCATATCCATATCCATATCCATATCCATATCCATATCCATATCCATATCCATATATCCATATAGAATTCCTCCCCGGTTCACTGAGAACAGTGCGGGGACTCGGTCAGGGCACGCGACGCTGCTGTCCAGGGCTGTTTTATAAAGCTAACGACAGATTCTCTTCAAAGACGCCTTGAGGGCAGAGAAAACCCTTTTCATCAATCACCTCCTTCAAAGCCTGGAATAACAACACCTGTCGATACAATATTTAGTTACGTGATCACAAACCTCTAATTTATTTACATCCATAATATATTTACTTTTTCATCCGACGGCGTAATAAATTGCAGGTGGCCGACGGAGTGATTCGATGATTTAGAGCTCAATTCGAGAACCAGAATTGGTTTCCGGCAAGCTAATACATCAGAGGAAGGAATTAAAAGGTGTGAACCTGGCCGCCCGTGTCCCAGCGCTACAGCGCCACGGCACATCACTCATGCCAACCGGCCACCCAGGGCACAGATGGATGGAGGAGCGTGAGCGCAGTAAATTACCAGTCCGATCATTAGATGATGCTGAAGATGAAGCCGGGAAGCCCGGTAAAGTTCTGAAAGGGCAAAAAAACAGAACGCATGACCTTGCTCTTCCCGTGAGATATTTTCCTCTATGAGATGTTTTATTAATGCATTTACTATGTGTTTTGGCTGTAAAATGGAACGTAGACTTTACGAATGCAGTGATGGCCGTTTTTAGATGAGGCAATTCGGTAACACTTTATTTTGATGGTCCCTTTTGAACGTGCTATTGACTATAAGTAACTTTGCAACTATATGTCAACTAACTCTCATTGGAGTATTAGTAGTATTGTTGGGGGTATTGGTGTCTTACAAGCCTATTAGAGCTGGGCATACAGTAGTATGCAAGACACATTAATAAAAACTATTCATTCATTCATTCATTCAGTAGACTGTCTGCTTTATATCTGCATATACTTTACTGTGATGGTCCTCCAACAGACACTCTACTGACTAGAAGTCATTTTGCAACTACTTAATTTGACTTAATCTTAAAACTTAATCTAACCCTAACCCTACCAGTCTACTAATACTCTACTAACACTCTAATGAGAGTGTAGGAGCAACGTTACTTATAGTCAACAGAATGTGTTAAAGGGACCATCAGAATTAAAGTGAAACCGGCTGTGTATTGTGCTGTGAACACGAGGCTACGCGCTCCTCTTTGTGTTCTGAGACACACACTCATGGTTGTTGATGTCCGGGCCCGTGTGACGGATGGTTCTCGTGGCTCTCATCATGGCTGTCATTGGCCTGTGGGCTGGGTGATAAATCCTGTCCAGCGGAGGGGCAGCAGAGAGCCGTCGGACTGACCGTTCTCCATCAGCGGCTCAGCGTGGAGCTCCAGTCAGGACAAATGGCCGTGACGCTCTCGACCTCCGGTCACCCTGTCTAATGAACTTCCCAGCGTACACCGAGAGGTCCACCTCAGGTCACGACCCATGGATCTTTCCTATGACAGGTGAATGTAACGTTGGGCAGATTGTCACACTGGCACCCAAAGGGAACAATCACAACCTTTACTAACGGCTGATACGGCGGTTCAAGATGAACAAAAACGCTTTTATTTCTTGGGTTGGCAACCCATCTTAATCTCTGTTTTGTCATGATTTTTGAGTGAAACATTATTTTGTGAGGAAATACTGGAAATTTGGTTGAGAAAAGTCAAATAATCAAAAATAAAAGAGTGGACAATAATTTGAGAGACACTAAAAACTTTATTATAATTGTTAAAATAAATATGATCATTGAACAAAAAACTCTATACATTAGAGAGAATAATTACTGATATATCCTATATATAAAGTTTTTTTTTATAAATAATGAAAAATCAAGAGCACCATTTATCATGAAATATATGATATATAGTGCTGTGAAATGCTGTATAAAATGCTGTAAAATGTCTCAATTTGTTTTTTTTTAATCAACTTCAATATGATTAGAGTTCAAATGGTGTTATTTATGACTACAGATTTAAAATTGATATTGTTCCACATTGGAACACAAAGGCACCGAATTCCAGAAATAACCCCAAAAATGTAAGGTGCAGAAAACTGTTAAAACAAAACTGTTAAAAAATAAATAACATGTACAGATAAACGATTATTCAAGACCAAGAACAAGTATTAAAAAAAAGCCCATTTATTTAGGTCTGTATTGTTATGAATGATTTATAGTTGCATGTTATTCCAAAGAAAACTGGTTCAAAATATTACATAAAGTAATAAAAGTTCTTTTTTTGCACATTTGGTGCTGGTAATAAGTAATTCCCACTTTTAGTTTTCACAATCCAATCAAATCCAGATGGACAAAATAAAGCCGGTCCTAAATCTGTTCTCATTGAATATCCTATTTCACTACAACAAATGACACATCATGGAAATAAAATGTTTTGTGATTGTCAATTCACATTGACTTAAGACCTAACAGTAATGCTGCGTTCACGCCATGTCGTAATTACAGTAATTACCATAATTACTAGATGACAACCTACTCTGAGCTGTTCACATCCTTGGACTTGGAAGTATGCGTTTCCATGGCAACCATAAATGGAAAAATGAAGTAATCTGAGCAATCAATAGACAAAACCACAACACAACAAGGAACAGTCGTTATGCAAATGTCTTATTAGTGAACATATTTATTATTATTTATTATTAGTGAACATCTAATTTGTTTATTTAGCAGGACATTAAATAGTTACTGAACTTTATGAGATTTATGAGAAATGCTGTTGACAATTGAAATCAACACCCAAACAATTTTGTGACTATTTGGAAGATGTCTGCTCTGTGTGTGTGTTGTGCTTGTACATAGTCCTAGCTGTGTAAATAGGAGAAAAAATAAAGTGTCTCGGGCCAATCAGACCAAGCACCAAAACACTCTCGTAGCCTGTTCACAACACACACACACACACACACACACACTCGTGAAGGGGAGGCGAGAGAGAGAGCAAGCCGGACACTATAGAAAGAGAGATGCCTGAGATGTTACCAAAGAGGAAAATGTCAGATGAATATCATTGGGTTACGATTGGCTTTAAGACCCGCATTAATATTATAAAAGCTTTCCAGCTCTGGAGAGACCTTAGAGAGTGGGAAGGCCTGAAACCGGATGCTTCTCATGAGTAAAGGCCATTGCACACTGAGTCCGAAATTCGCGTCCGAAATTTTCGCACGTAAAAAAAATTTTTTTGATCTCACGTTATGTCAATCACGCTTGCACACTGCCTCCGAAACGTTCGTCCGTCATAAAAAAAATCGGATCGGGTTCGATTTTCGGCGTTTTTCGCATCCGTAGCAAGCAGTTTCAATGGTGTTCGAATGGTGTTTTGACCATTCAGAGCCACCGAATCACGAATACGAAAAACGCATACGAAAATTTCGGACTCAGTGTGTAATGGCCTTAACACGGCTGTTTCACAGAACCAAGATGTGCCATTGTAGTTGAAGCTGATCCATACTTGTACCGGTTCCCCGAGCAGGACTCGACCCAGCGTCTCCGGCATGGGCTTTGACAAGGACACTAAAGATGGCGGTCTCTAGCATTAGTCCCGTGTGCCTCTTGAGATCGGGGGAGTGAGGTTTAGCTCTCACTAGTGGCTTCCGTTAAGGTCCCTGCACAACGAGTCCGAAATTTTCACGTGTTTTTCTGTATTCGTCATTCAGTGGCTCTGAATTGTCAAAACACTTCTCAAGATGCTTGCTACGGATGCGAAAAATGCAGAAAATCTGATCAGATTTTTTTTATGCCGGACGAAAGTTTCGCAGGAGGTGTGTCGATGTGATTGACACAACGTGAGGTCGTAACGTCTGTCAGAGAGTTTGAAGTCTTCCCAGATGAAGAATAGGAAAGACAGTGCACGAGTCTTTTTATAGCTAGTTGTTTCCTTTCAGTTAAACACACTCTTCACATCCATGTCAAAGAGCGAATGTTACCAGGGAAAATAAAACACTCTGAACACGCTACAAATCAAAGTGGAAGTAAAGACAATAATAAAACAGCAGTCAGCGATAGAGCGGTCATCATTCTCACTCTCACTGTGCGTGCGCGCTCACAAAACAACAGCACGCATTCAATAACGTACGCCTTAGAAGAAGTCATCTTAAAGGCATATCAACATTCATGTCATGAACACTACTTAACACTAGGTGGCGTGTGCAAATGTTGGAGTCCGTGTGCAAGGACCTTTAGTTGCGCCAGCCGCCCGTCACTGCCTGTGTGTTGTATAGTGTCTTCTTCATTAGAGCATTTGCACAAACCCTTCTGTGTGTGCAGCAACACATACACACACAGCACCGAAGGCTTCTTTGTCGCTGAAATATGTTGTAATTAAAATAATGGAGTGTGGTTCACACGCTCACCCTGTTATTCTCCAAAACTCATTCACTCACACAGACACATTGAAGAAATCAAGGGCATTGTGCACTGGCGTGGAGCTGTGGTGTTCTCCGTGATGATGGCACTGCTTAACACCTCAGTGGAACTATTAAATCCCCTACCTACACACACACACACACACACACACACACGCGCGCGCACACACACACACACACACACACACACACACTCACACGCGCGCGCACACACACACACACACACACACACACACACACACACGCGCACACACACACACACACACACACACACACACACACACACGCGCGCGCGCGCACACACACACACACACACACACACACACTCACACGCGCGCGCACACACACACACACACACACACACACACACACACACACGCGCACACACACACACACACACACACACACACACACACACACACAGACGCACACGCGCACACACGCACACACACACACACACACGCACAGGGAAGCCACACAAGACACAATAATTGCTACCGAAAATAGATTTGAAGAGTTTTATCAGATTCCAGCGGCGCTGTGGAAAGGACATTTTATCAGTCATCGTAGAAGCCTTGTGGCCTATTCCGAATGACGATCTGACAAAGACATTAAAAACCCTGTAAGCATGAAACACTACACCGGAGGTTTTCAATTATCTAAAAAAGGCATTATTATTTGTAGTGTTTTCTAAGATAAGCATTATCATTATTACTGCTTATATTTAGGGGCTTAAACAATTAAGCATTTGCACATAATATTACAGTTCAATGTGACTGTATCAAAGTCAACAGTGAAATCCTCTTCGAAAGCTGTTTTACTATATTTTAATGTGTAAATAACATAAATAAATAATAGTGAGGAAATAATAAAAATGTATGTATATTTTTAATAACACCTGACAAGGATAATATACGATCAATTAAGTAAATACATTTTGGGGGCAACTTAAAATAAAAACGTCAAAATCTAGTCTCTATTGAAAAAAATATTTGATAACTTTTCCTAATCAATATTAATAGATCAGTTGCAGACGAGTAATTACTTGCCAACCTCAAATATTGGATTTTTTAAACACAGTTCTGTATGAATCAAGCATTTAGATGAATACCGCTCACATGAAGCTGAGAGAGAGAGAGAGAGAGAGAGAGAGCGAGAGAGAGAGAGAGAGAGAGAGAGAGAGAGAGAGAGAGAGAGAGAGAGAGAGAGAGACAGCGAGAGAGAGAGAGAGACAGCGAGAGAGAGAGAGAGAGAGAGAGAGAGAGAGAGAGAGAGAGAGAGAGAGAGAGAGAGAGAGAGACAGCGAGAGAGAGAGCGAGAGAGAGAGAGAGAGAGAGAGAGAGAGATGGATGGACGGCAGAGAGAGGAATGCTGGGTCTTTATCACTCAGGGCCGGCGTCTCTGTTTACTCCGCTGTCTTCCCCTTCCCACGCCACATCCCTCACCCGATGCACAACAATACAAGGAAATATTTAGGGGCGATGATCTAAGCGAAAACGAATTAATATTTCATGCGTGATGGAGCCTTTTAATATTTCAAGAGCAATTAATAAAGCAACATATCACTCGTCTCCCAGAGAAAATAGCCACAGTTCGTGGATGAATGAGAATGTGCGTGCGTGTCACGCTTGTACAGTACGGACATCTTCTCGTCCTTAAATACGCATCTAACCTCAGCTGCTCGACTTTGTATGTACCTAAAACTGTCTGCTACATTTTCAAATTGCATTACTCAGAAGAATCGGTCACAAGATGCATGAAAAAAAGGTAGAGCTGAACTGAAGGGTAATGTTTCACTGCAAATGAAAACGACATGAATGTGAATGCAGACGTTTGTCGATCTCACATCCGGGAACAGCTGAAGGAGACCTATATGTGCAATGTTTGTGGTTTCTCATTTTCTCAACTATTTTTACAAAACCATTCCCTTTTTTACACCAGCATGAAGAGGTGCCAAACCTGGCCTTTCCACCACAGTAAAGATGGTCCAACACAACCCTGCCTCCAGTCAGTGTGTTATCCTTTGGCTCTCATGGTGAAACGCTGGATCCGAGACATTCTGAGAATGTGGTGAAAAACAACATTGTGGAAGAAAAACACGGAACTTTTTGTTATGCTTGACAACTAGCATTTTATGCATTCTAAATACACAGGCTAATATTTTAAAACTTTTTGCATAATCTGACAAAATTCCAGCTTTAATTCACGCATAACAAAAGTAGACTTTAGAGAAGGTTTTCTTCACACATCAAATCTCATATTAAATCTCAAGCTCATTGTCGTTACATTTGGAGAGAAAAAAAAGTATTAGGAAAAGGCTTCAGGTTTATAGTGGAGATGATGCTTGGGACTGAGAGTGAGGGACCGTGGTGGGACATTTGAAAAAAAAAGTGTATATGCTATGTCATATAGAACAATTTTATAGAAGAAGAAGATATTTTTAATTAAATCAATTCCATTTTGGTGAGCAAAAGAGACTTCTTTAAAATCATTAAGACAATCTTAATATTGACCCCAAATTTTTTAACATTTGCATGCAATTTTATATATTTGTATAATGGATTTTCATAGTTTAAGATTGAAAATCTGGGTAAAACAATAATCATCTGTACAAAAGAAGCAAAATAAATTATTGCCGCATATAAAAAGAGGTTTACAAGTCCATTTTAATGAAAAAAAGAAAGACGAAAAAAACATGAACCCATGAAATGACCAAAAATTTAAGAAACAACCAGGTACAAGTGTCTGGTTTCTCCAAACACACACACACACACACACACACACACGTTAGAATATGTCATGGTGTGCTACATATCCTGTGAGAGAATCAAGTTCTCTATCTGTCTGTGTGTGTGTGTGTGTGTGTGTGTGTGTCCAGGAGGGCATGGCGAACAGAAACAAGCTCTTCTGTTCTGTGAGTCATTACCTCTCCCAGCCAGAGCTCATTTTCCACATGGCCCTGGTGTCAAATGCCTTCTAGCCATTCACCAAACTGGTTTTATCTCTATCCTTCTCCTCATGCATCTCACGACAGAAGCACAAGACCTCCTTGATTAAGATGCTTCAAATTTCTACAGAATTACTGCCAATGAAATGAAGAAGGGCAGCAGGGGAGCCACACGCCACAGTCCTCCGCAGCGCTCGTGAGTGGACAAGGACGATGGAGGAGTCCTCACGTGTGGACACAGACCCAACTCATCACAGGATCTCTTCAAGGGCCATCTCGAGTGGACCCCTGAGCACCCATAATGCCCTGAAGAGATGACTGTACATGCACAGAGCCTGCTGGTGAATAATGGATATGTGCAAACACACACACTCACAAACTCCCATGAGTGCTGTTCATCTACACAACAACAACACGACCAGAGGGACGCAGGAAGGTTTCGTGCAATCAGACAATATTCAAAGAGATGCAAACTAAGGCTGCATTTACACTGCAGGTCTTGATGCCCAAAGACGATTTTCTGACTATATCCGATTTTTTTGACGACCCGCTTACATCATCTTTTAAAAGTGACTCGTATCCGATTTTTGCATTTACACTATAAACTGCCGAAACTACCAAATGTAGACGTTCTGACCCGGAAAAGGAAGTTAAACAGCACGAAATGCAATGGATGCAGATGCGAATAAAATTATCCAGTGTTTTGCTTTCCACAATATTTTGAGAAATCAGCAAAAAAGTCAGCAAAACATTGGTCTCGTACGGCGGAGAAAAAAGAGGAGAGCTTAAAACCGTGCCTCCCCATATCTCGTGAACTGTCTTGTGAAATGTATTTCTGTAACAACCCTGCATTTTTGCCTGCACTGTCTCTTCACCCCAAACACTCAAAAGACATGAAACCATGAAAATTGCTCCACTGTGTTTATCCTTCGTCCTCCATCGCGCGTATAATAAGTCATGTGATCTCAGTTGGTGGTGTCCACCTGAGTTGACGTCACTTTTACTGGGGAATATCCGATTTGTCTGCTTACACGGCACACGCAAATGCACGTATCTGATTCATATCCGATTTATTACCACATATGAGTGAGGCCTGAATCCGATCTGAGAAAATCAGAATCCATGCGTTTTTTTCCTGCTTACACGTTCACCAGTCGTATCAGATCTGTGCCACATGAGAGGAAAAAATCGGATTTGGGTCACTTGAACCATGCAGTGTAAATGGGGCCTAATACATAACAACTGAGAATATAAAATTACATATACATATATATATATATTATTTCTGAAGGATCAAGTGATACATGGAGACTGAAGCAATGGCTGCTGAAAATTTCAGCTTTGCCATCAAATAAATAAACCTTTTTTATAAATATATTCAAATAGAAAAAAAATTATATAATTTAAGTATCTCACAATATTACTGTTTTTACAGTATTTTTGATAAAATAAATGTAGCCTTGGTGATCATAAGACACTTCTTTCATTAAAAAAACCTGAATTATTCCAAACTTTTGACCAGTACTGTACACGTTAACGTTTAAATAACTAAATGCAATGTGTCAAAACTGGCCAGGCAAATGTGTTGAGTAATTGTATATCATGTAATTGAATGATATACTTATTTTACTTCCAATAATCAAGAAATAAATCACATATTTACAAATGATATGAAAAAACATTCTGAAAAAAGAGAAGCAAAACAAAAGTTATCAATTTGATATAAATATTTGTGGCATCAACACAGAAGCAGCTGCTTCACATCATATAACACTTATCATTTTATATGATGTGATCCATTAATGTTACATGCAATAAAGTCTGAAATACTGAATCCAGCATCTCTAGCGGTTGACGCACGCGCCTCACCGTGTGGTAATATCGCATAAACACTTATGAAATATTGCCACTTGTACTCATGCTTTAAATAAACTTTAATCAATTCGAGCTAATCCATTTGCTTGTTTTATAGGAGAATATTGCTCGTCCACCCCCCCGACATCACTGAGGGACACCGCTCTCCCACACACTCTCGGGACAGACACTTGTTAATCTCAGATGAAGAGGCGGAGGCTCTGATACATTCTGTGAACAATCTCGTTCTCTTTCCCTCCCTCTATTTTTAGCTTGTTTTCATTGGTCCTTTTCTTCATCCCGCTCATTCATCTGTGTTTCCGTCTCAGAGTCATTACACTGCTCCTCAGCTAACAGTATTTAAAGGAATAACTTGCCCACACTACACACACTGAAAACACACTGAACACACACTGAACACACACTGAACACACTGAACACACACTGAACACACTGAACACACTGAACACACACTGAACACACACTGAACACACACTGAACACACTGAACACACTGAACACACTGAACACACTGAACACACACTGAACACACAGAACACCGGTGTTCCTCGAGCTTGAGCTGGACTCCATTACTTTGGAAGCTCAAATATGTTCTTGAAAGAAGTGACATTCTGTGATGGGGCATGTTTGTTGCTGGGCAAGTTTTGTAGCAATTGCAAGTAGTGATGGGTGCTTTCAAAACCATTGAGAATCATTTGTTTCGAACCAGTGATTCGGAGTGCATATCACGCTGACAAAGTCATGTTGCATCATAACTGTTTTGAAACGTTTCCTTTTCAATGGTTCGTGGGACGATGATCTCCGTGAACCGCTGTGAACCCATGAACCAGTGTCTGTATGTTACTATATTACTTGATCTCGGATCAGTTTTATAAAGTTGTAGACATTTTTAATGCCATGTTTAAAAACTAAAAGTCAAATATTGGTCTGATTACAGTTTTTTCCAATTGCTAACACACAATTTTGCAAACTAGTCTGGTTTTATCAAAATACTTAACACAATTCACAAAACCACACACCCAAACTGCAAAATACCTCATATCTCCTGCAAAATGAAGCACTGCAACCAAAACTACATATACCATTATCAAAATCAAACTTTTGCACGAAATGGTACACACTTAATTCATATTACCAGATTTTTGTCTAACCAACTACACACTGTTGGGCATAATGAAAAGCACTCTCATCTTTAGTATGCTTTGCTATAATACAAAAATACTTCAAATTGTAGAAAATTCTTCAGATTGTTCACATGACAGAAATATTTGCAGATACACACACATGCTGTTGAAACATTTTTTTTTTTTTTTTTTTCACCAAACAAGTCAGTGCAACATATGCACAGCAGATATATTTACATTGGCCTGAACAAAAATATCCTCACAAAAAAACAGTAAACTGAAAAACAAAATTGCAGAAAAAATAAATATATTAAAAAAAGGCAAGAAAAATAATTAGGCAGCATCTTGCCGCACAGCTGGGTCAGGCCACATCACAGGCAATATCTTCCCTTGCCAGACATCGAGGGAAGCGCCTTGAGTGCCGTATCCATCCCTGAATCACACCCACAGCAATCTCCTCATGCCTCTTCCATAGCCTGCACAAGAGGCATGCGCACAAAGGGCTGCCAGTCGTATACCTTCCACCGCCATGCTGAAAATAACTCTTCTAGGGGCTCCTACTCTTCCTCTTCTTACTTTTCCTCTTTCTCTTCCTCCTCCTACTCTTCCTCTTCTTACTTTTCCTCTTTCTCTTCCTCCTCTTTCTCTTCCTCCTCCTCCTGCTCTTCCTCTTCTTACTTTTCCTCTTTCTCTTCCTCCTCCTACTCTTCCTCTTCTTACTTTTCCTCTTTCTCTTCCTCCTCTTTCTCTTCCTCCTCCTCCTGCTCTTCCTCTTCTTACTTTTCCTCTTTCTCTTCCTCCTCCTACTCTTCCTCTTCTTACTTTTCCTCTTTCTCTTCCTCCTCTTTCTCTTCCTCCTCCTCCTGCTCTTCCTCTTCTTACTTTTCCTCTTTCTCTTCCTCCTCCTACTCTTCCTCTTCTTACTTTTCCTCTTTCTCTTCCTCCTCTTTCTCTTCCTCCTCCTCCTGCTCTTCCTCTTCTTACTTTTCCTCTTTCTCTTCCTCCTCTTTCTCTTCCTCCTCCTCCTGCTCTTCCTCTTCTTACTTTTCCTCTTTCTCTTCTTCCTCCTCCTACTCTTCCTCTTCTTACTTTTCCTCTTTCTCTTCCTCCTCTTTCTCTTCCTCATCTTCCTCCTCCTCCTACTCTTCCTCTTCTTACTTTTCCTCTTTCTCTTCCTCCTCTTTCTCTTCCTCCTCCTACTCTTCCTCTTCTTACTTTTCCTCTTTCTCTTCCTCCTCTTTCTCTTCCTCCTCTTTCTCTTCCTCCTCCTCTTCCTCTTTATTTTCCTCTTCCTCCTCCTCTTCCTCGTCTTCCATTGTTGTTGTAAAAAAAAAGGTGCTCACCAGTGGTCTTTTCATAGTGCTTACATCCTGATTGAAGTGTTAACCATTAACCATTGAAGTGTTTGGCCAGCTGGCACATGTATTAACCAATTAGCTCATATAGTGTCATTTTAAATGGCAGTGTTTTGAAATGGCAAACATGTGACTTTATGTCAGATTGTTGTGTCTTATGCAGAGAACCGTGTTTAGTGCATTTAAAAAGTGCCATTTTGAATTGCAAAATGTGTGTAAAGCAGAAAATGTGTTTAGAGTTTTGGAGACTTGAGAAGAGGTTTTGCTCTCTGTGTGTCAGTTTAAATAATTGAGCTGTCCATGTCATTTTAGTGTGTTAGCAATTGGAAAAAACTGTAACCAAGCTTCTAGAATTCAGTCAAATAACACATATTATACAGACACTTCATATTTATTGGTATTAGATGAATTGGTAATTTATTAGATTGCACTTTAATAAAACGTTTGTTGTTGGTTTGTAAAAGGTGTTTTTATGCATGTTCTGGTTGCATTTACTCCGCTCTGCCCAGCATGCATCATCAACGCGTGGCGTTTCCAGCCATTGACTGATAAATCTGAAAATAGTGTTTACATGAACGCTAAAGAAATGATCAGGTTGGTGTGCGCGTTTATATGTCACAAGCTTCAAATCAGATTTCATATTTTGACAGTTTCCTGCTTGGCACATACTAACCACCCATTCCATTGCTTCTTTTCTTTGTTTTAAAAAGCAGACTTTATAATTATCTATTTTAGGTCCTAATTAGGAGACTATGAGCACATGAAGCTTTGTGCCGTGCTAATTATATTTATCAGGCAGTAAAAACACGCCTTCACGAGTCCAACACGCGGCGGCGGACGACACTGTCCCGCTGATCTTCACAGACGACAAGGGGAATCTTAGATGGACGTGACAATATTCAACAACAACAGCTCGTTCGAGGCGTCATACCTCTTACACCATCTCTACGTTATTCCACATGGCCAGAACTTTCGGTTTTAATTCTGATCAAGTGTTTACATGTCCTATCAAACAGATTAGAAATGGTTTAAACTACCCCTTCCAATTGGCCAATTTAGTCCGATTGACGTTACATGTGACTTTTTGGATCCACTTTATTTTGATGGTCCACTTTAGACGTTCTACTAACTACAATTAACTGTGCAACTACATGTCAACTACTTCTCATTAGAGTATTAGTAGACTGTAGTAGACTGTTATGGTTAAGTGTTAGGGTTCGTGTTAATAGAATATGTTGACTTATAGTCGACAAGTTACTTATAGTCAGTAGAATATCTGTTGGGGGACCAACAAAATAAAGTATTAGCAAATAATAAGTAGACAGTCTACTAATACTCTAATGACAGTTAGATGACCAGTAGTTGCAAAGTTACTTATAGTTAGTAGAATGTCTAAACTGGACTATGAAAATAACGTGTTGCCGACTTTTTTATTTGGACTGTGCCATTAGTCAGATTACAAACGGATTATGGGTCCATGAAAAGCAGCTACTGAATCATTTTGATTCAAAGTTGATTCAATCGATTCAAAGTAAAAAAAAATATCTCTCATCACTAATTGCAAGAGAGAATCTCTTGAACTACTGTTCTCGGCCATGAACAAATACAAGAATTACTGATTAAATGTGTTCAATCAAGCCAAAACAAGATTATGCATGGTCAAAGACCACGTTAACCACAGGAGATGAGCGCATGTTTTATTTGTAAAAACGTGCTCATTTGTTTAACTTTAGAGATTTCTTCAAATGAAGCTCAAATAGCTCGGCTAATGTGACGTCCACACCAGCTGAAGTCGTGCATAGGCCACAGGAGATGAGCCTCAGCTCTGTAAATACTGCAACATTTCCCCTTCACCGCTCTCCTTTCTCTCCCTCTCTCCATCCGTCTATCTGCTCTCTCCTGAATACTAACACAGCCCTGGGTCTGTTTGCCTAGCACTGACGGAAACAGCAACATGTCGGTGTGTTTCACCAGTCAGGTGTGTGTGTGTAGTGAAGGAGGAGGGTTTGATATTTACATTCCGGATATATCAGCCACTCTGCACTTCCAAACACACAGAGCTGGCCTTTAAAACCCAGACGTGGATTCATAACGGAAGACAATGGTGGAAGAGATGGGAGGAAAGGGGGATAGTAAAACAACCAGAACAAACAAATGAGTTGCCAAGCAGTTACACAAATCAGTGAGTGAGTAGCAGATTCATATATTTTTTCAGCATAAGGGAGAGATCATTTGTGCAAGTATGCAAATGCAGATGTGAATGTGGGGCCAATGTAGTTATCACTCTTATGTTCCTCTAATGGTGCGTTCACACCAGACGCGAATAGACCGTCTGGCGCGAGTGCTTTCAATGTTAAAGGGGTCATGACATGGCTTTTGTTTTTTTGTTTTATTATGTTCCCTTAGGTGCAATTATAGTATTACTATAGTTTTTTGGACAAAAAACCTTATAAATGTAGTGATTCATGACCCTTTCCCACCCTGTTTCTCATCCTCTGATTCAAACAGTCTGTTTTGGGGGTGTTTCCCCTTTAAGAGTTCAGTGTTAACGCCCACTGTTATGATTGGCTAACGTCAGTGCTGCTTATGCATAAAAAGTAGTTTTAAGATGAAATACATTACTTACAGTTTGCGGCATCGTTGTTGGGCCCAGAATAGTGGACACGGCCTGATCTTTAAAGCAGCACTATGGATTTTTTAGCTTAACAGAACAGCTTCAGAGTTATTGCAATGGTTATATGACTATTTTTGGGTTGAATGGAGGGCATCTCGGGTTGAAAAATAACTGGCTTTACCTTCCCATCATGCACAGCGCCGTCTTCTCGACATGATGCTGTCCAGTTCAGAAATCAGCTCCGGTTTGAGGTTTAAGTTTCCCTGCGAGTGCGCGTGCAACAACTGAGCGCGGCCAATATGCTAATGTTTCGTATCTACGTCACTACGAAACGGCTAATGACTCGTTTCAAAAACAATTCATTTCATAGACTCAGAGTCGACTCTCACTTTTGAAAGACAATAACTTTATATACGGTGCACTTTCAGATATAAAACTTTGCAGGATGTTTTCATTCACTTAGAGCTTTATTACACACTACACGAACAGTCATTTTCAAAAATCCATGATAGGGGCCCTTTAATTATAATCCAAATTTAAACCTACAATGGCCAAGCTGAATTTTTATCATCACTCCAGGCTTCAGTCACATGATCCTTCAGAAATCATTCAAATATGCAGAACATTTTGAACATAAGAAACAGAATATTTTGAACGCTAGAGTACCTCAGTAGTGAATACTTCACCCTGTGATGAGATTTAAAGCCGACATGGATGATCCAGCATCCCACACGAGCAAACTCTGCTCACAGTTTGACCTGAATGCTTCATCTGAACCGTTACTTGCCTCCTCCTCCTCCACCACACACACACACACACACACACACACACACACACACACACACACACACACACACACACACACGCAGTGCACCTTGGGACAGAGCTCAGATGAAATGTGCCTCTGGGTCAGGGTTCTACAATAGGAGGATAACTCAAACTGCACCATGTCATAATCCATTACAGGACTGTTATTGGCTGTGCTGTAAATTGCACAATAACAGCAGGTCCATCGAGTGACGTGCGGTAGCGTTAGCGCGGGCCTGTGACGGACTCTCCAGTATGCCCTGCCGGCTCATTTTATTAAAGCAGATCTCCTAATGGATCTCATGTTACTCACTGTTGCCAGATTCAACAGATCAGCACATTCAAACCAAACCTGGTTATTGATTAATATATAAAACCACATCACCCCTCCAACTCATCTCTCGCTTTCTAGCAGTTGCTACTAAAATCCCTTTATAAAAGTGTCACAAAATAAACAGTTACCGAGTCATTTTTAAAACGGATGCCTTTTCTATTTTTGGTAGTATTTCCTTGCGGTTACGGTTGTATGCATACTTTGTCCATGCCCTTGTGGAAGGACCCTTCTCGAAGGGATTCAGTAGCTCACTTTTGTTTGGAATGACCCTCAGTAGCGTCCTCGTCACACAGTGTCCTTCATGGGCACAAAACACAACCGAATTCACCCAGAGAGAAAGAAATGTTATTAGAAAATAAGCCAATTTTGGAACGCTAGCATAGCATGCAAGACTTGGCACAGTTGAATGAGAACGAGAAGAAACTCCAAAAAATAAAATAATGACCTTGTTTTTAAAGTTAAAAAAAAATAATAATCTGGTAACACTTTATATTACGACCCGCAAACAACTGCGTAAGTAAACCGAAATTACGGTGTACGTTTCTGTAATTATAGTGTACTTCTGAGGGAACAATATGTTAAGTTTTGGGTAATAAAGGGGTAACAAGCGCCACTTTAATGTACAGCCCGCAGGAGTTACACTTACCCTGTAAATACACAGATGAAACGGGTAACAAACACTTACTATGTAACAATACGAAACAACACTATTTGCACAGTACAGAGAAAGGTACTCTTATTAAGAAAACACAACAAAAAAAACGTTTTAATTACACAGTATATTTGCCCTGACATTTAAGTGTCATAACAATACAATGTGATAAGGTAAGTACTGAGTACTATGGTACGTTATAAATTAAAATCATAGCAGAAACTACTTTTTTTGGCTTAACGTTAAGTAGTTTAGTAAGAAAAGCCAATAAATTCAAAAGCCAACATTTAATTTACAACCCACAGATGTCAACATTACCCTGTAACTACATTGCACAAGAATATTTAGCCAGAAATGTGATGATAACTTTTATACAACAGATGTACAATTTTTGCCTGGAATATATTAACAGAATACGTCTTAGTTTTAAAATAATTACATTATAAATAAATTGCTTGTATATCTGGTTGTACCCCTTTATTACCCAAAACTTAACATATTGTTCCCTTATACCTACACGGAAGTACACTATAATTACAGAAACGTACACCATAATTTCGGTTTACTTACGCAGTTGTTTGCGGGTCGTAATATAAAGTGTTACCAAAAATCTACGTAGCATGTGAAAGAAACAGACGACTAGCAAGGAACCTAGACAAAAAATATTTCAGGGAACTTCTCCCAGAAGATTAGGAGGAAGAGAGGGAGAGAGACTGGAAATATGCTTTGCAAAAGTTAGCATACATAGCAAAGTATGACAGAACGACTACGGTTGAATGGGAGCAAAAAACTCAGTGAAATCTTGTTTCCTGTAGAAGAAAAAAGTGCGAATTAGAGAAAAAAGAGTGCGAGGGAGAGTGTTTCTCATTAGCATGCTCAGTCAGGTACGGCTGTGGTCCAGCTGTATGGGCTCTGCCAGCTCCCTCAGACCCGCCGTAATCACCCGTAAGAGGAGGGGAACCGGGGCATTATCAACTCCTCCCTCCGCCTCTATCTATCTCATCAACACGTCTGTCGTCGTCTAATTAGCGGTCTAACTGATGAAAAATACCCCTGTCAAAATAACTCAAAGAATGACAAAAGTTAACGCAGCACGCCATTTACTGTGGCACAGTCTCAAAGCACAAAAGCTGTCAGAGAAGAAAGTTAATAAAAATAAAATAAAAAAAAAAGGGGCATCAGGCAAACAATGGATTAGGTTTTTGGCCGAGACTCTATTTACATTTAGTTTACTCGGCACCAGTTCGTGGAGAATCAAGAGAGGTAGAGAGATTAGAAATCAGTAGAAATCACCCTTTCTTCTCAATAACAAATCAAAACAATCACAATTTCTCAGATTTAAAATGTAAGGCTTGAAATGAAGAAAAAATGTATTTATATAAAAGGTACGAAATTCCTGTAATACTTGAATATCACTACTTCCCAACAGTATGTGAAGAGTATGATCTGATGGACACGAACTATGAGGACACAGATGAGGAGTTACATGACGATTACAACATGGCAGATATAGTACATTATACACCAACAACACACATCTATACTATAAAGATTTTTATTTTTTTTATGTATGTATGTGAAGTTCTTATTCTAATCTACTACAAACCCAGACAGTATGCGACCGCTTTTAAGCTGTGTTTGTGACTTGGACATTTCATTGACACCTATTGATGTGGAGGAGACGTTTCCAGTTTACCTATCCTATTTACAGACATATTGGTCACACATGATTCACATAATTTATTGCCACAAAACTATACAACAATAAGTGTTTATCAAGATGGAAGTGAGTAGTATTGGGCAGGTCCTGTGATCTCAACAAGGCACAGCGCATGTACAAAAACATGGCTTCTATCAAAAAACAAAACACTATTAGTTTCTTTAAAAGTAACATTTTTATAGCGGGAGATAAGTACCACACCTTTAAATGTGAACTATGTAGGACACTTTTAATTATGAGTTTCTTTAAATGTAACATTTTATAGTGGGAGTTACTTGTGTTGTGCTCATTTAAAGGAACTGTATGTAAGATTGTGGCCAAAACTGGTACTGCAATCACTTTCAAATGACTGTAGAGCGGTGTATCCCCCCTGACTCGAGGTTGCCAGATAGTCTTCAAATTCTTCGCCGTTTTCAGCCGTCTCCATCTTTCAAAGGCATCTCCTATACAAATCCTTGTTTTATTTCAGACTTTGTCACAAAGTATTTCGGAATCATAACAAGGTTTTTTTGGATTCGTAACGTTAGACATTTTTTATCTGACACGTTTGTATCTGAAGCTGTGGGAACAAGAGCAGAGCTGGCATCACTACTGACTGATCGGTGGAGGGTGGCGCATCACTACTAAATGCGTGATTGGTGGATCGGTGGAGGGAGGCGCATCAATACTGACCTCGTGATTGGTGGATCGGTGGAGGGAGGCGCATCACTACTAAATGCGTGATTGGTGGATCGGTGGAGGGAGGCGCATCAATACTGACCTCGTGATTGGTGGATCGGTGGAGGGTGGCGATTCACTACTGACTCCGGGATTGGTGGATCGGTGGAGGGTGGCGCATCACTACTAACTCCGTGATTGGTGGATCGGTGGAGGGTGGCGCATCACTACTAACTCCGTGATTGGTGGATCGGTGGAGGGTGGCGCATCACTACTGACTCTGTGATTGGTGGATCGGTGGAGGGTGGAGCATCACTACTGACTCTGTGATTGGTGGATCGGTGGAGGGAGGCGCATCACTACTGACTCCGTGATTGGTGGATCGGTGGAGGGTGGCGCATCACTACTAACTCCGTGATTGGTGGATCGGTGGAGGGAGGCGCATCACTACTAACTCCGTGATTGGTGGATCGGTGGAGGGTGGCGCATCACTACTGACTCCGTGATTGGTGGATTGGTGGAGGGTGGCGCATCACTACTAACTCCGTGATTGGTGGATCGGTGGAGGGTGGCGCATCACTACTGACTCTGTGATTGGTGGATCGGTGGAGGGTGGAGCATCACTACTGACTCTGTGATTGGTGGATCGGTGGAGGGAGGCGCATCACTACTGACTCCGTGATTGGTGGATCGGTGGAGGGAGGCGCATCACTACTGACTCCGTGATTGGTGGATCGGTGGAGGGAGGCGCATCACTACTGAATGCGTGATTGGTGGATCGGTGGAGGGAGGCGCATCACTACTGACTCTGTGATTGGTGGATTGGTGGAGGGAGGCACATCACTACTGACTCTGTGATTGGTGGATCGGTGGAGGGAGGCGCATCACTACTGACTCCGTGATTGGTGGATCGGTGGAGGGAGGCGCATCACTACTGAATGCGTGATTGGTGGATCGGTGGAGGGAGGCGCATCACTACTGACTCCGTGATTGGTGGATTGGTGGAGGGAGGCACATCACTACTGACTCTGTGATTGGTGGATCGGTGGAGGGAGGCACATCACTACTGACTCTGTGATTGGTGGATTGGTGGAGGGAGGCACATCACTACTGACTCTGTGATTGGTGGATTGGTGGAGGGAGGCACATCACTACTGACTCCGTGATTGGTGGATCGGTGGAGGGAGGCGCATCACTACTGACTCTGTGATTGGAGGATCGGTGGAGGGTGGCGCATCACTACTGACTCTGTGATTGGAGGATCGGTGGAGGGTGGCGCATCACTACTGAATGCGTGATTGGTGGATCGGTGGAGGGAGGCGCATCACTACTGACTCCGTGATTGGTGGATTGGTGGAGGGTGGCGCATCACTACTGACTCTGTGATTGGTGGATCGGTGGAGGGAGGCGCAACACTACTGAATGCGTGATTGGTGGATCGGTGGAGGGTGGCGCATCACTACTGACTCCGGGATTGGTGGATCGGTGGAGGGTGGCGCATCACTACTGACTCCGTGATTGGTGGATCGGTGGAGGGTGGAGCAACACTACTGACTCCGTGATTGGTGGATCGGTGGAGGGAGGCGCATCACTACTGACTCCGTGATTGGTGGATCGGTGGAGGGAGGCGCATCACTACTGACTCCGTGATTGGTGGATCGGTGGAGGGAGGCGCATCACTACTGACTCCGTGATTGGTGGATCGGTGGAGGGAGGCGCATCACTACTAAATGCGTGATTGGTGGATCGGTGGAGGGAGGCGCAACACTACTGAATGCGTGATTGGTGGATCGGTGGAGGGTGGCGCATCACTACTGACTCTGTGATTGGTGGATCGGTGGAGGGAGGCGCATCACTACTGACTCCGTGATTGGTGGATCGGTGGAGGGAGGCGCATCACTACTAAATGCGTGATTGGTGGATCGGTGGAGGGAGGCGCAACACTACTGAATGCGTGATTGGTGGATCGGTGGAGGGAGGCGCAACACTACTGAATGCGTGATTGGTGGATCGGTGGAGGGTGGCGCATCACTACTGACTCCGGGATTGGTGGATCGGTGGAGGGTGGCGCAACACTACTGACTCCGTGATTGGTGGATCGGTGGAGGGAGGCGCATCACTACTAAATGCGTGATTGGTGGATCGGTGGAGGGAGGCGCATCACTACTGAATCCGTGATTGGTGGAGGGTGGAGCATCAAACAAACACAACATGACAACATCAACATCAGTTGAGGGCTGCAACTTCACTTTTTAAATGACAATATCTTGGCCGGACTACTGTTGTCAGTGATATAAGTATTTGAAATGAACATGATTTCTTAATGTCTAGTGACACATCAGGGCCATTTTATGATTAATTGAAATACATTTCTTACACACGGTTCCTTTAAATTTGTTACATAACAGTACTAACTGCTGCATTCCCACACACACCCACAGGAAGTACTTTGTCTGTCTGATTAAGTGTAAATAGCAAACATGAGGGTCGACCTGCTGTGCTCCGCAGAACATCTGGAGCGGGTCAACATCTGTGTCCAGGTTGCCAACATTGCTAAACAAAAGCTGGCAGCGTTGAGCTCAGAGCTAATCGAGAATGATGGGAAGGGGGTAGATGATGATGATGAAGGCCTGCGGAGAGTGAACAGAAGATCTGGGAGACTCACAAGATGCACGGTCTGTTAACAATCGTTCAAATAGAGATTTCACTACGAATGTCACACGAGGAAAAGAAGATAATTTGAAGTATAGGCAATTTCAACAGTTTTTGTCCATAATAAAAGTGAAAACCATTGACTTTCATTGTATGGACATTACAAAAATATATATTTTAAATATATTTTGTTCCGTAGAATAATAATGCATTTAGGTTCGGAAGGACATGAAGGTGAGTGAATAACAGAGTTTTCATTTTTGCACAAACAGCTCCTTTAAGTGTAAATTTACTGCTTGAAATATCTATGCGCTAAACTTATGCAAGCAAATCATGAGACGTGAAAGCATTGACCAATTGATGGCCTTTTTAACAATCAGAAGTGGCAAGCAGAGGCACCATATCACATTCTGTCTTCATACAGAGTTTCAGAGCTGTAAGCGGTTCATTCAGAGGCGGCATCTGGGGATGAAATTACCTTATGTGGGTTGTCATGAAAAGAAAGGAGCCGTACATTTTCCGTCCTTTAAATTTAAACCTATTAATGGAAGCACTGCTGATAACACAAAGGATTTAAAATTAACATCCATCGAATAGACTGAGGTTAGCAAGCAGAGATCATAACGCAACTGCAGTCCTGCATTATACATTTGATAAGTGTCTGTCAAGAACGGTCATACAGAAAAAGTATTTTTGTGTGTGGCACACGGTTCCTGGAAGACGATATTGATCTTCTTACGAGGTTTTTGATACCATGCTTAGCCAGAGAGCAGCTTCTCCAAGCTCATTAATCATTCAGAGATGCTTGTTTTGTTTACAATCCAAATCTAGCACATTTTTGTGAGAGGCTTTTCAATTTAGATGCCTTAAAGATAATAGTGCCTCACTGCCAACATGCGACTGTTTAAGTGCTTTAAATTACAATGCATAATGTATCTCGAAACAGAACTTGCATGGTTTTTGGACGGGATTTCAACATCGCTCACCACTGCGCTACTTAAACATCAAATAAATGTAAATCTGCCGGTTTGTGGGTATGTTTAACAGCACTGCAGCACATTATTGATGTCGAGATTATTACACAATACTTCACCATGAGAGTATTTAGCAATGTATAATCAATAAAAGCTTTATAAATGATACAGTTTTAAAGAAATATGGTGGCTTTCACTACGTTTTTATTATAGATGCCAGAAAAACAATGACAATCCTTTGCCAAAGCCCCATCCACAAAGAAACTCCATTGGACCACAATAACAGTGAAGATATGCCTTGAGGTGTTCTGTTAACACCAATTCCACATTGAAATATGTGAAAAACGAACGATATTTAAGTGCAATCTGCCCAAGCTAAATTTGGCCCAGTTGGCCCAGTAGCCCAGAGAAGTAATAAGACATGTTGTTAGGGGTTTTGTTTGATCAAGCATAATTTCCAGGGCTCTTTAGGGAGCAATAAATAAACTGATAATGGAGCTTGATGCAAAAACGGCAAGGGCTTTGTAACCGGGCAAAGCGAGAATGATGACTAACCAGAGGGTACGAGCGCGGCAGCTTTACACGGCGCTCTCAGAGTAAAGCCACTCGACAGGACGACGAGCCGCTCTCAGAGCGAGGATCATCTGCCGAGTTCATTAAATCTGCCTGCAGGACAAAGTCATCTGTGCTCGTCAACAACATTCTGCTCACAAGAAGAGATAGGTGTTCAGCGACCAAAGGAATTCAGGGCGGTACGTGCTTGAAAACATGAACGCACAACCACCAGAAAACACATGTGGAGATATAAATACATACGGGTGAGTGTAAACATGGACTTTACGACATGTTGTCATGCAATCACAGTTTTTGAGGCTTAACACTCTAGGACCCTTGATGTGTGTAAGAAACCCACAGGCGGATTTGACTCGAGAACACATGCTGACTCAGTCTACAGTTGCATTGATTTGTGTTTATAAAAAAAAAAAAACATTGCCATTAGCAAAACAGGGATTTGTACGATCGTCTGAACTAGGGATATCAAAAATCCCAGCACTTCTGTACCAAGTCGATATGAGAAAAAAAATTTGAAACTGGTATTTATACAGTATCAGGAATACAGACTCAATCCAGTACCAATGAATACATTTTGGTATTGTGACAGTCCTGGTCTGATGATAAAGATTTTTTTTTTTTTATCGAAACTTTCATATGGTTTTGGGGAAAAGAAACATCTTTAAGAAATGTTTGTTTGTTTAGACATTTTAATCATTATTTAAAACATGTTTAAATACATTTACCGTTGTAAAAAGTTTCTTTTATAAATATTCTGAAATAATCATTTTGATGTCACACCATATGACATTTTAAACTAGCCTTGCATTGCCAAAATGATCAAATATTTTGAAAGACTTACCAATCTTGACACAATCATGAGGGTCTACAGAAAAAGCCTTCTCATCATTCTCATCATAGAGGAGGTGTATTCAAGTCACCATATGTATGACATTCTTTTTAATTCATTTTCTGAATAAATCAATTGATAGGAACAAAAAATGAGTGGAATGTCATTGACTCTAATGCCACTGTAGGAGGTTTTCGGTTCTCTTAGAGTAATCATTTTTAATTGTTGTCTATTTCTGAATTATCTAGTTTCATAATGTGGCATCATGTTCTCTTCTTTTTACCAGGTTACTGATTAAAACTTACAGCTAATTAGAATGTACTAATTGCCTGTACTTGTGACAGACTTGCTGTTTTGCCATCCATGCCTGACTAAAAATAACATGCGCTCTCTCCCTTTCTCCGCACACAGGCTGATGCCAGAGAAATCTCACGACACAGCGGGCAAACTACACAGCAACTCTGGGCGACGCCACGGATGCCCCAGTGCCCCACCCCATCAAACCCCTGACCGGAGCGCACGGGCATCTCCGGTCTCTGAACAGCAGGGGTTGATGGGAATAATGCAAAGCTTTTAACATAAGCCTACAGTTCTGGATTAAGCAAGAAGGGTATATTGTAAAACTCCTTTAACAAAAAAACAAAAAAAAAGTCATAGCAACAACCAAAAAGTAAATAAATAAAAAAGATAATTAATTACTAAAACAAATCCAAACTATTGCTACTATTTTTTCAGTAGCACGACCGAAGCTTAGTGTAGCTTTTCCAGTAACAAGCTAATTTTTCAAGAATTAGTGGTAAAGTGCAAGATTCTCACTGTTTTTGTTTTTAAGAAAATTCATCTTTTTAAATTTGTTTCTTGTAGTGTTGCCAAATATTTTTAGTAACTACATGTAATTACACACGTTTTTAAAAAGGTGGCTTGACTTGAACTACTTTACATCCCGAGTAGCTTCAGCTTAGCACGCTACAGTACTACATCTGCTTCCCTGAGTCCCTGACACTGGCACACAATGCCAACATAGACATCCAAACGTGTGCACTAGAGAATGATGACAAATGTCAGCCCGCAGGAAGTATTTAAATGTAAGACTGTAATTATCACTTGAAAATAGATGTATAAAAACACTAAAACATCAAGATCCTTTGACTGAAGGCGTCTTTGATGTGATAATATATGCATACACACACACACACATAGAGGTTGTGACTTCTAACACTACAATCTCAGCTCTTTTCAGTAGCGAATTGAATAGAGTATATAAGCATACACACACCGCCTAATACAAAAAGACTTTACTACCAACACTACTCTGGCCTTGAATGCATTGACTATTCACAATGAATTGCTCTGAAAGATGTGGGACATTAAATGGTGGATGTTAGTGAAAAATAAACAACAATAAAGACCACAAGATCACAAAAGTGCAGGTATCCAAGTGTGTGTTGCAGGCCACATCAGTGCGAGAGGCAACCCGTCACGCTGGCAAACAACAGAAACCCACGGCAGGGAAAAAAGGGAAGCATTTAAATAAATAAAATAAAATATCATTGGCTGCCGCGGGCTTGGTGGCACAGTTAAAGATTAATGCTATTCTTCTTCAAATATTGCTCAGAGGGACAACATGAGTCACTTTCTCAACAGCAAAGCATCCATGAAAGCAAAAGCCAGGGGAGACCCTACGGCGAGGCCTCCGGGGCGAGGTGGACAGCTCTGGACGAAAGACCAGCTGTCTATCAGAGGACGTTTATGTGTTTTAGTGCTAGCAGAACACAATGACTGTCACAAAAGAAACATTTTACTGTTGCTCTTTCAGAAGTGTCTCTATGAGTGAGTGAGTGTAGTTTTCTCACCTGAGTAGGCCCAGTAGGACTCGTCGGCCGCTCTGCGGTGCCTGTCACCAAGTGGCCGGTCATGATGCTCAGCTTTCTCCCACTCTGCCATTGCTGTAACAGAAACATAATGAGAAAGTGTTTAGAGTAAGTGCTGTGATGATGTGAGCTGGCTGGCTTTTAATCTGTTGGCTGATTAATAGAAGTCTTAAAGGACAACTCCGAAATGAACCTTTGGTCTAATTACACATTGGAACATAGTCAACCGTTCTCTGAGATTTGTTTTCATGATTGTCAAATGTAAAGAGTTTTATCTCTAAAAACTGTTTAGCTCATAACGCTAGTATATTGGGCATAGAGTAATGAAAATAAACATCGCTAGTTAATACCACTAACAAGGCTCAAAATAGCCCAACACGAACACGGTAGCATAATGAGGGTCCCTACCTGCACACTGAAGCATTGTAAGTGTACAGACAGTTTAATAAGAAGATATTTTATAAAGAGTTGTCGGAGTTGTCCTTTAACTTTCTGTCAGTTCCAAAATCTCCTAAGAGAATTTCAGTTCTTTTATCTTTAACCATGTGTGCTAAATATTGCGTAAATCTTTTTTTATTTCCCTGTATGGTAACACTTTATTTCGATAGTCGCTTTAGACGTTCTACTAATTATAAATAACTATTCAACTACATGTCAACTAACTCTCATTAGAGTATTAGTATAGTAGACTGGTAGGTTATGGTTAGGTGTTAGGGTTCGGGTTAGGAGAATAAGTTGACTTGTAGTCGTCAAGTTACTTATAGTCAGTTGAATGTCTGTTGGGGGACCAACAAAATAAAGTGTTTGGAGATATTAAGCTGACAGTCTACTAATACTCTAATGACAGTTAGTTGACATGTAGTTGAAAAGTTACTTATAGTTAGTAGAATGTCTAAAGTGGACTATCGAAATAAAGTGTTACCAAGTGTAAGTATATCTGTATCCCAATAATAATTAAATTGTATTACCCTACACCCCACACTCTAGTTAACTGTATTGAAATCAGTCATTTGAAAATCCATATCGGTTCACTATAAGAGGCCTAGTGAGTACACAAGCATACACAAATCATGAGGGTCAAACTACAGTTTAAAACCTGAGGCACACAAACAAATCACAAGACTCAACCTCATACACACACACACACACAAAAGCAGTAACACACCAGCCTGCGATCTCTGGCTGAACCAAGTCATTAAATCCTGTATAAACCAATCTGGCTCAAAAAACTCTACTCCATTAGAGAGAAAAACAGCCCCCCCACACAGCGGTATTTACAGCCTGTCTGCTCTGGGATCAGCTTTCCCTCCCTCATTAAACATGTATGAGGGGCTAAATAAATAAACAAGGCCTGATTGGCCGGTGAGTGGAAGGCTAAAGTGCTAAGTACAGAGGCAAAGAGGCTGTGGACAAGGCGCTGGCAGTCAGAGACGGTGAACTGGTCCACTGCTCCGTCAGACACCAAGGCAAGTTCTGTGTCCCACAGGTAGGCCGAATTAATCTAGACTCAAGCCAACAGGAGTTCTAGACCCTTCGCCTACTTGCTCAGGGCTCTAAAGCTCATATTAGCTGTGAAATTACAACACCAGAGGATTGGGGTGCTTACAGGAATCCAAACCTCTTGGTCGTCAAGGATGCCAGAGATATGGCTGCGTTGAATGAGAATTTATTCTGACTTGGTGCAGGGGCTGGAGGGTTTAGGAAGCATGGCACACATCCCAGCACCCCGTGGCCTCTGTGTGAGTTTATCAGAGGCGATCTCAACCCCTTGGCTCCTGGCTGTGGGATGTCGGGGATGCACTGGAAGGTGAAGAGACGACGTGAGATCAGCCTCACAGCTGTCGTCCACGTCCAAACTCTCAAACTCACTATGGCAGGACTTGGGGCTGACTGCCATTTTAAATCTAGACTGACCCAAAAAATGAGCTACTAGACGAGAAGGAAGAGAATAGCTGAAGAAAGCACTAAAATGACTAAGAAAGGACAACAATCACAGCAAGATGTTAACGAGAAACGGGCCACGTTTTTTTGCAAGCCTGCCGATGTGCTGACCACACTACGGTAACAAGGACAAACTGCCTAAAAGCCATCACTCAAAACATAATGCAATTTACAAGGCCCCTCTCTCTCTCTCCAAGCATGCTGGGTAAGTATATTCTGATATGAAGAATGGGTGACTTTTTGTTTCAATGACAAACTGCCTTCTGCTCCTCGCTGCTCTAATTCTTCAGGATAGCGGCTCGGGCATGGCAGTGAATGCCAATGAGAGGGTATGCTATGGCTTCTCTATGAATTACATTATTGATTGCCGATATTCTTTGAACAGAAAATGTAATTATGCAATGCGGCATGCCAGGCTTAGTTGCTATCCTCCCGATATGTCACTCACGCTCCTAGTCTCTTTCCCTCAATCATTCCCTCCCTCACTTTGTCCCTGTCCATTCATCAATGAAGCTCTCTCCCTCTCTCCAACACTCCAAAACGTACTTCCCGGGAGAAACTCTCTTGGAGAGACTCGGGATGCCCCTTTAGATGCTCTGAGGAGACTACATCAGTAGCAGAGTCGACCTCTTCTAGAGACGTGCCTTCTTGGTTTATGTCTTTCAGAGATCTCTTCCAAGTGTGTCAACCTTGCCAGTTCTGGTTGTTTACTCACTTGGTTCAAGGAGAGCGTTCCCGTCAGCTCTTACATCATTACACAAACACCTGTGACTACACATCTTTGTACCCCAGGGCCTCTTTCTCTTCTCCAGATTAGGGCTGTCAATCTTCCTCTATAATACTATTCGAATTCCATTCCTTATTTTATTTCATATTCAAATAATATTAGAATATTAAATGCTCAAATTCATCCTATTATTAATATTTACGACATTACAGGCTTATAGCATGTGGTTGTTGTTACACGTTCTGTCCACTAGAGGCACATCTAATAAACATTTATTCGTGCTGAATATGGCTGAAGCGCTCCCGATGGTTTTCGGCTCATATCTGCGCGAAAACACCACCAACAATTCTGAAATTTATATCGTTCTTTTCAGTTCGACTAGACGGTTCAAACGAGCTCGGTGCTCATCGAATCCGGTGAGATATGTGCGTTTTTCTCTTCACAGGCGCTTTGGGGGGGGCTTTTTATGTCATTAAACATTTACCATTTTTGACAGTATTGTTATGATGATACAGCATTGGATAACGTGCACACTTGCATTACGATTCAAAAACTTTATTGTTCATCAGACGAAACAAAAGCATTTCATTTTCACATGCGTGTAAGCTAAGGTGGCGAGAAAGGCAAGATTGCATATAAATTTTTATATTTATATAAATAATATATAGCAATATTCAAATAATAACTTCAGCATTCGAATAGTATTGATTTTTTAAATATTAAAATTGTATTCGAATTTCGGAATTCGTTCCAACAGGCCTACGACAGATGTCTTCAACAATGGAGCATGAATGCTTTAAACAACCAAATAATCGGGCAAGAGCACCATGTCCAATTCCAGCTCAAGACTTAAACAAATAGAAGCACAGTGTTCCAACCTAACAGAGCCGCTATGGGAAAAGTTGTCAGGGCTCTGTGACACATAAGGGGCTACTTGGAAACAGATAGCCTAGAGAGACATTCTAGGAAAGCAAAATGGAGAGTTTAAAGAATGGAAGTTGGACAAACATTACCCAGTATAAAAAATTTAGGGTTACAGTAGGTTATCAAGTCTCTTACACCGAACTGCTAAGTAACCAAAGAAGCTGTAATGTGTTTTAAAATATTTTTCCTTAGCACAGGCCTGGCTCACCATCGGGCTGACTGGTTACTGCTCTGTTCACGGTTCTGTACTGATCCAGGCTCATGATCGTAACATGGTTACAGTTTCTTTTTACATTGTGGTGCTGCAAAATCAGAAGTAGAATGTACATGACCAATCGTGAGTCACTACATCAGTTTTCACAGCATGGTTCTCCTGTACTGTAATGATTAGATAACTGTGCAGAGAAATACATTAATGCGTGGTTTGTAATCACACTACACTGAAACTTACTCTAAAGGAAATGCTTCTGGTCCTGTTATTCATTCATTCATTCAAAAAATAATAAATATATACAAATAAACGTGATTTTGGTAAAATTTTGCAGCAATTTAATCCTGACAGTTTGGCGTTGAAACACACACACACACGCAGAGATGAAGGCACTTACAAGAAAAGGAAAATATCTAATGAAGTATGACAGAGCTAAGTGTCACCATTTTGATTGCTTTATTTCCTTGGTGTATGGGGCAAGCTAAAAACAATGAGTTTGACACCCTCTGCCACTGCGTGGGATACTGATACAGAGAAAAGGCCATCTTCCTTCTTAGAACCGAGGGGAGAACCGAGGAAAGAGAAACTTACTAAGATTATCAAGAGATACCAATAATGACCAACCACCCCTGGAACAACTCACAGCCAGATTACCACCTTTTTCGACACTCACACACACACACACATACACACACACACACACACACACACACACACACACACACACACGCACACACACACACACGCACACACGCACACACGCACACACACACACACACACACACACATACACACACACACACACACACACACACACACACACACACACGCACACGCACACGCACACACACACACACACACACACACACACACACACGCACACACACACACACACACACACACACACACACACGCACACACACACACACACACACACACACACACACACACACACACACACACACACAGCATCCCCTATCCTCCAGACCCTGTCAAAATCAATCAGCATCAAATCAGCCCAATATGCACAAAGAGCCTTTGTACACACAGACGCAACACACGATCAAGAGAATGCATGAGACTGGGCAAACATCACAGACACACACACCAAAAGAATGTCATATTGTTCACAAACAAGCAACATCGGCTTTAAGCACAATCTTTCAAAATCTAGAATCAACTGCGAGTCAATGCCAGTGTACTCTTGCCTTCTGTGATCAAATCTCCGGCGCCAGGGGTTCCATCTCGCCCGGCTCTTCTAAATGAATTCTGACGTAATTGATTTACATCCCTCTATTAGAGCTGCAGAGTTTTATGAGGAAGATATTGGGAGTTGACATTTTTGTCAGGCTGTCTCCACAGAAACAATGATAGAATGAGGAGAGTTATGAGGGCTTTATTTTCAGACACGGATTCCGGAAGTCTCGATGAGAGAAGTCTCGGAGGAGCCACGCCATGTCTTCCACCGCCACTCAGAGACGGCTTTTGTGGAGGATGGGCCAAATCAGTGCTTAATGAAACTATGTGTAAAAACTACAATCAGTGCTCAACAAAGATTTGTACAGATTATTCAGTCCTTCCAGAAAAATGCGGAGTTTTTTCTTGATTATGCGGCATGTTTTCTTAAAAAATGCGATGGAATATGCGGGATATTTATGCAACTTTATGCGATGAAATTGCAGGAACTTGCAAAAATTGCGGGAACTTGCAAACACTGCGGTTTGATGAAAAAGATAAATAAAAGTGATTCCCCACACCCTGTTCTCACTAGGCCACTGCCTTACTGTACAGAGTCATTTCTTACTTCCTATGATAAGTAACACTACATCACAGAGAGTGCTGGAATATTTCAGTTCTCATCTTGTTTTATTTAACACACACACACGGCTCAAACTTACAAAACATTGATGAGTCAAACAAGTTCTGTAGCTTTACAAAAGGAATATGCTACAACTTCTGTTAAAATGAATAAATAAAATAAAAATAAATAAAATGTGTGCTTCCTGTTTTACAGTTAAACGAAGTGCTTCCAATGCACTTCCTGTGCCGTAAACGTACATCATGTGACACACCGGGAAACTGCTCTGCGTGTCTTTTGCACTTATTTTTGTTGGTAAATGAGATGTGCGGCTTCATCGCGGCGTTTGCAGCTTTTCGATGATGATCACGGCGTGTAATTACGTCACTTCATAACGTTTCCATGGCGACAGGGGGACCGGCTGCTCGTGTGGGAAGTAAACAACATTTTTCAACTTTCTGCTAAGATATATGTGACTTTTTTGCAATGATATGGGACGGTAAACCCTGATCTGGCTTTGGTTTCCACCGCCAATAGTACCCTTACTTGGCAGGCGTGGTGTAGCGATCAACGTCATTATCGTGTAAAGAAGTAAACAACAATGGAGGACATACAGCAGATCTTGTTCTTGCTTCTCGGCATGTGGCTGTTTGATTCAAGAAGACAAGCTTTGTTTGAGCAAAGGCTGCAAGGAAAAACACAGCCGAAAATGCATGCGCAAGTGACGATTCTCTGTCAACCAATCAGCATTCAGCAGTGAGTCTCTCCACCCTTCAGATACCCCAGCGGAAGAGTCCCAAAAAGTGGTGCGGTAACTTCTGACAATCGAAACGTAAATAATTGCGTACCGTACTATACTCTACCGTACCCCTCGGGGGAAACGAGCTATACTTTCACACTTACAAGGAGTTTGACTCTGAGAATTACTCCCAAGATAAACATACAATACAAGATATAGAAGAACGAGAGGAAAATATTGTGCAGACCCGTTACAAAAATGTATAGTGGTCTCATGGTGTCACGAAACGGGGGAAACAAAGACAGCAGGTAGAGATGAGGAATCCAAATGCAGGGAGATTTTAATGAAAATAAACAATCATAACATTAATCAGGAACAAAATAACACTGAGCAAACCCAAAGAGAACACGGGGAACTGGAGACACCTGGATAACATCAAACAACGACCGACAGAGAACCAGAGAATACAAGAGCTATTTAAACAGAGTAAACGAGCTTAACAAGGGAAACTGACACACCTGGAGCAGACTAATGAAAATGGAAAAGACTACAAAACTACAACCTGGCCACAGGAAACAGGAAGTAACACAGATAAACTACAGCATAAAAGTCCCACAGAGCACAAACACAGAAGCAGATCGGATGGTATCAGATAGCAATACCACTTTAAAGGGTTAGTTCACCCAAAAATGAAAATTCTGTCAGTAATTCCTCTCCCTCATGTTGTTCCAACCCCGTAAGACTTTTGTTCATCTTCGGAACACGAATTAAGATATTTTTGATTAAATCTGTGAGCTGGATCACTCCTCCATAGGCTTCTAAGGGATTGAAACTTGTTCCCCCCGAAAAGTTATTAAAGACATCGTTAAAATAGTCCAAGTGACTACAGTGGCTCAATCTTAAGTTTATCAAGCGACGAGAATACTTATTGTGCGCAAAAACAAACAAAAATAACGACTTTATTTCAACTATTCGTTTCCATCTCTGTTGGCCTCTAGTCCGTTAACGTAGTGTGATAGCGTAGTGTGATAGCGTAGGGCTACGTCACACGCAGGGTCCCTATTGGCCGACGCTGGTCATGTGTGTGATGCGTGTGACGTACACAACAGAAGCGATACGCAGTTTTACTACGAGAACTATCTCGAGGCCGACCGAGAAGGAAAGGAATAGTTGAATAAAGTCGATATTTTAGTTTTTTTTGGCGCACAAAAAGTATTCTCGTCGCTTGATAAACTGAAGATTGAGCCACTGTAGTCACTTGGACTATTTTAACCAGTGGTGGAGGAAGTACTGAATCTCAGTACTTAAGTAAAAGTACAAATAACCAGAGACATATTTACTTTAGTAAAAGTAAAAGTACCACAATGAAAACCCTACTTAAGTAAAAAGTAAAAAGTACCTGATTTTAAATGTACTTTAAGTATTAAAAGTAAAAGTACTTGCATAACAATTTATTATCTTAATGTCTATATTCTAATAGGCCTAATTAGGGCTGTAACAATATGCAATATGAAACCGAAATCGCAACACTCAGATCCACGAACCTGTGTCGCGGTGTCAAGGCAGACGACACACCCCTTATTTGAAGTTAACATTATACAATACGTAGACCTACACCACAAAACTAGTTTAGGATAAATTCGTTAAAATTGGGCAATCCCAGCGTTATGGATGTGACATTTGCAGTAAAAACTTGAAATATAGGTTCTCAGAAAATGCATTTAATACCAATTGAAACTTATATATCCATATTCCCTTAATAAAGAAGTCCAGACATTAGAAAAATATCAGTCTACAGACACATGCGTTTTATATTTAATATGAGGGAGGTCCATAAGGGACGTAACACAAAAACATCTCTAACTTTTAGGTGGCAAAATATTTTTTTGTAATTCTGTGAATTTCACTGCGCACACCAAAAGTAGGCTAATATACACATCGGATGAAGAAGGGTTGGCTCTCCACAGAACATAAATGTGAACACAAAAAATAAAATGAATATTTTATGAGGAAAAAACAATGTTACAGACGTGTCAGTTCTCCATTACGTGAGCGCTCTGAAAGCGGCACTAAAATACTGCTTTAAAACGTTTACAGAGAACTCAAATAGAAAGCCCTTCTTTAAAATAAATTTCGTTTTGTATTAATTGTATCTTAATTTTAATCAATGTTTCATCAACCAATTGCCTGGATTTAATAAATAAGTAAATATAGCAGAAAATAGATAATCAGATCACGGAGGCGCCAGCGCGTGAACTGGAGAAATAAACCGAAACTCAGGTCTGTTGCCTCACAGACCTGAGACGTGTATATATAGAAAGCCTGAAATGTCTACTTTTAAACAGAACAATTCAAACAGAAAGAAAACAGACTGTTCTCTGCATGTAATCCGTATGAAATGTGCATTTATCTCTGGCGAGTTCACTGCAAAGATCGCGCGTCAGCATCGTCAACTTCATCTTTGCGGCTGACACTGACACAGCAGGAAACACTTGTTTATTAATAAACAATTAAAATGTCTCCTTGTTATATTTTACATATTCATAATCATTACTTTTGCCGGTTCTTTGTGACAGCTTTTAGGTGCTTTATTGGCAGCGCCACCGTTACATGTTTCATGAACGCCGAAAACATGGAGATTTTTTTCAATCTCTGTTTTGGCAGGGGGAAAAACTGATCAGAAAATGTAACGAAACATTGTAGAAATGTAGTGGAGTAGAAAGTATAATAATTGCTGCAAAAAGTAACGAAGTAAAAGTAAAAAGTATGCACTATTGATTCTACTTAAGTAAAGTACAGATACGTGAAAAATGTACTTAAGTAAAGTAACGAAGTATTTTTACTTCGTTACATTCCACCACTGATTTTAACGATGTCTTTAATAACATTTCGGGGGAACAAGTTTCAATCCCTTAGAAGCCTATGGAGGAGTGATCCACCTCACAGATTTAATCAAAAATATCTTAATTCGTGTTCCGAAGATGAACGAAAGTATTACGGGGTTGGAACAACATGAGGGAGAGGAATTACTGACAGAATTTTCATTTTTGGGTGAACTAACCCTTTAATATATAATAGGGTACTGAATAGTTTTTTTAAGGAACAGAATTATCATTATTGCTTTTTAGGTTATTTTATAGATGTTTAAAATGAGCTTTGATCATTTATCTAGTCCATTGAAATTTATACTTTTTAAGTGTTGGTTAAGTGGCCAAACACTTTCTGGCACCACTGTGTGTAAAATGAGCAATAGGAAAAATATAGAACTGTATAAAATAGTATGTAGGTATTTAGTGTGCACGACTCTAGTTTCAGTAGATTCAGTATTGCTGTCAGTGTCCACTAGTCAATTGTGACTGACATTCAGTTATTAATGTTCAGTTATTAATGGTAACGTCAGCCTGAGGGTAAAATCTGTTCTCATGCTTAATTCTTTCAATTAGATAGTTGTGAATTTTAAGTTTGCACTAACTTCATTGAAATGCACATCAGGGATTCACATTCATGCACTTAACCTTGATTTTGCTTTTGTCTTTTTGGACAGGAGGGGTCAGCATGCGTATGTGTGTCCTAATGGACTCATTAATATTCTCCTCCGGTCTCTCCCGAAGGGCATTCACCCTGTGGGCACATCCAGGACATGTACCACCGTCCAATGTGAAGATGCACATGCCTTTACACACTTGGAGCAACATCTGTCGCCTACATCTGCTCAGAAATGTGAGAGGGCAGCAAATACAGCGAGAACACACTAGGAGAAACAGACATTAGGGCAAGTTTTGAGCATCAGAAAAACAAAACGGCTTCAATCCCTTTACCTAAAAAAAAAAACGGTAGCAACGTAATTGGTTTTACAGACTTTACTTAAATTTACAGTAATAAACCGTATTTCATTATCTGATATAATGTTAATTTACCGACTTATTGATGTATTAATATCTGTTTTGTACCAGTGTAATACGCTGACAACCACCAATCACAGCAGTGATGAGAGTCACATGATCAATTAAAGATCATCATCATAAGTAGCTCTTCCACAAGAAAGCTAATATTAATAGAAGGAGCTGCACAGTGTCATTCGCACAAACATTAAACACCATCATGGTAACACACATGAAATTTGAACAATGCAAACAACATTAATTACATTAAACGTACCGTTAGATCTATCACAGTTATTTACCGTATATAGTAAGGAAACGTTCTGTTAAACAATTAACAATTGTTAATTTTTACAGCATTTTACTGTTAAAAATCACAATCATTTTTTACAGTGGCTGCACTTCTCAGGTCAAGCAGGACAAGCCTGTATACAACAAAGTACCTATCATGCCTGTACCATGGTATTGTATTAACATGACACCGGTGCATGGCTCAATGTTCAAAACACCATGGTACCAGTCAGTAGAACTGACTCAAAATCTCCCGATGTACAGTATAGACTTAATATCTCAGTCAATATTAATCCTCTTGTGACTTAATCCAAATATTAGGCTTCATTTTGATACAAATTACAACGATGAAAAATCAATAATGTGCATCCTCTGGCACAGAGAAATCAAACTCCTTTTAGCTAAATTAATTTAAAAGCAGACTATGTACATTTTGAGTGGAATTAATTCAACAGGAAACAGCTCTCTTTAAAGTAACGTACTTTACTCTCAGTACAGTAGCTGACTGCAGGAATCTCTGTTACCCCTTTTATCCAAAATGGTATCCCTCTCAAAGCTCCGGCTTGAGAGCCGTACAATTACGTACCTGACTGTGTCACTCCAAAACTTGACATGTTGTCACATATTTCAGTATGTCCTAGGCCAGTGGTTCTCAATGGGGGCCTTATTTTTGACTTACAATGTTTTAAAATTAGACCAATTTATTTTGTAAATATGATAAAACAACGAGCCTACAAAAAAAACAACTATTTAAGCATGTTAATTTCATTTAGTTTTTATGTAATCTATGGACAAGTGGGAGGACTTACTTACTTACTTACTTACTTACTTACTTACAATGAGTTAAACTCTAATAGTTACTCCCAAGATAAGCATACAATGCAAGATGTACAATATAGAAGAAACGAGAGGAAAATATTCTGCAGACCCTTACAAAAATGTGTAGTGGTATAATGGTACAAGGATGGTATAAGATAGCAATACCATGGTAACTTTGATATATAATAGAATACCGAATAGTGGGAGGTGGGAACGAACTGAAGTAAAAATGGTGAGAACCACTGTTTTAGACAGCTTTGTTCATTGTAACGGAATGGATTCCACGCTGTTACTTCATTCTAGTAAGGGTTGCTGCTAAAACTTAAAGAGTTTGGGACTAAATCTATATGTGGACCATCCTTCCCTGGCCCAATTATCTTACTAAAGACCTTCATCACTGTGCTTGGGACAACCAGCCACTGATGTTAGTGATTCCTGGTTTAGAAAACAAGATATTTAAAGGGCCGGCGCCCTTTTTTTGTTTTTTCTCGGGCCAGATCGGGCTCCGGCACCATCAAAAGGATGTCAAGTCGGTTCAAAAGGAGTGCTATGTGCTTTTATCTCTGTTGAGACAGATGGAGAATAGAAAGGAGGGCAAGAAAGGGAAAAGAAGGTTCTTTTATTTCTCTTCAAGAGAGGCTTGAAGGTCAAGGCACATGAGAAGAAATATCCGTAACAGATGCCACATAGCAAGGCCAACAGCTGACAGCGGACAGCTGCTTCAGCCTGCCGGGGCTCGACTCCCACAGCTGTGGACAGAGGTGACACGTCTGCATCGAGTGTACAAAACTCTCCTGTGTCTTGTACGGATTTCAATATCAGTGCCTGTAGACTCGGCAAGCGTTGGTAAGGGAGTTTGCGTCCCGTCCATGCTGCGATTAAAAACATGTCGCACAGTGAATCTAACAGGACAAAGGCTTTGAGGTCTCGAGACATCAGCCTTTGTAGAGTTTGTTATGTCTACATCAGGGTCCTGTGGCTAAGCAGCAATCCTAATGACTTCAAGGACAAGACAGGAGGTCTCTTGTTTATGGAGCACTGAGTCCAAAAGAGCGAGAGAAGGAGACTGAGAGAAATGGACTGTTATTAAATCGGAAGGCGCCTAAGCAGCTGACAAGCAGTGTGTGACTGTGTGTGTGTGTGTGTGTGTGTGTGTGTGTGTCAAATAGGGAATGAGAAAGGGGGAGAGACTTTGAGAGGGAGAAAGAAAAATGGTGCTGGCAGCGCCAGGCGACACTGTTAGACATAATAACATAATTTGAAGTAATGATGGTTGCCCTTTAAGATAGTCCACGGGGAGAGAAAGAGAGATGAACTAGACTGTCTTTGGTCTCCAAAAGCAGCATCCAGCTACATTGAACATTACAAAAGACATTTATAACAAAAGCAAACGGAGTAATGTCACTTCTTGACCAATTAGACGTGATTGGTCAACACATTGGAAGCATGCTGTCCAACTCAACACTGATGACTGGGGCATTCAAAATACCTGGAGAAAGTCAGGCGTTAGATCTCAAATGGAGGTTGGGCCTTTCAGAAAGAATACATTTTTTTTCCGCAAATCAGGTATGTATGGTTTGTCTGATGTAGAAATTGCGCTCAATAGCCATGTCATGATAAAAGCTCCAAAACTTGAAGCAAGCTAAAAAAGCATGGTTACAGGACAGTACTTCAGCAAATGTGTTTTTCTCTCATGTTTGGTTTATTAGCAGTGGAACATTATTTTCAAACGCAATAGGGGATTAACCTTTCATTTAGCACCACTTACTGGACATTTAATTACCAAAATTATAAATAAGATGTGTCCGTGTCAAAACTAGTATAAATGAAGAAATCATTAGCACACATTAATTCCTGAAACTTTTCAAGAGCTGATATTATATTTGAGGATGTTAGAACACATCTCATTTGTTTTCGACCAGTCAGGTCTTCAACATACACAATTGACTGACTGATCAAAACAAAAAATTGGGTTTTGGATGTGGACACCTATTGTAGTTATTAGGGTCTTTGTTGTCATAGCTAATCCAACTTAACATTCACACAAATGCATTTATTTAAAAACATAGGCTAGTTCAAACACACAAACATCATCCCATTAGCCTCCTATAAATAGAAGAACATGCACAATAAATGGCCAGAACCTATTTAAATGATATATGGAGGTCAAGATAACCATATGTGTGAATCACAAGTTGTATACAAGCAGGAAAGGAGGTGCTTTATCATTTTTGCACCTGTTTGTGATTAGCAAAGCCTCGCACTCATGGTGGGGCGTTAAGAATGCTAAAGATGCCAGAGGAGTGAACTGCACGAGCCTCGATTAGACAGCAGTCAGTCACCGTGAGGAGAGAGAAGGAGAAAACTGCTTCCCGTGACGGGGAGGAGACGCTGGCAGCGCTCCAGTGGACGTGTGTTTGTGTGCAGCGTGTGGAAAAGGGGGCGCCTCGGGGCAGGACGTTCGCCATGGAATTCAGGCCCACAGGAAACAAGAGAGAAAAAGACAAGACCTCGAAATAGCACTCTACTTCCCCTCACTTCTATTTGCATACAAAAGCTAGAACTGGCCATGGAGTTCAGTCCCTCGAGGCTCCCACCGAATGCCAGGAACGCTCCCGGTACCTCTCTCTCTCTATATCTTTCTTTCGTAGTTTGCCCAGAACTCCTTGGAGTCTATCAGGCACTGCATTATGCTTTCTGCTGGCTTCATTAGTCCTGCATATGCAGCACCGGAGAATTCATTACATACACACGCAGCCAAAGTTCACAAAAAAACAACATGACTTTTCTTTGTGATCTGATTACCCAGAGAGAGTGAGAAAGATAATGTTTGGGAGTATAAGAATTGTTGAGGGCCAAAAAAAAACATGGAATAGATCCACACCCAATGAGAACTGCATTGTCGTTTGAAACGACGCTTTCACAGAAGGGCTGGATCCCAACCAGGCCGCCATGTGTTCGGAGAAACTGCTACTGTTCTTTGCCCTCTGCAATATGCTTCACAAATCTTCTGTATGAATAAATCACGACGGTAGATACCACACTTCCTGCGTGAAATTCTCATTTATGTCATTTATCTCAGTTGGGATCATTCTCTATGTCTCATTTACATTTTTTTTAAACAATTAGTCATCACCAACCTGTTTGGTTTGACAAAGATGAGTGTAATTCTGCCACAGACATGTCTCCGCTGACAGAGGTGCGATGTTCTTGGGTGCAATTGTGTTTTTAAACGTGTGAATTTTTCATAATCGAGTTTAATGTAGAAATCGTTGAGCTAATGTCAAAAAACATTGACAAACAGACGTTTTACAGTTCCCGTTTTGTGCGTAGGTGACTGCATGTGTTTCGTAACCTCATCTAGAAAAAGAAAAGGCAATGTGTTTAGCCTCAGCTTGTTGCGATGACACCACACACACACACACACACACACACGCGCATGCACCATCCGGCTAATGATTTTGAATCGATACGGAGACCCGTGGTGCTCCTTCATGCAAAAGCGGTCAACTCACAGATAACACAGCACAGCAAATCTATAACTGCTCAAACACCAATACGGCCTTGGACACAGAAAATGTCAGCGCAACCAAATAATGTGTACCTGCTCTGCAATATTGCAGAGCAAATCCTGAAGAAGCAAATATTGTCTGGAGTAAGCTGTCAAAATGACAATTTCTCAGATCTATCCTTATGTCGTTGTTTATTGGCTAATATACTCCTCCCAACTTTCTACAAGTCACTGTATCAAGAGCTTAGGTTTGGCAAACACACCTAGACACTGGAGACTCAATTTAAGAGTGCAGACGAGATTAAGATGGCCACACATCTGAAATGATTGTTTGTAGTGTGGAAAACGAGAGCGAAGGCTGTGAATGGGGAGGCTAGTCGTCGTCAAGATTTCCACAGTGTAATCTCACCATGGTTGGATGCGGTAAAGTGTTGGACATGAAATTTGTGAACGTGGAAATTCGATTAACACCCACATGAGGTGATGAGACCCCTATTCTATAAACACACACACACACACACACACACACACACACACAGCTCAGCGCTGGCCCAATGCGAACTACGAGCTCTTCCCCCCTGCCAGTGGCTAATGACAGACCCACTGCTTCATGGCAGGGAAACCATCTGGTGGCTGCAAAGCTTTTAAACCAAACAAAACACTGCCAACCAGAACACACTGTGTGATCGACCATGACTACACACACATACACGACTGTACGCATCGTTCGCGTCATCTGGTTGTCATGGATGGGGTGTGTTCATACAACTTTGCTTTAGGCTGCTTTGCGAACTCGTAATTTGTTTTTATCATTTTATGTGCGTGTGTGTGTGTGTGTGTGTGTGTGTTTGTTTGTGTCAGGCTTGTGCAAAATTCAGAATTTCAGAATTGGCCTGCATTCAATTCATGAATTGGAATTTGAATTGAATTGACTCCGCCCCACAGGAAGTGGAATTGGAATTGGAATGACAGGAAGTGGAATTAAATTCATGGCGATTCAAAGAAATTCCACACAGTCACACAACAGAAGGAATGTGATGAATCTCACACACATTCAGTGTTAGGAAGGTTACTTTGGAAATTGCTCACTGTTATTAGTGACCCATTATAAATGTGGTTTGGGTTATTTTATCTGGATTACTTTATCAATGCAAAGCAATTTCCTTAGTTGAATAGTTACTCATTTGATTAGTAACTAATTGAATTACACATTTTACCTACCAGTAATACAAATAAATACAATTGCATTCATTTTGTAATTCCATAACATAATTGCATTACACGTGACTAGTCACTCCTCAACCCGATAATGATAAAATTCTTGAAATAAATTACCCCCTCAATGTTGTTTAATTAGTTTTGTTCCAATTTTCATTTCAAAGTAATCAAATAACACAAAGTGCATAATGCAATCATATCTGACATATACTGTAAAGCTTCATTGTTAAACACTTAGAATTGTTATTGAATTGCAATTCTGCTTCCTTTAATTCAAATTCGAATTGTAGTTCTAGATCCTGTTTTTGACATCAATTCAAATTCAAGAATTGAATTGGAATTAAGGAGTTCTGAATTGTGCTCAAGCCTGGTGTGTGTGTGCGGACACACACATTCAATATAATAGATACAGGGGACGTGTTATGTGGCACAGAGGCCCTGCGGATTGCAGCCTCAGTAGATTACGCACCTACATTCATCACACACACTTTCTGAATCATGCTTATTTAGCTGTGTGGAACTGCTTCATAATCACTCAGTGTGGCACTTCCAAATATAACATTCACTACACTTTCACTTTGTGCTGAAACCACGGAGATACAGACGGGGAAGAGAGGAGACATGCGTGTCCTATTTTGATAAAGGTAAATACAGGGGAAGACAACATACATGAACTGTATGGCAAGACTTTAGTCTCTTATGCAGTAATATTGTGAATTATTAAAACAATTTTCTATTTTAATATATTGGAATTTTGAAAATGCAATTTATTTCAGTGATGGGCCATTACTCCAGTCTTCACATGATCCTACAGAAATCATTCTAATATTATGATTTACTGCTTAAGAATTTATTATTATTAATAATGTTAAAAAATAGTTGTGTTTATTATTTTTGTGGATTTTTTTTTCAGGTTTCCTTAATTAATAGAAAGTTCAAAAGAACAACATTTATTTGAAACAAACCTTTTGTAACATTTTAAATTGCTGATCAATTTTGAAGTATTCATTCAACACACAAATAACAAAAAACCTTGTGTAATTCTTGAAATATTTAGTCAACAAGCAACAGTATTCACACATTTTAGTATACATTTCTCTCAAATAAGTTACAGTACATTATATTCAACAAGAAAAAAAAAAAAAAAAAAACTTGCTGGCCAGGCATCTTGATGTATCCCAATGATAACACTTCTTTTAAAAAATATTGTTATTATTCCCGTAACTATTATTACATTAACATTAACTAGAATTAAATTAATTTGAGCTATATTGCCTAAAATACCAGGATAAAATAATGGCTAATTTGGCTGACAAAACCAATAGACAGTGTAGGGAACTAATTATGCAAACAGATTAATTGTACACAAAAAAGACCATAGATGTGTATGAAGACAGTTATGTTGACATTACATTTAAACAGAATTAAAAGCACACGTTGTTCCCTAAAGAGCAAAAAAGCTTTTATCCAAGCACATGTTTCAGTAAGTTTGAGCTTCACACTATCAGCCACCCTGTGGATTATGATTGCGAAGAAAATGAGGCCAATTAGGGAGTCAGATCTCCAGGTTTTCATCAAATGGTCTTCAGCAGTTCCTGCAGTTTCTCATTCTGCAAGTTAAATTTCATCTTGGCTAAAAGGAGTAAAGCTGAAAGGGGACATTCCATAAAATCCCTCAATTTATTTGAAAGGTATAATCTATCAGAAATGGAGCACAACATGCAGATCTCAAAATCCGATGAATTTCGGATGAGGCAAATGTGTGTAGGGCAGATTTTAAATTTGGCATTTGCGTCAATATCGCAGGGATGAACAAACACACGCATATAGTGTAGCTTAGCATAGAATAGCGCAGCGCTAAACGCGCGACCTGGCTGCGACGCCGGATACACACAGGCAAAAATAAATTCCCTCAATTAGACATTTGTAAGTAAAATGCCTGCTGTTAGCGACTCAAAGCAATTTCCGATAAGACGCTGGTGTGCTGAAGTGAATCCAACTAATAAATGAGGAGAACTGGTGAAACGTATTTTCAGCTGATAAAACATACCTATGAAATGTATTTCTCATTGGACTACCAAATCTAATTATACACCTATGAAATGGGGGTGGAGGCGGTAAAGCTCGGAAAGCATCAGTGGTAAAGCTCTCAATTCGGCATCCCATTAAAAATACACTTAAACCACTTTGGAAGGAAGGAGAAAGGAGGTGAAAGCAATCCCTATTCTTAACTCGCTCGCTCTCGGCTAATGAGTGTGTTTTCTTATGTGGCACTTCATGTTCTTCTGTGCATGTGGAATAACAGTGGCATGTGAAGTGACAAATTTGAACTGATTAAATAGTATAAACAGTGCAGAGCTATAAAGAGGGTGGTGTGTGTGTGTGTGTGTGTGTGTGTGTGTGTGTGTTTGTTTTTGTGATATATGAGGACACAAATGTGTATAATGACATGCATATTACACTGGTATTACAACTTACACGTGACTTATGCTTAAAAAACATAAACAACTATGTTTTTTTAAAAATGTAAAAATGCAGCATGTCTCCTGTGATGGGTAGGTTTAGGGACAGGGGCAGTGTGTGAGTGTGTGTGTGTGTGTGTGTGTGTGTGTGTGTGTGTGTGTGTGTGTGTGTGTGTGTGTGTGTGTGTGTGTGTGTGTGTGTGTGTATTAAGGGGATAGAATATATAGTTTGTACAGTATAAAAACCATTACGCCTATGGAATGTCCTCATAAATCACAAAAACAAACCTGTGTGTGCGTGCGTGTGCGTGTGTGTGCGTGCGTGCGTGTGTGTGCGTGTGTGTGTGTGATTATGCATTATGCACAGAGAGGGAGGGAGAAGGACTGATTTTCGTTCCTCATGGTCTGCTGTCATCTCACAATTTCAAATTGAATTTTAGAGAGCAGAGTATGAGGGGAAAAAAATCAGTCCTTCATTGCAGAGCTGTGAGATGACAGCAGAGCTCATGGCAACATGCAAACACTGTGCTTCCCAAAAACATCAAAGACAGGAAGTGATGTATTAAAGAGAGAGAGAGAGAGAACTGGGCGGATGGGTGACAGATTGGAAAGGATGGTACTGTACGTGTGTGGTACAGTCATGATATCAGAATACCACTGTTGTTTGAGATACAGCACTGATTACACTTATTACCATATTCATTTACGTACATTAAAAATATAATAAAAAGAGAGAGAAAAAAATCTGCTTTGGAAAGAACATTCATGTCTTTGCATTATATAACAAAAGTGGCAAAACATTTAAAAAAGACAAGAGTTTCCCATTCATGAATTAGACAGTGGCGACCCACCAGGATTATAATGACCCGGAAATATATGTAAACATCCCATCACTGGCCAAATGATACGCAAAGTACATTTCTCGACTGGATAAATTAAAGCAGCATCTCGCTGGTAAAGGTTTGATGGATGAGGATTGCAATCACTGTAAAGACACTGCAGTGACGTACAGGAATCGTACAGTAAGTGCGCGTGAGTCGTTATTAGCGATGTATGTGCGCTCTTGACACACTGATTCCACATTGTATTTATGCACAGACACACTTCAGTGCATTCATGTCGTTTACACACACATTCAGGATAATATTTTTTATCTGTCATGTATATTTTGGTCTTGTTTGGTATCGCAACTTGACTTGTCTAAAATGTAAATAACATATTTGCGGTTGCACTGTACACATACTGTACTATACACAGGGAATTCTGAACGTTTTTTGTGTAATGCTTTTTTAAATGGATGTTAGGATGAATTATACGGACTCTTATATCATTTCGTTATTTGGTGTTCTTTTGGAGTCTCCAAATGTCCTTTTTTGGAAAGAAAAAGCCCAACAGGGACGAGGTCCATCTGTCAAGATCCTGTGAGAAACACTGTCCTCTTATTACCTTTTTCTGGCTATCAATGTTAGCGAAACATCAATTCAATAATTTATCATCTAATGTCTTTTTAAGGCATCGTCAAGTGTCTAAATCATTTTTTGACCCGTGTTTGTCAAACTGTTCTTTACTGTTGATGTAAGAAATGCCGTTGCAATTTCGCTTATATGATTTTATTTTGCTTACCACTAAAAAGATACATAAACTTATCAACTTATTTTGTTGATTCAGCTTTTCATTTCAAGCCTACATTTTCAGTCTATTCATCTATATTCATTCTTTCATTTTAAGTGGCCCAGCAACGCCCTAAAAACTCTTTTGATTTATGTGGGTCCTCCATTTTAGCTCCACTAAATGACAGGGAGAAGTAGAGACATCTAATTTCAATTCAAATAGACTGACACACAACCATATTTCATTCAAGCTGTACACACATCCTTGAGAAAGCTATTAGACAACGGCAAAAAGAGAGGGATGATGAATTTACTGCCCTGATGGAGGGTAGTGTGGCCTGTGTTCTCTCTCCATCACCGATGACCAAACACAGTAAAAAGGCCTAATGGACCTTTCCAATAAACCAGCATTCAGAAACCCAGCGCATGCTGACTCTATTTATGGTAAGCAAATATATTACTTTATAATGGGGTTGGTGCAATCTGAAAGTTATATTCAAGCTGGTATCGATTGTAAGAAGTTGAATTGGCATTGTGTAAATGATATACTTTACCATGGTGCTTTCATTCAACAGCATCAGAGCAGCAAAAACATTTCAGAGAAATCAATAGAAGGCTAGTCATCGCAGATTAAGCTCAGTATAGTTTCATTTCTCCCTGCGGAACAAGAAAAGGCAGCTTACATGTTCCAGTGACCAAGGCGCAACCTCATAAACAAAATATGGATCGCAATCCACAGCTGCGGTCGCATATAAAACAATAAATATCTATTAGAAATAAAACCTTAGATTGAGAAAACCACTAATCTTTACAGAAAACAAGACCATGTGGTTCATTAAAGTCATCTTGGGTGAGTAGGTTCTCTGTTCAAATAAATAATAAGAACAATCTATAGAGAAAACCTTTTAATTTATTCAATTCACTGAAAGTAGTTTTTTCCCCCGTCTTGTTCTATCATAGAGAAATTTCTGCTGTGATGGTTTTATTTTTATTTTGAGGATTCATTCAATATAATGAAAAAATTATAGAAATTTCATTTTTTACATCAAAATGACTGGTACATATCGGTGTTATGTTTTTTTTTACAATGTTGCTCACTGCTTGCAAGGATATTCTGCACGGTTTCTATGAGGTTTCTTGCAATTCTAATGACAAAATTCCAGCTAAATTGGCTATGGCTGCATTCACACTGCAGGTAAAAGTGGACCAAATCTGATTTTTTGTCAGATTTATGACGATGTGAACAGCCAACACCACTTGGAATGTGATATTTTCGATTCTGATTTGGGCCACTTCCATATGTGATCTGATGTTTTGCAATGCGACTTCAGTCTGAACAATCATGTCGAAATTCATGTGACTTTTACGTCACTCTAGATCCGACATTCGTCACAATTCTGCATTGATGGACAATTGGACATCACTCCAAAGAGTCTGCTTTTCACTGCGGCAGATCTTTGAATATGGAAAACGCCAGTGAAGTTGTTATACTCATTGTATTGCAGTGACAGCTCCATGCAAGCAAAACTCGAGGAAAAACTGTACAAGAAAAATGTTGCTCTCTTTCTCATCATCCTCATCCGCCTTCACACAAAATGCCACATGACTTTATAAATGAATGCGTAAAGCTGACTTCAGTAATCTCTGTGTTTACTGCGTTCCATCTCAGTTCACGACCATAACCACCAGTTCACACTTGAATCTGATACTGGGGACATTTAATAGATAATGTGAACAGATAACCAAAAAACAAATCTGAGAAATAAATCAGAATTGAGCATTAAGGCTTGAAATATGAATGTCCTAGGTATAGCTTGAGTCTTTCAATATAAGTCTACAGGATTTTTTGTTATTCACCAGGTGAAATAGTAGTAGTAGTAGCGCAAAGTAATAGCACTAGTAACAATAGTAATAGTAAAAAGCCACATTGCTTGATCATTCATGTCGATGAATGCAATCATTCATGAGTTATGGGCTAGTTCAAATTAGGGATGTCACGGTACCAAAATTCCAGTAGTCGGTACCGATAGCATTAAAATTTGTACCACAGCAAAATCTGTTTGAACTATTTTTCCAATTTATTTAACTATTTGAAAAAAAAAATGTTAAATTAAATTCAATGACTTTATTGTTTATGATGTAAATTTATGAAAGCATTGAAGGCTACATGCTGTTTAAACGAAAATATTGATGATATTGAGAAATATTGCTTATAAAAAAATCAAGTGAAAAATAAGCAACCTTCTATGCACACATTATTAGTAGTAGTAGTAGTATTTTTAATGAATGGAGACGTAGCTAAATCTATTGTACAGTATAGCCTAATATAATTATTTCTGTCAATTTATTTCAGTTAAATCGAACCTTTATTTTGACGGTTTGCCGTGAAGACCTTTTGAGTTTCTGTGTGTGTATGATATGACGATAGTTTTTCTCAAATGAAACGGTAAAATGCTCATGAAAACAGTGTGCGCGTCACTAGTGTGTGTGTGTGTGTGTGTGTGTGTGTGTGTGCGTGTGTGAGTGTGAGGTAACGTTAAATGAAACACAGAGACAAGCAGAGACAAGCAGAATAGGGATAATGTAGAGTGGAGAAATCAGCTGCAAATCCGAAATATTTCCACACACGGCTCTTTCCTCCTTTCTTATCAACAAGTGGATTTAGCCATCACATCAGCAGCGCCGTCAGTCGCCATGTCTCAGCGCTTTCATGAAGAGGACGCAACTTCACGCTCTTTGTGCACGCATGCGCATCCAGAACCGGGTTTGACTGGGTACTCGGTACCACCGGAACTTGGTACCGTGACGTTTCAATTTCTTTAGTACCGACTTGGTTCCGAACACTAGTTCAAATCCTTAACCTCAAATATGTGCACTAATAATTATTTATAATATTGCATTCCTAAATGTTGCAGGTCAAACTCGAACCTGCATCACCTATATGAGCACTAGGGTTCAATGTCAAGCATTTGCACAGTGCTGTGCTTTTGCTTATCCTGCCCCACCGCACCTTCAGTCTTGTTATCTGGGTTCGGTGTAGCTCTAAGGTCATTTGAAGTATTTTCCGCTCCAAGCATCGCTTTCAGGGCGCCCGCTAACTGCACCTACCGAGTCACACGGGACGCCCAATTTATGGCAGCACACGGTGTACGCACATCACCGCGTTCTGTCTGCCTCTGGTACAAAACAGCAAGGCATTGGCCTCGGAGTCCCTCGAACCCTCACTATGTCAATTACCAGAGAGAGCAGGGTTAGATGTGAGGGGGAGATGTATAAAGGAAAGAAGCGAGAGATGGAGGTGAAGAAGTGCCGGAGGGGTGCTGAACAATCACGAAGCCTTTACCAGAAATAACAACAAAGCAAAATAGACATGAGATGAATGGAGAGGGAAGGAAAATAGAGAGGTGGAGATGAATGAAGGAAGAGGAAGGAGGAAGGGGAAATAAAAAAAAAAAAGTAGTTATGTGAACGGAGGATAAAGAGGGGAGGGGAAAACAGATGAGAGGAATATTGCTCTAATGAAGTGAACCCCTGCGGTGCTTATTAAGTTTGTTAGCTAAATACAGCATAGGTAAACAAAACATGACTGAACCTCCATCACCGGGTTCAAGAGAGCTCCAGTTCAAAGTCGCAACACATTTGTAGCAGAAATAGAGAAGCATTTTTCTGAAATGCGAAACACTGCAAAATATGGCAAATTCCTAACCACACGTAAGTACACCACTAATAATGACTGGGCAATAGGACTGGGACATGTTGCAGGCTGGATGCAAACCTGTATCACCTATTCAAAATGCAAGCGTGCATGTATGTTCTAATCATTCTTCTGCTGTTGTTTTGATGCTTGCCACAGGTGTCAGAGTGATCCAAAGTCATTCATTTTTAACCAGAGTCGGCAATTTGAAGGGACGTGCAATTGGTGATGCAACACATTTGAGCAGAGTTTGCAGCAACACGATGTGGCGACTTTTAATGAGAGTACAAACAGTGATCAGTCTCCCGACACAGTAGGAAAACAGAAATGCAACCAACACTTTCTTTACCTCTCCTACAGTCTTTTCCTGGCATTCAATCCTCTATCTATTAACCTTGTGTTCATCCAGACCGCCAACCTGACAATTTCAACCACCTATCCATTCTCATCCCACAATCCTCTAGTTCCCAAGGCACCCTCTGGTATTTCTTTCTTGATCTCTTCCAATCTGAATTCTCCATTCCTTACATCCACATGCCTCCTACCCAGTCTGATCTCCAGAGAAGCCCAGGGCTCCCGACCCACCTGAGCGCAGTTTTGAAGAGACACATGGCGAGCTGCGTTCAGAAAGCACAGCTGCAGGCGGTCCTGTTGAGCACCACCACTGACAACGACTAACAAGTAGAGCAGATCACAAACAGCACAGGGACTTATTACAGCAAACAGGCTGGAGCGTCAATGCAAGTCTCTCAGCATGGGACTCTGGGTATTTCGAGCTTTTTTCCCTCTCTCACACTCTCAGCCATATGCATTCACTCTTTATCCACTTATACAGTCACCTAGCAATGTTAGACAAGTCTCTAAATATTCTTTTTCAGCTCTTCACAACAAAGGTCAAACTCTTGTCCTACTTTGCTCAGATAAGCATTAGAAGCATCTTTCTAGTCCTAATTCTTAAAGCATTGTTTGAAATTCTAAAAACAATTGTTTGAGCACATCCAGTTACGTGCACGTCCACGTAAAACACCTGTGGAACATAGCGTTTTATTTAAAGCTTCATATTTGTATAAACCTCATACATGAAACACAAGCCGAACGCAAGTCTGTGTAAATATATTGTAACAAAAAAATTTACGTTTAAAACCATAGTTGCGTAAATTGGTACATCAATGCACTGGCAACATGAATTTGTGTAAATTGTTTGTAAAACTAGACTTATGTAAAAACTGTACGTCTGTGTAAATTGTAAAAAAAAAAAATATATAGTGTTGCACAGACACGTATGCAAAATGAATTTGTAAACTGTACTGTATGTAAAATGGTTATAAAAATGATTTTATTCTTAATCTGAAACACTGCAACAACAACACACACAAAAAAATTAGGCTACTTTGTAGTTGCATTGCATTTTTCTGCAGGATATATGTGATGGTAACACTCCCTGCGTTTTCCTGTTAGCTGAATGTGTAATGGTCTGAATTATAAAGTATAAAGCTAGCTGAATGTGTAATGGTCTAAGCATGAAGTAGTTTTCAATAGCTTTTCAACAGCCACGGTGCATTTGCTGATTTGGCCCACATACAGTATTTCAGAGGAGTTTCCAACCATTTATTGGGACATTCTTTTGATGTACTAACAAAGTACACAAAACATGTTTTTTTAGACAAGGAACCATGTTCTTTTTGGACAGTCTTTAAAAGTACTTTGAATAAATTTTTGATAACATGGTAATTTATCAACTTCAGTAGTATCTACAAGCTTCGTACTTTGACACCATAAAGCTAATATAACACAGCCTTTAAAATGAATAAAAACTCAACTGATTTACCTCTGATTTACCCTTTATCTCAACAAGCTGGGCATGAAGCCATTATTTTGTCTTGTTTTTCTCAATAGCTGTAATTAAATTAAACACAGATACGCTACCTTGAGCAGAGATCATTTTGAGTCAGCTTATTGTATCATCAAGGTTTAATAGACACCCATCTACCTTTCCTTCAGGTTTCTTTCCTTTCTAACCAAACATATTTTGCACAACAGAATTGTTCACAGTGTTTTAAGGGTAATTTAAGTAACAGGGAGGTGAGCAAAAGTGGACGTTCATGAAAATTGCTCATACATTTTTAGGGCATAATGTAATTTTTTTCAGTGGGGGGGGGGGGACTTTCGCAACTATTATCGGACTTTCACATTATGAGACTATGTTTTCACTTAAAGCTGAGTACCTTTAATGAATTACCTTTCAGTAATTAGAGCAATAAAAGGCAATTTTGCAGCCAAAGTACTTGTAAAGCGTTTTAGCTCCTTTACTTGAAACATGATATTCAACAAGAAAAATGCCAACTTGATTCCTCTATCCCTCAGGAATTGACTGGATTGTGTAAAGTTGTCGTTATGTACCAGAATGGAGCAAATCCCATTTCAGTTTGCTAAAACAGTGACTAAATGGCTATTTGGTAATAGCATGCAAGGCCTAAGTGACATGACAAAAATTAAAGATTTCCACCAATGAATCCTTCAGTTAAAGACACGGAATGTGCATTAAATAGATTACCTTTATTCAACAGAGTTTTTGTTGTTGTTATTTTTACCTCTCAAATGTCAGTCGAGAGAGAGTGGTGTCATGATTTGAATACAAAACAGAAATATTGTCTTCCAAACACACTGAGAGAAACCTGTCGTAATCTAATTTACCTCATTCCAATCCACAGTTTGAGAATTTGGCTTTTTTTTCCAATGTATACCTTAAACTGCACTGCCACCGAGACAACAGCAATAACAACAACAACAAACAATTTACCACAAGGCTTTGGCAAAGCCTGACTTTTGACCCTGCAGAAAATAAGCGCTATCCATCAAACACACATCGTCTTTCCTGAGGTAGGTTAATCGAATCTAGTAAATAAAGATATGTTTGCACCTGGTTATAGCAACTGAAAACAGTGCCACAACCATGACAGGTCCTTCTCAACTGCAGGTTAAATGAATAATCTGCATGTTGTTGTTCAATGTCGTCGGGTAGATTAGGGAGCATTTTCTGTATACTTTCTGAAAAGCCATTTCAACAAATATTTTATAATGCAAATCTACAGGAAGCTTCCATTAAAACAATGTTCAAATTAACATTCATCAACACACACATCAGATATGGTAAATAGAAGCTCAAGCATGCTTGCTTGACGTGTGAGAACCAATGAGGTTCAGTCTCATGTTACGCATCACGTTTGAGCTTCAGCAAGAACCAATGAGGTTCAGTCTCATGTTACGCATCACGTTTGAGCTTCAGCAAGAACCAATGAGGTTCATTCTCGTGTTACGCATCACGTTTGAGCTTCTGCAAGAACCAATGAGGATCATTCTCGTGTTACGCATCACGTTTGAGCTTCAGCAAGAACCAATGAGCTTCATTCTCGTGTTACGCATCACGTTTGAGCTTCAGCAAGAACCAATGAGGTTCATTCTCGTGTTACGCATCACGTTTGAGCTTCTGCAAGAACCAATGAGGATCATTCTCGTGTTACGCAACACGTTTGAGCTTCAGCAAGAACCAATGAGGTTCATTCTCGTGTTACGCAACACGTTTGAGCTTCAGCAAGAACCAATGAGGATCATTCTCGTGTTACGCATCACGTTTGAGCTTCAGCAAGAACCAATGAGCTTCATTCTCGTGTTACGCATCACGTTTGAGCTTCAGCAAGAACCAATGAGGTTCATTCTCGTGTTACGCATCACGTTTGAGCTTCTGCAAGAACCAATGAGGATCATTCTCGTGTTACGCATCACGTTTGAGCTTCAGCAAGAACCAATGAGCTTCATTCTCGTGTTACGCATCACGTTTGAGCTTCAGCAAGAACCAATGAGGTTCATTCTCGTGTTACGCATCACGTTTGAGCTTCTGCAAGAACCAATGAGGATCATTCTCGTGTTACGCAACACGTTTGAGCTTCAGCAAGAACCAATGAGGATCATTCTCGTGTTACGCATCACGTTTGAGCTTCAGCAAGAACCAATGAGGTTCATTCTCGTGTTACGCAACACGTTTGAGCTTCAGCAAGAACCAATGAGCTTCATTCTCATGTTACGCATCACGTTTGAGCTTCAGCAAGAACCAATGAGGTTCATTCTCGTGTTACGCATCACGTTTGAGCTTCAGCAAGAACCAATGAGGTTCATTCTCGTGTTACGCAACACGTTTGAGCTTCAGCAAGAACCAATGAGGTTCATTCTCGTGTTACGCAACACGTTTGAGCTTCAGCAAGAACCAATGAGGTTCATTCTCGTGTTACGCAACACGTTTGAGCTTCAGCTTGAGCTTCACAAGAACCAGTGAGTTTTTTTCTTGTGTATGCTTCTGTTTATGTTCAGTGGCCAATTATTTTATGTGCATAAAAGCCTAAATTCAATCGGTTCATCATATAAAGAGATTGTGTCTCTTCAAAAAATATAACTAAACCGCTTAATTCATATAGATTAGTATTACGATCTCTTTATGAACTTTTTGAAGCATCAAAGTGGAAGTTGCGTAGAATGTCAATGGAGGGACAGACATCTCTCAGATTTTATTAAACATATCTTTGTTTGTGTTCCAAAGATGAATGAATGTTTTACGGGTTTGGAACGACATGCGGGTAAGTAAATGATGACAGACTTTTCCCGAACTATCCCTTTAATGCATCATAGGCACACTTTTACGCAAAGAGTGTTCGAAAAGGTAAGAAGGATAATTCTTTTGAGATACCTTCTTCTGGCCCAAATCTAAGACAGAACTCAACATATCCTCCAGAGGCACCATCCAAGAATGCATTGCTAAGAGCTCTGTGGTACAAATCATCCTTTTCCCCAAATGTTGTTGTTGCATCATTAGATTAGCAACATGCTAACCTCAAACTCTACTGGAATCGACTGCGAACTGCTGCCTATGTAGAAAACTCCAGATCAGTCACTCATGAGGTTCAATTTCAATTAATTTGCTGCCTTAGCAGGATGCTGCCTATGTAGGCAATGTAGAGGCGGTGTACCCCACATAAACACACACACTTCTCAATCAAGACTGAGCCAATTTCAATAACAAGAAGTCTGGAGATTTCAATTATCCCATGAGGTGTTTCAACGAAATTAATTTAATTGAATAAACATTACAGCAGAAGTGCTCAATGTAATCTATTATTCACATTTATATGCAAATCAGCAAAAATAAAGAGGCACCTAGTGACAAATCCTGGCATTGTGCAAACGGTGTGTTCTGAGAGGGCGGAGAGAGACACAAATTCACATGAACAAAAAGGCACACTCCTATCAACCCCACAGTGCTGTATTTAACATTTCCGACTGAGGTGGGCTAAATGGGGATGCTGTAATAATGGAGTAAAATGGAAGCAGAGAGACTGAGCTGATCCCAGAACTGCCAGGCAGGGTTTTTTTGACAGCTGGCGTCTGGTGGAAAGACTTGGAAAAACAAAAGCACACAAACAACGACAAGCAATCAGTTCTCGACACCTTGCCCCTGGCATAAACCTTCATGTATTACAGGGAAGCAGAAAAAACACGACAGCGGCGTAGAAAAAGAGTGATAGTTATTGGATACGTCTAGCTTTGCTTTCTTCCATTTTTCTGTGAGCAGGAGACATGTTGGAGGACACTTGACACATCTGCGTCCTTGCGAGAGCAGGTCAGCACAAGGCTACGCACGTACACACAGTCTGAAATGACCAACGCTGTGATCCAAGGTGTGAGACTGACCACAATATACCAGTGTGTGTTTGTACGTCTGATTGTGCGTTTCGAAAATAAGTCTTTTTATTTATTTTTAGCTGCACTTTAGTTCCATCGGTTCGAAACGCCGCATTCTAACACATCAAATCTCAGATGCAGGGAGTCTTGCAGGGAAAGGATGCAGATTATTTTTAGATTTTAGCAGTCATCCTAGAAAATGTGCCTGAGGAAATAAACCTAATTTAAAACCCACATGAACACGTACTTGTTTGCAGAAACATGTTATGTTCAGGTGATGGAAAAACAAATCATTACATGCCTCACTCTGCAAGAATTCTTTTTTTTTTTTTTTAAATGGCCCGATGTTCCCACCTCTCCTTGACTATATTTATCTCTTTTTTTATTATTATTATTTATTTTTCATTAGGTCAAGTATGTATCCGTTTTGTTATCACGAGAGGGCAAACTCCCGCCATGTGGCAAGTGCTCTTAAATGAAGACAATTTCATTTAATGACAGACCACCTCTAGAACATCTCACCGACAGCCAATCAGAGCGCGGTAATAAAGGAAGCATGCTGCAACTTGATTTGCATAATGGCAGCGAGGCTTGTGGGTATTGATTACGGTTACATAGCGGCTCCAAAAATCAATTAAATTAATTGAGCAAACAACCGGAGATTATGCAGATTGGATGAAAAGAGGGGAACAGGCAGAAAAAAAAGAATAAAAAGAGGAAAGCAGCAGCTGTTTTGGTGGAGTAATGGAACAGAACAAGGAAGGACTGATTAGGAGAGGACGCAAATCTCTCTCCTGCAACAGTCCTCCATCTCACCGCTCATTTCCGTCCTTTCAGTCCTCCAATTTCAACGTTTTTGGGCAGATATACGCAGATCTGTCACTGATGGGCAGGGCGATGTGTATCACGTGCCACAGGAGATCCGTGTCAACCAGTACAGAGTTTGCTATACCACTATTATTTTACTATTTAAATAAAAAAAAATAAAAAAAATTTAAATACTATTTAGATTTAAGTATTATAACATTAAGAGGTTAAATAAACCTCTAAAATATTATGAATTAATTTGTTTTTTATAAAAAACAACTAAACTTTTAATGCTAAACCATAAAAAAGCCATGAATGTTTGCCCTGAAATAATTTATTATTTATAGTTTTATTTTATGAATATTCGTATCTTTTGGTTGCATGCTTGCATCATGTTTTAAATAAAAAAAAAGTGAATTATTGAGATGAAGTACTGAACCTTCACCGGATTACCCAGCAATAATAACAATACCGTGTCATATAATGTTACCATGATATAAAATGTTTCGTAACATGATAAGATTTTGATTGTGCCGCCCACCCCTACTACAACATGAGGTAATTCAAACCCTTATTTTACAGTAATAGCGCTGTACTTCAAGGTGACCTCCAGCCAGTGGCCCGTGACAAAACAAACACTCTGTAAAGATGTGATGGCATGTGATACGGAAGGAAGAAAAGGGAACGAGCGATGGAGAGATCTGTCCTGCGGTGAGACCGGAGGGTGGCAGCTCCTCTTTGACATGTGTTGGGAAACTGGCACAGCGGGCAGAAGCCTCGAGAGCACAGAGAGGGCGAGAGGGCACAGAGGCAATAGAAGAGGGAAAGGGAGGTACGCCAGATGGCATCCGAGAACTTTCTCAAACACTTTCTCTTGCCAAGGGGAGTGGGCTTGAGTTGTGAAAGGTGCCACAGGGCACACACCATGTCCGCTGCAACACAGGAGTCACAACCCAAGCCAGGCGTTGCTGGAAGTCCACAGGAGTGTGTGTGTGTGTGTGTGTGTGTGTGTGAGAAACACACCATATGGAAGCGTGCACCTGCAGGTCATTATTACTACAGGCCGGATAACACTCATGATCAAGAGGAGCAGCACACCTGCACTCCACCACGACCTGGGCGTCACACCACTGCTCCATTCGCAATTTGCATTTTTTTTTTTTTTTTTTTTCAGAACTACAAACATATTTTAAAGCACACTTATCATTTAAAAGCTCGGACACTACTCATTTTTATTTTTCACATTTTAGAATAATAGTAGTCTTAAAAACGACCAACATAACATAAAAAGAGAGGTGGGATGTAGTATGGAAAATCTTCTTTTTTTTTTGTTTCCTCACAGTAGCTACCCTTTGTATAGATGAAATAAAAAATAAAAATATCCCCCACCAAATGCAAACAGGACATTGCATTACAAAACAATACATAATATTATATTGTATTATAGTGTAAGCCACGTAACATGTTGGTTTTTTCAATAGTATCCGGCGAAAGTGATGAAATAAGTGGGGAGGGTTTCTATGAAATCCGGACTACAAGTGACAATACCAATGTAACTAAACTTTGTTGTAAATCTGCACCTTTATCTACACACCATTTCATAAACATCCCCGTAATCCATGTTACCCTTAACACTCACTAACAGTTCAGACAAGTTATGGAAAATTATTGCCTGATTCAAACTTATAACTTATGAGGTTTGACTGTAAATCATTTTTTGACCAATTCATTAGAAGAATTGTGAGTCATCAGTTCATGAATCCAAACCACATCACTGCACAGTACGCAGTCGGCAAAAACAACGTAAGCGAAAAATACATTTTCTATTAACTATCCTATATGGACCACAAATATCTGTAAATGATCAAAAGGTTCATGAATGAAACCCCTTATATTTGTATTGTGCGTAAGTACGTTCTTACGGTTTCCCAATCTTACGATGTTTTAGAGTGACAGAAAGCCTCTTGTTGAAGAATGTTTGTGTGTGTGTGAGAGAAAGAGAGCAGGAGATGATGACCGAGGGCGGGGAAAGACACCGAGCGGAACAGAGGACAACATTAGAGAAAGAAAGAGCTGGAGTCATGGTCAGGGTTAAGGACGGAGAGAGGAACAGAGAGAGAAAGGAAGAAGTGCTTTAACAAGGCAGCGTGTCGCATTAGCGGATTCATGCAGGACCATAAAACACAAGAGCCAGAGACAATCCTACTGTTTACAACCAAAGATACACTCACAACACTCACACACTAGCCTATATACTGTATACACAATGCACTGTCGTGAACATTAACAGCTGTAGGAAAATAGAAATAGAAAAAACTGAATTTTTTTTTAGCATAATTTGTGCTAAACAAGCTAAATTTATTGAAACACTGTTGTCAAGTATCATTGCATAATTAACACAATCTTGACAGTTTTATCAACTAGCTGCACTGGAATACCTAGAAAATAGAATAAAACATGAACTCAAAATTGATCATATTTACTTTGTTAGCACACATTATTCTTGTGGTGAACAATTAATCTGTGCGAGTTAATCAACAGAACAGAATGTTGTTTGTCTTAGTAATCTTTCGTCAATATCAGGAGATTTGGATTGGCGTTCCTTCAGTGAAGGACGTCAACAAGAAAGAAAGAAAGAAAGAAAGAAAGAAAGAAAGAAAGAAAGAAAGAAAGAAAGAAAGAAAGAAAGAAAGAAAGAGATAACTAGAACAACAACCTAAAATTCTGTTTGTTACTATTACTTATGTCGTCTCCCACTTTAAATGCTCAAGCTCCTTCAAGTACGGTGGATTCTAATTGGCTTGTTTTAAATGTTTTTATCGTTCATCAGCAAGGGAAAAAAAAATCTGAACAAGATTCCAAAAATATTGTTTGTCTGTGTAATTACCGTTAATTGTGTAGTGGATATCCCTATTTTCAAAGTATTAGAATGATTATTAAACCTTTATAGTTCTGGTTACCATTACAGTGATCATCCTTGGTGTGAGAGACTTCCAATGGCAGCCATCTTGTTCTGAGTATTTATAACTTGAATGTAGTAACGGTTTAAAACCACCTAAAATCAGCGTAAGCAAGTTTAATGGTTTAATGTTCTCCTAGTCTGGTCAATGTGATCTGTTGGCTCCTTTGGGAAGGTTTTGGACAAAGCCCTGGAGGTGTCAAAAGACTTTTGTTGACACAATTTCTCAGTCCAGGTAACTGTTCAAAATTGTTCATTTTAGGGATACAAATTGGTATCGGACGATAATCACATTCTATGACTCCATCGTGAGTCCCTAACTTTGCCCGATCTCATGAACCGATCGTCATTTGAAGAGGTAAACCTGTAAAAAGTTGCCACTGACGCACATGTAAAAAGTATACAGATGAGGCTTTTGTTTTGTAGTTTTGCGAAACATTAGTAAACCACAGTGAATCACAACTTTATTTAGAGCTGTCTCCATTGTAAAGTTTAACCATTGGAAAGTGTTTTACATCTGGAGCCCGTCTTGATTTACCGTGCGCCGTAGAATAGGAGAACACAACTGAAACTGAAACAGCGCTGGAAGATCATCGAAAACCAAACTTGATTTTATGACCTGTCATATAATAGTCATCATGCCAAGCGTGAGTATTAACAAAATAAAAGTGCATGACTTTTTCTCTGGTGTTGTAACATCAAAACATAATCAAAATCTATTTTCTTCAAAATTTTAGACCATGTACGTGCATTTACTAAAAGTAAGCCATGCCATGCCAGCTTATGCCACTTGAAATCATGTGAAATCATTTAAAAATGCCTTCAGGGTGTAACGTTAAAAGTGAGAGCCAACAGAGAGCTTACATAATACTTATATAAAGCTTGAATGATCGTGCAGTCGTCGATATTGGCGGCATCCCTAGATCATTTACATATACCGACACTGTAACGACAGAAAGCTGGTTGAAAATCTCAAACCCACTAATATACTTCAAAGATATAAACTCATAAACTTCAGAGACGTTGGCAACTACAGAATCTGTCCCGCAGAATGATAAGAACCTGTGCACTCCACAAATTGCATAAAGTCAAATAATCATATTGAAGCTTGATATAACTCTTGCCATAATTGTACACAACTTGCATCAGATTGTGAGCGCACGTCATCTGAGGCTGAGACCGGATCTAAACGTTCTGATTGGGTTTCCACATGATATGGAGAAGAATGGACCGATCCCAGTGTTGGATCCGAGGCTTCATATAACCCTCCAAACAGGACACAAACAGAAATGCACACATGGACACGACAGGTATATATTATTTATATTCATTTGTATTCTCTCTTCTCATCTTCTATCTCTGGCTAAACACCTCAAATGAGCTGAACACACAGCATGGCCAGTTGGTGACCCTTCCCAGCTCACACACAGATGTGCTCGTTCCCCGGCTCCGTGAACTCAGGGAGAAAAGGTAGGGTGGATGGAGAGAAGGAAGGCAAGGACGAAAAAATCTATAGTGGTACCTATTCGCTAAGTGATACAATCTTTGCTCACTTCCCCTTGAAATGAGGTGCTTCTGTGAAAGGGATCTCATTTCCCCTCAGCCAATCAGCTTGTGAGCATACGGGTGATGCGTGGGATCTCTGAGGGACAGACATACGCCTACAATGAACACACACACACACTGGTCTGGATTCACGTCATAAATCTACGAGGACACCTGGGAATATAGGATGTAAGCCCAGAATTAAATGCAATTGGCTTGGGGAAGTTCAGCTTTGGTAGAGCCGTTGAGTGACAGCCGCATAACCTCACAGTGTCGACGTCCGTTCTGGTGAAGGCTGATATGAGATTCGATGGGTTAAAATGAAATATCCTCTCACTACGGGAAGAACTTATGACGGTTTGGTCTAGAGCGCTGAGACCTGAAAAAAATTGCTGACATGAGCTCTTATACTAGCAAATACACCATTTTTGTTGTCCTTTTTGCCATTATAATTAGGTCAGAATATTTCAAATACTTCAACTATGTTGATATTAATAAAAATAAAAATAAAAATGTCAAGAAATAAAATTTGCTCAAAATATATTAAGCTAAATCAAGCTTTATTAAAATTACAATAGACCATAATAACTATAAAAAAAACTATAATTGATTTATATTAATGAATTACTTTCAATGAATTGATTTGCTTCATCGTTCAGAAATGTTGACAGAAGTAGTCTACTTATGTACCATTATACATGTATGTACTTAACAGATTTTTTTTATCACAATGCATTATGATATTTATACTATGATTTATAATCATAGACTAAGACATTTTTGTTATAATTAAAAAAAATCAGTATTCAGCCCGTTCATTTGTGAAAAACATATTTAGCTAATGCAAAACATTTCTGATTGAATGAAAAACTATTTTAAGTAATTTGAGAGTAAATATATTATACAGATATCTTCTCCATATCCACATTTTTTATAACATAATAATAATATAATAATGTATAACATGTATTATATATATGTATATAAATACAATTTATATTTTATTTTATACTTCACTACATTGTCCAACCATAGATTAAATTACAATACAAGCAATGATTTTGGATTTTAGCTGGAATTTTTAATAGGTAAATGTGTTCAATAGAGAGGTCACTGATGCTGAAGACTCTCGTAAAAGCCGATGAGAGCAGATCGTTGGCCCGCGGATGTCGATATGCTAAAGACGAGCTGCCGCTGGCCTTTGGTCTGAACCGATAACCTGAGCAGAGCCGCTCCAGAGCCCTTCAAATAACCTCTTCTCCGAGCAGAGAAACAACACACTGTCTTCAGAGCACTGCAATACAGTCATGTGGAGTGTAACTAACACACTCAGTGAATATACAGTGAAACACACTCACACACACACACACACACACACTCACACTCACATTCAACCACACACTCTCTCTCACACACACACTCACACACTCACACCCACACACTCACACCCACACACACACACCCACACACACACACACACACACACACACACACACACACACACTCACACTCACATTCAACCACACACTCTCTCTCACACACACACTCACACACTCACACCCACAAACTCACACCCACACTCACACTCTCTCTCTCTCACACACACACACACACACTCACACTCACATTCAACCACACACTCTCTCTCACACATACACACACACACACACACACACACACACACACACACACACACACACACTCACACTCACATTCAACCACACACTCTCTCTCACACACACACTCACACACTCACACCCACACACTCACACGTGTTGTGTTTTCATGTTTTATGGGGACTTTCCATAGACATAATGATTTTTATACTGTACAGACTGTATATTCTGTCCCCTTACACTGCCCCTGTCCCTAAACCTACCCATCACAGGAGACATTCTGCATTTTCACATTTTCAAACAACATCACTTAGTGTGATTTATAAGCTGATTTCCTCATGGGGACCAAAAAATGTCCCCACACGAACAAGGATTTCGGATATTGCCATCCTTGTGGGGACATTTTGTCCCCATAACGTAGGGTTTACCAGGCCACACACACTCACACTCACACTCTCTCTCTCATACACACACACACACACACACACACACACACACACACACACACACACACACACACACACACACACACACACACACACACACTCACACTCACACTCACACACTCACTCACACTTACACTCTCTCTTACACACACACACACACACACACACACAAACACACACACTCACACACTCACTCACACTCACACTCACGCATTTCACACACACACACACACACTCTCTCTCTCTCTCACACTCACACTCACACTCACACATTTCACAGTCAAACCTCTGCTTAAATGTCACATTATCTCATCTGAGGATCAGACCACAGCAGAAAGTTAGAGACTGAGAAAAGTGTGTCAAAAATCCAGGAAAGGAAGAAATAAAAAAATAGGAAAACAGTGAAAACCTTCAGTGAAAAGAAGCAATAATTCACAGTGCACAATGAAGCTCACATCGCCGAGTGCAAAAATAAGGAACATCACTGAGAGATTCATAAACACACTCGCACATCATTGGTGGTGTATATATTGAGGCTATTAAAGGTACAATATGTAGCTTTTTTGGCCACAAGAGGGCGCAGTTTCCAACAATAACACAGGCGTAGGTTTATGACGCAGTGACGAGCTGAATGATGGGACTTGCTGTCAAGCTGATGGATCTAATAATGTTCATGGATGAGTGAAAACATTCATGTTTTTTAACATTACGAGTACGAGTGGAAACCGAGGATAATGCGTCATTGACAGGCGACATTTTTTTCCGGGACAGCCACTTATTTAAAATTGGAATTTCTCTGAAAAAAAAAATCTTTGGAGACTTTTGGGATATTGTAAGTACACAACTGCAGGAAATATATCACACTGTGCAAGTGATTTTTGGATATTTTATTACAAAATTCCTACATATTGTATCTTTAATTTCACATGATGAAACATACAAAAGAAATGTGAATCAGCAAATGTCATTTTATAGTCTGAGTTGACATTTTCACACATTCACATATCAGTGATGTAGTTCATCAGCACAGGTTAAACAGCACTGATGACCAGAGCTAGAATCCCCCGGGACCCTCATACTGTACCAGCACACACACACACACACACACACACACACACGCACACACACACACACACACACACACACACACACCTTCTCTCGGTCCCTCGCTAGGCTCCGAATCCCTCAGAGATTAACCTGGATCTGTGTCCTTCAGGGATCCGCATTAACAGTGCTCCGGGGAGACGGTTCCCCTGCCGCCCGTCAGCGTTACATTAGCCTCCAATAAACCGCCGTATGAATCATTCCATAGCCTGACCAATAAACAAAAAACTCTACAGACAAGCTGAATTGGAGACATTTAAACATAATGTATATTATGGCTGCCAGCTTTCTAAGTTTCTAAGAGAATGTCAAGAGAATGTCAAGCAGTTGATATGCAGAACAGTCGACGCTAGCCTAACTATAGACATTAGCACAACCCCGGCGAGTGGTTCAGACGGTCCGTCAAGGTTTTATTTTGTGATTATGACTAGTAACTATTACTAGTATGACTATTTAATGACTCGTAAATGTAAGTACACATTGATGGCCTAAGACACGAAACGAGCGGTTTGTGTGAGAAAACGAACAGTATTTATATTGTTTTTACCTCTTGTAACCACAGCCACGTCCAAGTGTCGTGTGTACTTACATTTACAAGTCATTAAATTATGTTTAATTTGGACTTCTCTGTGCTGCTCTTTGAGGTGGTGACCATAGACCTGCATTATATGACTGACAGACAACAACGGTTTGACCTAAAAATATCAAAATTGAAACTACTGCGGAAACAAAGACACCTACATCTTGGATGCCCTTGAGGTAAGCTAAAACATACAAAATTTTTATTTCAAAGTGAACTATCCCTTTAATAATCTGTTTTATGACAGATTTCAATTTTAACCATAATTGCTCAATACATGTTTTTAGGATGTATCCAGTTATTTTGTACCATATGTATAGCCTGTAACACACAGACACAGGTATGGAGACCGAGAGCTGAGAACATTTGGAAATTCCACTCACATTGTCTGGACTAAGCCAGCATTAGCAACTTTCTCCAGATCCACAGATGTGCAGGCCGAGGGCTGACCCCTCGACCTCAATCTCTGTTGACCCCTGACCCCTGTCTCCATGACACCCCCCCCCCCCCACAGCACACAGATCTGCCTGCCGTTTCCTTCACCTAGAACACTAACTCCTCTGTGTCTGTTTTCCTCTTCACATTATTCTAACAGACTCCCTTAAGAGCAATCCAATCAAAGAGCTCATGGCTGTAGATACATCAGCCAACGCGCTCGGTGAGAAAACCACATGCACATTAGCATTAAAACTTAGCGAAGCATGAACAGAAATTCTGAGTCAAAAGACAATGCTGGTAATAAGATAGGCACTATTTTTAAAGCCCCACTGATTTTTTTTTTTTAAACTGAGGTATAACATTTGAAATGACAAATATGGGATGGAGGTTTCATTCAAATTTAAATACATCTGCTAAACATTTCCATAACGTCTTATTGGTTTGTTTTGAAAGCCACAAGCATCGTGCCGTTTATACAAACCCCGACTGCCGGCTGTGTAATGCAAATGTCTGAAGCAGGGTTGCCAGATCTGCACAACAAATCCACCAATTGCTAATCAAAATTAAGAAGAGTCTAATTAGGAAAAGTTAAGGGGGGGGGGATTAAGAAGAGTCTAATTAAGAAGAGTTAAATTTGTATCAGAAATAATATTCAATTAAAACATTATATTCACATAGGTATTTATTTAATTAAATGGTACATAAAAAATATTATGAAATAAAATGAGAGTGGGTGGTTTCCAAGGTGTTTCTATGCAGTTGCTAAGCTGTATGATGGGGTTTATCATGTTTGTATGTGGTTGCTAAGTTGTTCTGAGTGATTGCTTTGCGGTTGCTATGGTAAGGTTTTTTCAGGGGTTTTACTGCGCTTGTATATTGTTGCTAGGATGTTCTGGGTGGTTGCTATGTAGTTGCTAAGGGGTTTTCTGCATGTTTGTACAGTATATGGTTGCTCATGTGTTCTGGGTGGTTGCTATGCAGTTGTTAAGGTGTTTTGAGGCGTTTTTAGCTGTTATAATGTGGTTGATGGGGTCTTCTGAATGGTTTTCATCTTGTTAGTACTGCATGTGGTTGCTAGGGTGTTCTGGGTGGTTGCTATGTGGTTGTTAAGGTGTTAGTACTGCATGTGGTTGCTAGGGTGTTCTGGGTGGTTGCTATGTGGTTGTTAAGGTGTTAGTACTGCATGTGGTTGCTAGGGTGTTCTGAGTGGTTGTCATATGACTGCAAATGTTTTCCGGAAGGGTTTTCAGCCGTTTGTATGTGGTTGCTTGGGTGTTCTGGATAGTTGTTATATAGTTGCTAAGGTGTTCTGAAGGGTTTTCAGCTGTTTGTATGTGGTTGCTAGGGTGTTCTGAGTGGATGTCATATGACTGCAAATGTGTTCCAGAAGGGTTTTCAGCCGTTTGTATGTGGTTGCTAGGGTGTTAGTACTGCATGTGGTTGCTAGGGTGTTCTGAGTGGTTGTCATATGACTGCGAATGTTTTCCGGAAGGGTTTTCAGACGTTTGTATGTGGTTGCTAGGGTGTTCTGGATGGTTGTTATATAGTTGCTAAGGTGTTCTGAAGGGTTTTCAGCCGTTTGTATGTGGTTGCTTGGGTGTTCTGGGTGGTTGTTATATAGTTGCTAAGGTGTTCTGAAGGGTTTTCAGCCGTTTGTATGTGGTTGCTAGGGTGTTCTGGATAGTTGTTATATAGTTGCTAAGGTGTTCTGAAGGGTTTTCAGCTGTTTGTATGTGGTTGCTAGGGTGTTCTGAGTGGATGTCATATGACTGCAAATGTGTTCCAGAAGGGTTTTCAGCCGTTTGTATGTGGTTGCTAAGGTGTTCTGGGTGGTTGTTATATAGTTGCTAAGGTGTTCTGAAGGGTTTTCAGCCGTTTGTATGTGGTTGCTAGGGTGTTCTGGATAGTTGTTATATAGTTGCTAAGGTGTTCTGAAGGGTTTTCAGCTGTTTGTATGTGGTTGCTAGGGTGTTCTGAGTGGATGTCATATGACTGCAAATGTGTTCCAGAAGGGTTTTCAGCCGTTTGTATGTGGGGTAACACTTTATTTGAAGGGGTGTGCATAAGACTGACATGACACTGTCATAAACATGACATAACACCTGTCATGAACATGAATGAGTCTTTATGAATGTTTATGACTGTTGTCATTAAGTGTCATTCGGTAAATTATGACACTTTTAATGCAAAGTTGACATTGTTTAAAATGTCTTTGTTATGACAACTTGACATTACCCAAGACAAAAATGTTTTGATTGTGACAACTTGACATTAACAAAGAAATCATAACCTAATTATCAAACTTAAAGCATTTGACAGTGTAATAACCCCTAATGACATCTTTATAACTAGTACAATGTGTTCCACTTTACTTGAGGACAAGTAAAATATTCATGACAGTTATAATGGTGTCATGACGGCCAAAGTTGTGACAGGTTGACAGGTTATGATTTCTTGGGTAATGTCAAGTTGTCATAACAAAGACATTTTAAACAATGTCAACTTTGCATTAAAAGTGTCATAATTTACCGAATGACACTTAATGACAACAGTCATAAACATTCATAAAGACTCCTTCATGTTCATGACAGGTGTTATGTCATGTTTATGACAGTGTCATGTCAGTCTTATGCACACCCCTTCAAATAAAGTGTTACCGTATGTGGTTGCTAGGGTGTTCTGGATGGTTGTTATATAGTTGCTAAGGTGTTCTGAAGGGTTTTCAGCCATTTGCATGTGGTTGCTAGGGTGTTCTGATTGCATTCAATGCGGTGCTAAGGTTCTGAGGGTTTTTCAGCATGCTAGTAAATGGTTGCAAGGGTGTTCTGTTTGGTTACTATGTGGTTATATATATATATATATGTGAATGACGTAATCTGCAATGAAAATTACTGTGATATTTTGGCTTCATTTTTCTACAGTGAAAGGAAGCAGAGACACTGTCCATCTTTTTCTTTTTTTTTCAGTGTATGTTCTCAAACAGCAAGCTCAAATCCAACAGGACTCACACTTACACTGAGGCTTTTGACAGGATATAAATCCCCCAATCGCTCAAATTACTGCGTAACACAAATGTGGAATAATAACCCTCGGTAGAACCTTTTTATTTTTAAAACATTACTGGCGCTGAGCTGAAAACATTGGTTTAACAGCTGGGGTTTTTAAAACAGAACAGCGAGTTGATTATAGGTTAGTTTAACCTTATTTCATAGTTTAACATTTAGGTTGTTTTCAAACAATGCCAGTGCAACACTGAGTCACAGAAAATATTCCAGCTCATTTTGACCCAATGCCACTCAATATTAATGTCACAATGAGTCACAGTAATACAGCCCCCCTCATTCTCATCTTTTATGTCTTGTTTTGCTCTCTTTCACCATCTCCGTAACTTACAGCTCGCTCTATCTACTCAGGCCTACCAGCAAGGACGGCGAGAACTCAGGCTACGGTGGAATGACTAATTGGTTAAACAAGATTTTCTCTCTGGTAGAAGTCTCCCTCTTTTGGATCTATTTTTTTGTAGAATTGGAACAGAATCTGAGTTGTTTTCTTAAGAAGTTTAGTATTTGTACTATCCCAACAGGATTTCATATTTGGTAGCTAAAATTGTGTCAGCTTAAGTATGTAGATATCCGTTTCCTTGTTCGGAGTGTGTGAAGTCGGGTCCATCTGTGTTTATGGACTGCCCTTGTGGCCTTTGCTTCTGTCAGCATGAGGTCACTTCCTCCGGATACTTCCACACATTTGTCACTTCTAAGACTATGTTGAGCTTTAAAGTAAGCATGAAAAAAATCAAAATTGACCCTATTTACTTTCTTAAAGGGATAGTTCACCCAAAAATGATTTAACTTACTCTCATATCTTTCCAAACCTGTATGTATTTCTTTCTTCTGTGGAATTAAAAGCAAGGAGTTGCGAACAACGTGAGGCTGAGTAAATAAAATACTTTTTATTTTTGGGTGACTATACCTTTAAGAACAAGGTCAATTTTGATTTCTGATGATTTTTTTTTCTGGATGAATATCCTGTTATTCTCAGAATATGTGTCACATTGGGTTGCAGACATTTGTCTTAGAGTGATTAATAAGAAACATGGAATAATAATCAGTAGCTCTGAAAACAAACAGGGGGATCTAAAGGTCAAGATCTGTGAGTAAATTATGCACGAAAAAACACACACACGCAGAAAACCGGATATTTTCATGCAGGTAGACCTAAAACCGTAGAAGACCCAAAGTGGTCTTGTGACATTCAGAAAGACCTCAAAGCATTGAGCAACCTGTAAACGAGGAGAAAACATGGAGGCTAAAAGGACTAGCGAGTATCAAAAGCTAAAATCTAGCAAATGCATTTTCTCAGGAATGTCTATTCTCCTGCCAGTCCTTAACAGCAAACGCCCCTCGACACACACACAGACACACACACACACACACACACACACACACACACACACACACACACACACACACACACACACACACTCTTATCGGCTCCGTTGACTCACACTCTTCATCTCCCTCCTCGCTCCATCCACTTCTAAAGTAGCTTTGAAGTTATTTTGGAATCAATACTTCATGGAAGCCAGTGAACGACTATCAGGATACAGAAGGGAACAGTGAACTAGATTTAAGGAGCCGTTTAGTAAAGAGGGCCAGGCTGACCCTGTCAGAAAGCCAAAGTTACGCTCTCAGACAGAACAGATGAGATTCCTCCAACATGCAGATGCTAGTTTGAACCCAATGACAAACCGCCTTGATTCTATTACCAACACACCAGCTAAATTGCTCTAAATATCATATTAAGGACATTCAAAGAGAAGTTTTTAAAAGACCTAATTTCTCTTGCCAAAGCCCTTTTATAGTATGTTATTATTTGTTTTAAACTAACTATGCTATGCTATGCTATGCTAACCTTCATGAAATTTTCGTTATAGATCCATGATGGCTTATGTCAGAAATTTCCCTTAAAACATCAGAAATCTGCCATAAAAAAACACACAGATTGAACCAGTTTCTATTCCAACGTTTCCAAGATAGTCTTAACTGTATTTAAATGTGCAACATGTAACATGTAACATGAAATATATAATGAAATACACACACACTTTTATTAGGTACACCAGTTCAACTGCTTGTTAACGAAAATAACTAATCAGCCAATCATATGGCAGCAATTTGATGCATTTAGGCATGTAGACATGGTCAAGAGGATCCGCTGAAGCTCAAACTGAGCATCAGATCGAGGGAGAAAGTGGATTTAAGCATCAGATCGAAGAAGAAAGCGGATTTAAGCATCAGATCGAGGGAGAAAGCGGATTTGAGCATCAGATCGAGGGAGAAAGCTGATTTGAGCATCAGATCGAGGGAGAAAGCTGATTTGAGCATCAGATCGAGGGAGAAAGCGGATTTGAGCATCAGATCGAGGGAGAAAGCTGATTTGAGCATCAGATCGAGGGAGAAAGCTGATTTGAGCATCAGATCGAGGGAGAAAGCGGATTTGAGCATCAGATCGAGGGAGAAAGCTGATTTGAGCATCAGATCGAGGGAGAAAGCTGATTTGAGCATCAGATCGAGGGAGAAAGCGGATTTAAGCATCAGATCGAGGGAGAAAGCTGATTTGGAGAAAGCGGATTTGAGCATCAGATCGAGGGAGAAAGCTGATTTAAGCATCAGATCGAGGGAGAAAGCGGCTTTAAGCATCAGATCGAGGGAGAAAGCGGCTTTAAGCATCAGATCGAGGGAGAAAGCGGATTTAAGCATCAGATCGAGGGAGAAAGCGGATTTAAGCATCAGATTGAGGGAGAAAGCGGATTTAAGCATCAGATCGAGGGAGAAAGCGGATTTTTGCATCAGATCGAGGGAGAAAGCGGATTTAAGCATCAGATCGAGGGAGAAAGCGGATTTAAGCATCAGATCGAGGGAGAAAGCGGATTTAAGCATCAGATCGAGGGAGAAATCGGCTTTAAGCATCAGATCGAGGGAGAAAGCGGATTTTTGCATCAGATCGAGGGAGAAAGCGGATTTAAGCATCAGATCGAGGGAGAAAGCGGATTTAAGCATCAGATCGAGGGAGAAAGCGGATTTAAGCATCAGATCGAGGGAGAATGCGGATTTGAGCATCAGATCGAGGGAGAAAGCGGATTTGAGCATCAGATCGATGGAGAAAGCTGATTTAAGCATCAGATCGAGGGAGAAAGCGGCTTTAAGCATCAGATCGAGGGATAAAGCGGATTTAAGCATCAGATCGAGGGATCGAGGGAGAAAGCGGATTTAAGCATCAGATCGAGGGAGAAAGCTGATTTAAGCATCAGATCGAGGGAGAAAGCGGCATTAAGCATCAGATCGAGGGAGAAAGCGGATTTGAGCATCAGATCGAGGGAGAAAGCTGAATTGAGCATCAGATCGAGGGAGAAAGCGGATTTAAGCATCAGATCGAGGGAGAAAGCTGATTTGAGCATCAGATCGAGGGAGAAAGCTGATTTGAGCATCAGATCGAGGGAGAAAGCTGATTTGAGAATCAGATCGAGGGAGAAAGCTGATTTGAGCATCAGATCGAGGGAGAAAGCTGATTTGAGCATCAGATTGAGCATCAGATCAAGGGAGAAAGCGGATATAAACATCAGATCAAGGGAGAAAGCGGATTTAAGCATCAGATCGAGGGAGAAAGCGGATTTGAGCATCAGATCGAGGGAGAAAGCTGATTTGAGCATCAGATCGAGGGAGAAAGCTGATTTGAGCATCAGATCGAGGGAGAAAGATGATTTAAGCATCAGATCGAGGGAGAAAGCTGATTTGAGCATCAGATCGAGGGAGAAAGATGATTTAAGCATCAGATCGAGGGAGAAAGCTGATTTAAGCATCAGATCGAGGGAGAAAGCTGATTTGAGCATCAGATCGAGGGAGAAAGATGATTTAAGCATCAGATCGAGGGAGAAAGATGATTTAAGCATCAGATCGAGGGAGAAAGCTGATTTGAGAATCAGATCGAGGGAGAAAGATGATTTAAGCATCAGATCGAGGGAGAAAGCTGATTTGAGCATCAGATCGAGAGAGAAAGCGGATTTAAGCATCAGATCGAGGGAGAAAGCGGATTTAAGTGACTTTAAACGTGGTTGTTGGTGCCAGACGGGCTGGTATGAGTATTTCAGAAACTGGGATTTTCACACACAACCATCTTTAGGGTTAACAGAGAATGGTCTGTGTAACGAAGTTAGTAATTCAATCGATCACAAAACACATGGAACCTTGAAGCAGACTACAGAAGAAGACTACACAGAGTGCTACTCCTGTCAGCGAAGAACAGCAAACTGAGGCTAATTCACACAGGCTCACCAAAATCAGACAACAGAAGACTGGAAAAGCGTTGATTGGTCTGAATGGTCTCGATTTCTGCTGTGACGTTCTGATGGTAAGGTCAGAATTTGGTGAAAACAACATCCATCCTGCATTATCAACGGGTCAGGCTTCTGCTGGTTGTGTAATGCTGAGGAGGATATTTTCTTGGCCCTTCAGTTCCAATTGAGCATCGTTACAACATCACAGCGTCCCTGAGTATTGTTGGAGACCATGTCCATCCCTTTATGACCACAGTGGACACATCTTCTGATGGCTATTTCCAGCAGAATAACGCACCGTGCCACAAAGCTCAAATCATCTCAAACTGGTCAAATTAGTTCCCATTTTATTAATTACAAAGACAATGTGCACCAATGAATTGACAGTGAATGTTCTTACACACACAGTCTTACACCAATTATGCTTTATAAACCCACATCAATCTTTTTTTTTAATCTTTTTTTGTTTTGTTGGTAAAGGTCACAAAGCCAAAACTGATCAGCACAAATAGATTTTCACTCTTTATGTTAATTACTGTCTGCTTATTCAATGTGCGCATTTTACATCTTGATGCTAAAACCTGAGAAAAACATATTGCGTAAACTCTGGTGTTTTAGAGAAAACTCTAAAGTTTTCTGGTGTTGACCTTAATATGAGTGCCCCAGTAAAGTATCGAAATGGCATCAGGGTTTAATTTAACAACAGGACACAAAGTCTTGCAGCTCTTTCTCTGATCAGCTCATTCGTCGTAGGAAATCTAAAGGCTTGTCAGTCACCATCGAAGCTCGAGAAGATCACACGCTCTCCCGGCACTCGTGGAGTCACACGCATGAGTGTGAGCACGTGTCTGATGAATGCTAATTAAACAGATTACAACAGTGGTACGAGTGACCCGCGGTGATAAAGGAGGTGACCTAGTATTAATGTTCTCCACCCATTCTATTTAATCCAATAGAATGTCTTTCTGCACGCCTCTTTGTTCGGCCTCAACCTGCCACTCAAATGATCATTGTATTCCCGTTCACTTTTTCACTCAACAATGCCTTACGTAAATCTAGCATGGATGCAGCGGCTATTCAGCGTACCGACAAAGAGCTGTATTGTCTTATTGTGTGTCTCTCAAAGTTTAGCATTTAAAGGCAAATAAACAGAAAAACCGATCTTGAAAGTGAGATAAACACCCAATTCCAAGCAGCAAGACAGCAACTAAATGAACCTTCTTTTAGCTTCTCTTGGAAGGAAAACACCACATTCTTTAAAGAGATAGCCGTGTAATCAAACATTAGGCCTAAAGGGGTCATTACACAACTATGCATAAATACATGGGTTAGATGTCTGTGAAAGAACCTTTTGTTGTGTATTATCATGTTGTATATGTCTACTATGAAAGCCTGTTTGTGTCTCTGAAAAAGTCAAATAAATTGAAAATAGAAGTGGCACTGCAAGATATAAAGCCTTCCTGCCAGAAATAGTCACATTGCGAGGGGAAGAGAAGTGGAAATTGTGAGACATCAAGTTGGAAAAACAAAAAAATTAAGTTTCATAATGTGATTTTAAGTCAAATTGTAAAAAATAATGACATTTGCAAGACAAAGTCACAATTCTGAGAAATATGGTCACAATAAAAATTGGGGGGATGAGCACTTGTTGTGCAAAGCTCCAGTACAATTTAGACAAATGACAAACAAAACCAGTAAGAGGTCACAGAATGTCACATTATTAGGACCCAGATATCAATATAATCTCTCAATGTAACATACGTTCCTGCTGATTCCTACTTTTAGTACGTGTGATTCCATACTGCATATTTGAGCAATCTCATCCTGTCACTCAATCCCTCCCATGCTCTTTACCCATCTCATCCATTTATTCAGAAAAACCTCATCGCATGGGGGTTCTTAAGCTCCGCACACAGGAAGTCCACTTCCCTTGCCAACGTACACAGTTGCAAAGCGCTTCTGCCTCTCTGCTCAGATCTAATGAGAGCTTTTTACAGCTGCCAATGGCCAAACATTTTTTTTTTGTGCCAACAGGAAACACAAACTCAAGCCGACCAGATGATAAGGTAGCCCCATTCAAAGTAAGCCAGTAAGCTGCATTTCATTTCAAATTGCGATCTAGACCATCGTATGCCCAACCTGAGGTAAATCCGCCCAGTGATCCACCATTTAACTCCATCTCTCATTTCCTCCAGAGATCTATCTGAGATGAGCAGGCAATGTGGCTTAAGGACTCATATCTGCTCAGCTTTCAGCGTCGTCACTGGCCCCGCGAGCGCTTTGTGGTTGACCGTCCCGCTCGACGGCCGGCTGGAAGAGATAATGAAAATCAGAGATAAAGGCGATAAGGCTGAAATGGCGGCAGTCGTTTTTGAACGGAGAGCTCAATCCAGCCCAAACAAGCAGATTAGGAATGACATTTGTCTGCTTGGATTGATAACTACATCTATGGCAGTGAGGCTTACAGAAAGGGGCCGGACAGATTATGTCAACATCCAAAGGCACATCATGTCGATGGAGAAAAGGATCGACAGAGCATGTCTATCCAATAACCCATCCAAAACCAGAATAGAACGTGGAATTGAATAGAAGCGATAGCAATTCGAGAAATTCAGGTGAGTACCTGCGTACAGTGTACAGTGGAGCGTGACTCATATCTCAGAGATGCTAAAAATACACAGCCTATGCATTTACTCCGCGGCTCAGGTGATGTGGCGGCGAACGGGTTATGTCACAACATCACATGTTGAAGCTAAAGACACAAGTCAACATCCCCTTCATGGTGACCACTAGAAATACTGTAGCAGTACCAGTGACGCTCTCAGAGGATAATGCATTGGCTGTAAATGATATTCATGTACAGTACATTTTTATTCTTTATTTTTTTACAAATGCTATGATACATGTCCAAAACACCAAGGAATCAGCATTAAATATAGCCGACACCGTTTCAGGGGAGCTCGGGGTAATATTTTGTATGCGATTTGTACAATTGAGTTGTAAGATATTGTACAAATTGCCTTCAAAAGTTTTGACTTTGTACTATACATTTCCTAATTCCATTTATCATGGTTGGGGTTTAGGCTTAGATTTAGGTTTGTTTTTTTTTCCCCATATTTTTAATGATTTTGACATTGCATCCAAAATTATTATGACTTCTTATGAGGTGAGGTGATATGTCCAATAAATGTACTTCTTCATAGTATTATTTGGCACATTTTTGTAATTGAAAGATTTTTCAGTTTCAGGTGCGTCAAAGTTTTAGTTGTGTGGTTGTGTAGTCGTGTAGTCGTGTGGTTGTGTAGTTGTCAGCGGAGGGACAAAAATCTCAGATTTCATTAAAAATATCTTCATTTGTGTTCCTAAGATGAACGAACGTCTTTGGAATGACGTCCCATGAGGGTGAGTAAATGATGACAGAATTTGACTTCTCTTTCACAAGGTATGTCAGAATATGTTGAAGCAAAGATAAAGTTTTCTCAGCTTTCACCTTTGCAAATCCATACGTTTTTCCTTTACATACTCGTGAAGCACTATTCCAATTAAAATCTCCCCTGTTGGAAAATATAAGCTGGTCCAAGTAGCATGTTCTAAAACTCAGCTTGACCAAACTACGCTGGAATGAGCAGCCGGTTTGTTGGTCCCAGTCATAAACCAGAGAGTTCCACAGCACAGCTCTCAGCGTAAGCTGGATATTCCAGCAGGGAATGATCCCCAGCGTTCTCAGACTCAGACTGGCGTGTGGGCGACCTTAGTCTAATGCTTTGCATCTATTGAAATATTTAAGGCTTAAAAAAAAAAAAAAAAAGTATTGCTTGGAATTGCTTGAGTATTGCCTGATCTTGTGACAGCAGAACTGGGGTAAAAATGAAAGGAGAATTTAACACCACTACACAGAGTCCAACAATGACAACACAACCCCTCTAGCACACTACAGGGGAAAAACCCAACAACAACAGCAGCAGCGGGCCACTATCGAGCAGCTCGACCTCTCCTGTAAAGCCCTACTGAGAGTTGCATGCAGCGATCGATGGAAAAACAACACACAGAAATCTGTCAGGCCAATAGGCAGATGATCGTGTCCTTCTGATGACCTCAGGATGGACAGCGGCCGCTGCGAACACAGGCATGAACGGATGAGGCGACTTTTCCAACTCTTCATCCCGGTCACAGAAAACAATCCGATCCCAGGAGCCGGCCTGAGTTTCCTCAGCTTTCATGAGAGCAGGGGTGAGAAATGAACAAAAGATTTATTTCAACACGTTAAGCTGACCCAAGCCTGTGAGTTCGGGATGAAATCACCACATTTCCTTTTTATTCCTACTATAATCTACTTTTAGATGACACTACAACTTTTTGCCACATAGTGACAGCAGTTATTTTTTTTATATCAGTCATATTTTTTTGATGTCCACTTATAGTTAGAGAATTTGACAGCAATATGACCGCAGAACACCACGATTGCATGCAATATTATTATAGTTATTATTAATCTACAGTAGATTTAGTTGACTAAAATCTAATGGGTTTAGTTAAATTGTAATGCATCAATTAAGCATTTCTCTAAAACTTCCAAACTTATTATATACTCCTGGAGAAAACATGTATTAACCCGTTTACATGAATTATATTAAGGTTTGAACATGCAATACAGACACAGATTTAACTGCTGTGATTTATAACATGTCTTTATCATAAAATTACACAAAACCACTTCTCATAAAGAAACAAGAACATGGTCTTTTAAATTAATGATATGTGCATTCCTGATAACAACTTGCATACAATTAACATTCTTCATTCTTTCAAGCAGGCATATTTATTTGTATATTAAAATGTAGCTTAATAATGATTAAAACGTTATTCAGTCAAGAACATTGAGCGATCTTTTTCTTTTGTTGTTTGATTAATATTAACGACGGACAGCATGTTATTACACTACTGTCACTTTAAGGCAGAATGCACAGATCCAAAACACATCTGATTTCTCCCAACTGTGTTTATGTAAATACTAATATACAGAATTTGACAAAAAAGAATGAACGTTTTATAAGATATGCAAGTGTGTGCCAACTTATGTCCCGCTGGGAAGATCAGCACGTTACAATTCATATGTGTACAAACCCTGACTGAATCTCTTCCCAAATCGGCCCTAACATTTTCAACTCGTTATTTTTTTACGACAAATGTGTCAATAGATTTTCAACATAGTTTTTGTCATTCAAAACTTTGAAATTGAAATTGTCATCCTAAATTTTTATTTAGTGATCGTCTTGATTTCGTCAAATGTCATTATTCGTCAACAAAATGATCACTGGTATATAGTCATTTATATTGTATTATATTATATGAATATACAAACCGCTTGCCCTATGTAGGTCGTAGGATATTATATTATCACTTGCTGTGTATATAATCCAAAAGACTAGATGAAATGAAAGAAAATTAGTTTTAGTGAACACGGGAACAGGATAACACTAGCATAAGAATATCAACACAAGACAAAGGACTGAACTAACTGTGGGCTTCAATACACTGGGATGACAATCAACAGAACACAGAACATCATGAACCATATAACAAACAAGTGGCGGGGAAACGTGAAGAAAACTAGGAAAAACTCAAAGCAAAACAGAACATACATGTGACTATTATATAATTACATACCAATTATTACTAGCATAACAATTTGTAAAACATGGCCATGACCTCCAGGATCAGAGACCTCCAATCAGTGCAGATTTTTTTTTCCATTTGTTTGCATTCAGATTATATTCTGATTCCTCAATGTGTCCCGTATGGATCTTATTACATTCTGTTCAGCAGGAAATAATAGCATGCAGCAGAACGTTAAAAACACGCTCACATGAAAAATAAATGTGCCGAGATGATTGGAGACGAAGGAAAAGTGCAAGCGCACACACTTGACAAAAATCCCCCTCACCGTATAATTCTGTTCTCTGCACTCTGTATGTTTTCCCTGTTCCGTATTCCCAGGTAATAGGGTCAGAGAATCTCATTGCGGCCGGAGATGCAGACTTCTATATTATCATTTGGCTGCCAGCACAGCCTCTGAGCACAAATGTAATGATATTTTGTTACCCACCATCTGCCACACGGGCCAAAACACTTCCTCTGCAATACAATACCTCTCTCGGAGCGAGGCCGCGAGGGCTACGGCACGCCGTACACGGCCACGTATGACGGGCAATACTGCCAACACACAACACACACAGCTGCCTCGATAAGGTCACATAATCTGACAAATACCTAGCATTACGCTAGCTAAGCTAAACAAATATTCAATTAGTATTTGCGTTTTGGTTTATGCTAACAAAGTAGGGGAGACCGGGGACAGCTGCAACACTTTTTGCATTTGGTTCTGTTACTCAGAAACGGTTTGGATTAGACAAACCAATTGGTTATACAATCATCTTACATCTGTCTGTTAATAGTCTAAATCATTTAAAGATAATTACAGAATCTACATTTTTCATTTGAATGTAAGGAGTCAGATGTTGGCCCCGGGCCCGGGGACAGTTGCAACATGTTACAAATACAATATATTACAATATATGTCAGTGTTATCAAAAATGTAAGTTATAATAATATTACAGTGTTATTTATTCATCAGCTTTGATTCGATGACAATTATAGATTTGTCTAGATGAGTAGGCCTTATGTGCAGATGTCAAATATTCAAACTGATATAAAATACAGGCTTTTAGTGACATAGGAAGAATGGAACAATTTGTGAGTCAATTCACTTTTATTTAGCCTATTGTCATGTAAAACATTTTTTAAAAACTATTTTATATTATAATTTTAGCAATATTTATGCATTGTGTTGCAACTGTCCCCGTTCCTGTCAGCCGTGATAAAACCTCCTGTGCTAGCTAAACAAGGCTAGCTTGATACATGCTAACCATCCTAGCTTAAAGTGAACATATCACTCATTTAAACCATATAAGTTTGAGCTGAATCACAAAAACAGTGACAACAGTATAACAAAAACAAAGCTCAAGAAAATAAATACTTTCATATCTCAAAAATAGTTTTTCGTCAATAAATCCTGGATTAGCTCAGGAATCTCCTTGATTTTTCTCTGCGGTGTGGCACCAACTGAGCATGTGCAGTGTGTGTGTCATCATCACTACAGCTCGGTTCTGATCGGAGAAAAATGACATGTTGCAACCGTCCCCTGTTGTCACCTGTCCCCGGTCTCCCCTACCCAGCATTATGCTAGCTAAGCTAAACAAATATTCAATTATGCTGCGTCCCAATTCGCATACTATCCGTCCTAAATAGTATTCGAAAATAGAATTAGTACGTCCCAAATCGCAGTATGTTGAAATGAGTGTTCCAGAGATCCCCGGATGGTCTACTATATCCGGTCAGAATCCGAAGTGCAGATCGACGCGCACTCTCGGCTGATATCGCCCACACCCCATCGCGCGCTGGACGAGGATTTGATTAGAACTACAAACACGAGGTAAAAGTGTAAAAAAAAACTACAGACATGGAGGACGCGCGAGTCTGGCGGTTATGTAGAGAGGTTTAGATAAAGGGGTTTGAGTGATTAATTATCAGTATCTAACCTGACAAAAATGTATTTATTCAATGTTGGCTACATTATATTGCATCTGTGAACTTTTATAAAGATATGTTTAGCCATTAACTTTTAAATGCATCATTACATTCAAATTCCAAACACACGAGGAGAGTCTCCGCATGAAAGACTGGCAGATGATCGTGCTTCTACACTTCTCTCCAAAACAGTAGGAAATTAAATTAGATTGAATGGAGGATTTTAACTGTGACGAGATGATTGACAGGGCAGTTTACGCTGACAGAATCACGCGACAGATCTGTCCATTAAAGATGACGCAGTCCCAAAGCTTGCCTACTCTTTTGCTACACACTCAAAAGTATGTACTTTTTCTTCACAAAAAGAGTACATGCTTTTAGGACGTAGTATAAGTAGGCGAATCGGGACGCAGCCTTAGTATTTGCGTTTTGGTTTATGCTAACAAAGTATCTGCACTTCCAGGCTATAATGGTGAAATGTGCCCATGACTACATGAGGAAGTGTGTAGACAGTGTGTGAAAGAATGCTTGTGGCAAGGACCAAGCCTGCGTGACCACTAAATGCCCAGAATCCGGAGAACTGTCGCTATTGGTTTCCGTTAATTTCCGCTAATAAGCCCCACAGTCATCCGCTAGCCGGAACTTTGGCCGCGTATAATGATAACTAGATTTTCTTTTTGGACCGTTCGCAGAGCGCTTGTCAACATCCTGTCACATCCTCGAGGATCCTCACAGTGACACAGCCTAAAAGCCATTTTTTTGGCCGGGCACCAAAGCACCGCTAGGCACCGAGCATCTGGCAGATAAAATAACATAAACTAAAACTAAAGAAGAAACAAAAGGGACGCTCAGAAAGAAATGTCCGATAGGAAAAAACTCGTTATTCCGCTGGCCTGATCCAATCAGACAATTGTGAAACATTCTCCTTGCTTTTGGCTAAAGGCTAGTTTTATTTAGCGATTAGTCATTCTCTGATCACATTCCAGAGCCTATCAATGATTAACAAAATGTTGACGCATAATGAATGGATTTGCCTCGGGGTCAGAACTTTAAATAATTCAAACCATCAGGGTAAATACATAAACATTACTGATGCATTTATTCATAAAAAAATCCAGGAATAAATGTAAATCAAGTGGTCTCATCCTAAAAGGACAGCGGTGTTGTCTTTACCAAACATTGATCTGCAGTCACTTCCGAACAGTCCTCGAGGACACGATTGATCCGGCCCTACATCGCCTCGACTCGGGATCAAACACATGTTTTAGTCCAGACGCATTTGTTTTGACAAAAACATATTTCAGCAACTTAAAATAATGTGTAGTCATAAGGTCACAATGTCAAATATTCAGTCATTTAAGATATGAAAAATCTTGGTGTGAATTGTTTTGTTAATATAAATTTCATTTATGCCATTTTTTGTACATTCCATGTATGGTCAATTAAATGTAAATTGGCATTATATTGGCTAGGGTTGTCAAAATAAGTTCTGTAGTAAAATTTCAACCGTAGTCAAAACATATATGTTGATGAACAGTGCTTTGTTTAAAAAAGAAAAGAAAAAGGAAAAAAAAGGTTAAATGTTAATATAAATATGTGTATACAAAACTATATTAATATAAATCTAATGTTAATATAAATGTGTGTATACAAAACTATATTAATATAAATCTACTGTTAATATAATTTCTTCCAATTAATTAGTCAATTTAAAAACAAAAGTTCATGCATTTAATGTAATATAAGCAACACTATAACTGCCATGGAACAGAAGATTAGGTCCAAACAGAGTTTATTGAGAGACACGTGGGATGTAAAAAGGTGAGTAATGGGAAGCAGATCGATGTGGTGATACTGGCAGGGAAATGACTGATCTTATGGGTTGAGGTGGAGATGACAGGAGAGTGGAAGACGACATGATCACCGAAGACTGAAGACTTGACAGGATTGCAGAGGCTATCCACAGGTTCGGCATCAGGGAACCGTTCAGGGATGAACAACAAGACCAGACAACCCATCAGTGTTTGTAGCCAGAGAGGATTATGGGAAATGTAGTGTGCTGAGGTGACTGGACTAGTGCATGAGGATTGTGACAATAATAGAAATATTATCAAAATATGTTTTCATATGCAAGAGGAAAAATGTGCTGCTGCTGCCAGATCTCGATCATGAAAGTCACATTGTATTTGATACATAACTAAATAGAGTAAATCAAGTAGAAACCATTTTCAGAGTAGTTCGTTTTCTCCATTAGGAAATGTATTGTTAACGAAAACGTATAAATGTTAAACTATTCTAAGTAAACCTATCTAAGGCTGTTAATCGAAATCTATGCGTTTATTATAGTCATCAGTTTGCATTATGTCAACTTTTTTATTTATTATAGGCTACTTACATTTATTCTAATTATATTTTACTTATATTTTATTTATAATAGGCTTCTCAAATTGACGCCTGCCATGGTGTCTCTCATTGGTCGTCTCTGATTTAGATGCGTGTCCTCAGTCGATGGCCGTAACGTTTAAAGGTGAAGTAGTTTCTGTGACATTAGCGCAACCTAGTGGAATTACAGAAAATACAGTATATTTTGGAACTTTTGTGCGTCTCACTCAAATCAAACACAACCTGACTGCTTTTACGGGTGCTTGTGAAGGAATCAACAGGTAAATGTAGGCTACTTTCAATTAAACGCCAAATATATGAATATATCATATATAAAACTTTAGCTGTGTTGCTATGTGTCATGAGTAAACAACTAAGCAGCGAACATGAAACCCAACTAACGTATCTACACCAGGTGCATTTTTGACATAAAGCGCACCCAGCATACCCGGTTAAAAAAGTCCCTGCTCGCCCCTGATAGATGATGCTTTCTAGATATTGCATCAGCCATTAAAAACACAACCCAGTTGACTACAGTTTTAAAGTCCATGCAAATGACAGTAATGATTGTTTAAGACCTCGATGGAACCTTGAGTCACTGATGGTGATTTAAGACGCTTGTTCCACGTGCCCTAAATGTAGGGGTGTGGGATATTTTAAAGCGAAATGAGTGTGCGTATTTGTGTGTTGAGGTGGTTATCATCTTCTTTATTCTCCTCTCCTATCCTGACTGTCTCCTCATCTTCTCTCTGTCACGCCTGGCCACTCTCCATTCCATTTCCCCAATGGCTCATCCATCGCCACCTCCGGTGAGTGGCGAGCGGAGCCCGGGGTGATTAACGCAAGAAAGATGGCAGGACTGGCAGCGTAAATCCAAAGAGGTTTCAGGAGGAACACCGCCGCTTGTCTCCGCATGAGGAATGGAGAACCGGCTGGGCCAAAACCCTTCCTGGAAGTGTCCTATCCCGTCCTACACGGGCGGAATACAGAGACAGGAATCCATGAAAAAGTAGGGAAAATCCACAGCGCTCCCAGGGGCGTGAGAGCCGAAGCCCACCTGTCGGACATCTGGACGGAGGAGCTCTTGTGGAAAAGAAATGTGCTTAAATGTATTGAATGAGTACTTGAAGTGTACTTCAAATCTTAAAAGTATATATTTTTGTAAAAAAAATGGTCCTTGCAGATAATACAGTATTAATGTGTAATTAAAGAGAAGCCGCGATCATGAATACACTTTTAAAATGTGCACTTGCTCTTGTAAAAATCAAGGTACATTTTAAATCACAAAAGATTATTATAACACTGAAGTACACAAATCATACTTGATTGTACAAAGTCTGTAGTGTTCATATACACTCACCGGCCACTTTATTAGGTACACCTGTCCAACTGCTCCTTAACACTTAATTTCTAAGCAGCCAATCACATGGCGGCAACTCAGTGCATTTAGGCATGTAGACATGGTCAAGACAATCTCCTGCAGTTCAAACCGAGCATCAGTATGGGGAAGAAAGGTGATTTGAGTGACTTTGAACGTGGCATGATTGTTGGTGCCAGAAGGGCTGGTCTGAGTATTTCAGAAACTGCTAATCTACTGGGATTTTCACGCACAACCATCTCTAGGGTTTACAGAGAATGGTCCGAAAAAGAAAAAACATCCAGTGAGCGGCAGTTCTGTGGGCGGAAATGCCTTGTTGATGCCAGAGGTCAGAGGAGAATGGCCAGACTGGTTCGAGCTGATAGAAGGGCAACAGTGACTCAAATAACCACCCGTTACAACCAAGGTGGGCAGAAGAGCATCTCTGAACGCACAGTACGTCGAACTTTGAGGCAGATGGGCTACAGCAGCAGAAGACCACACCGGGTGCCACTCCTTTCAGCTAAGAACAGGAAACTGAGGCTACAATTTGCACAAGCTCATCGAAATTGGACAATAGAAGATTGGAAAAACGTTGCCTGGTCTGATGAGTCTCGATTTCTGCTGCGACATTCGGATGGTAGGGTCAGAATTTGGCGTCTACAACATGAAAGCATGGATCCATCCTGCCTTGTATCAACGGTTCAGGCTGGTGGTGGTGGTGTCATGGTGTGGGGAATATTTTCTTGGCACTCTTTGGGCCCCTTGGTACCAATTGAGCATCGTTGCAACGCCACAGCCTACCTGAGTATTGTTGCTGACCATGTCCATCCCTTTATGACCACAATGTACCCAACTTCTGATGGCTACTTTCAGCAGGATAATGCGCCATGTCATAAAGCTGGAATCATCTCAGACTGGTTTCTTGAACATGACAATGAGTTCGCTGTACTCAAATGGCCTCCACAGTCACCAGATCTCAATCCAATAGAGCATCTTTGGGATGTGGTGGAACGGGAGATTCGCATCATGGATGTGCAGCCGACAAATCTGCGGCAACTGTGTGATGCCATCATGTCAATATGGACCAAACTCCCTGAGGAATGCTTCCAGCACCTTGTTGAATCTATGCCACGAAGAATTGAGGCAGTTCTGAAGGCAATAGGGGGTCCAACCCGTTACTAGCATGGGGCACCTAATAAAGTGGCCGGTGAGTGTATTTTAAAGTACTAAATTGCAACATCATCATACATATGTGCAATTTCAAAAATATTTCAATTCATTACATACGTATGACTACATTTGAAAAGAAATAACATTAGTGTAAAAGTTTTAGTTTACCATAAATGCTTGTCTGTACATTCAACAAACCATATTTCGAAAGGCAACAGAAGAAATTATGAAATTGCATATAAAGGTGTACTTAAGTTCTTCAAGTGGCAAAAAGTTCAGCTACGTAATTGCATTTAATATAAATTTAAACCTATAATACATTTTCATGTAATTGCATTTAACATGCCATAAAATTACATATTACAAGTATACTCTTTTAAAGTTATGTAATAAGTACTCTTTTTAAAAAATCTGCTCAAATGTACTTTTCACAAGGAAGTGAAAGACCTTCAGCGTACCTGTAATTACATTTTACAACTATTGTTACTGTATAGTTCACCCCCAAAAATGCTGTCATCACTTCGTGTCCCACATATTGTCCCCATATGACTGTTTTCTTCTGTAGAACACAAAAGGAGAAATTCTAAAGACTGTTTTCCATGGAATTGCGTTAAATTGAGGACTAAAGCTTTCATGCTTCAAAAAAAAGAGGCAAAGCAATGCAGACGCATCATAAAAGCAGTCCATACGTCTTGCAAACTAAATTCCAAGTCTTCTGAAGTCTTCAGACTGACACAAGTCAGAAGTCACATAGATTACTTTAATGATATTTTATGGTACGTTTGCGTCCTTTTTGAAGCTTGAAAGCTTCGGTCCCTGTTCATTGTAAACACATGGAATAGAGCATGGAAAACAAAATGTCTCCTTTTGTGTTCCACTGAAGAAAAGTCATTTGAGTTTGGAATGAGACGAGAGAGTGTACGTGATGTGGACGATTCCCGAACACACGAGCACCAATGTAGCCTCATTCGTGAGACCCAGCACAGGAGGTTACAAGAGGTCAAAGACAGCCAATCCAATCAGTAGTCACAGCAATAACCCATCAGCACTAGTCAAGGTAGAGTGAACCATCAAAGACACAACCCAGCCAGAAAAGGCAATCACAGTTGTCAAGCGGCAAAGAAATGAAAAAGTAGCCTATTTCTACTTTTGGGTTTGATTTCATGCTTGTACGTTGAACTGCCACTCGGCTGCTGTTAGAGCTTAACGTCGGGCACATTTACTGTTCTTAGCAATGCTGGTTGTTTTTAATTTGGAAAGAAAGAAAAGTGGAAGACAGTGGAGACATTGCCTATTAGCAGGACGTCAGATGATGACAATTCTGTTTCTCATCTGAATTTGCATGTTCGTCAAAGCTATCATTGTAAGATCATGGTGATTACACTGCTAATTAGCATATTTAAAACAAAGCAGTAAGCCTTCAAAATCCTCTCCAAAGCCATTAACCATTTCCATTTCTTTGTTTTCAGTTAGCCTTTGGTTAGCAATATAACAGATTAGCATAGTGCTAACTGATTACAAAAATATGTTTTGTTTTGTAGTTTACACGCAACCTTTCTGGTGTTCTTTGGAATGAATACTCAATGAATAAACTAAATGATAGGCAAAAATTATTTCATAAAATGTCTGATATTAAATTACCACTGATTTTACACAATGTAAGTAGGTTGTTAGCCAAATCGATAATCTCAAAATGGCGAAAAATCCTACTGGCCAATCAAATGGCTTGATACAGTAGCCTATATTGTGTAGTCTAAAGCTAAACTGTAAACATATCAACTTTAAATGCTAGAATTTAACTTTAAAAAGATTATCCAAAAAGATTCCAGAGCTGTAACTGTTTGCTACATAAAAATAGAAAAAGGTTGTTAGAGGTGATTGCCAGTTGTGCAATTTACATTTGCGACATTATCACACCCACTAGTGTGAAGTTTGGGCGGGGCTATCTTCTAGGCTGACCAATGACAGATGGGGGTCATGTTCAGGACACTGGGAATTTTTGCAAAAGAAATTACACACTTCACAGATTTGTGATGCACAAAAAGCAACATTAGCTAGCATTATCATGCTAGCATCATAGCAAAGAACATGCTCAGCAACTTCAGAGACCCATCGATTCGGAATCAGTGTAAGTACAGAAACCTAAAGGTCTGTGTGGCACACTAATGTCAGGCTATTCCAAGAGAGTTAGGAAGAGAAAGGTCATAAGGGAACATGCGTGTGTATAATGTACTCGTCTAATTCACTATATGCACACTGAGTGACTGTTACGAGTGGAATAAATCAGAACGGACAGACACTAATCACAAGCCATTTTCCGAGCACACTCGATACAGGTCTGACTGATGAAAGCACAGATATCTGGAGTGGCGGAAAGACAGCGGGAGTCTCTGCAATTTGAGAAGAGAGGAGGGAGAGAATAAAAAAAAAGCATTGTACTTTAAACAGCTTCCCTAGAAGTAAGACAAATTGGGCAGCGTGGTGCAGTCCGTAGGCTCTCTCTCTCTATCTCTCTCTCTCTATCTATCTGTATCTCTCTCTCTATATATCTCTCTCTATCTCTCTCTCTATCTCTCTCTCTCTCTCTCTCTCGGTGGAAGAGGCTAGCGTCCTCCCAAGCATTAAAGTGGAAAAACCAACTACACTGCAAAAATTTAATGAGAAGACTCACAACTCCGGCCTAACACTGGCTCACTGACACAACGCTCCTTGGCATGTGGTTATTTTCCCCTTCTTGTCTTTTCTTTCCTTTTTTCACCACGGAGGAAATATCAAGGGGCTGTAACCGGCCTGGCCCTCTCAGTCGTGGTCTAATGCAACACTAATGCATTGTGTCTGTGAAAATGGGGATTGTGAATACGTGACCGTGCTTCCCAGAAACGCCAGGGCATTACCTCATTTATATGGCCACTGAGAAACCGCACGTGTCCACGCACAAACAAATTATTTGCTGCCGCAATTTCCGAGGCTCATGTGATATATAGAGGGTGTCTAATAGTTTGGCTCACTCCTTTTCTGCTGTTTTTGTTCCTCTTTTTCAAAGGGGGAGAAATCGTGTGGGGAGAATTAGAAGTACCAAATGGAATGAACTGGCCTACAAAACCATTAGGCTACAATTTCCCTGACTGACAAACACCCATCACATGGACAACATCACCCTAAAGGCTGTATCATTACACGCCAGGCCTGAACTGCAGCCTGCAACCTCCATATTAAGGTTATTTCTCTTTTGCAAGTAGACCTGTCCATGACAGCCAGCCCACCAAGGGCTCTGGGCAGAGATTGGCCTTTTACGCTGATCCAGACTGGATTACGCAGCCTAAATCCCAGCCATTACCTTTCAAGAACAAACCAAAAAACTGATATCAGATTACAAGGGGAGAGTTCTTTTTACGGGCCACTTGGGATAAGGTAAAGGATTGGATTTCACAAAAGTGAAGCTAAAGGGATAGTTCATCCAAAAAATGTCTTCATTTACTCTCCGTCCAAACATGGATATTGTGAATAATATCTATACAATGAAAGTAAATGACATTGACTGTCATTGTACAGAAAGAAGAAGAAAAGGTTATGTTCAACAGACAAATTTGGAACAACATGAGGGTGGGTAATTGATGACAGCATTTTCATGCCAATGCTTTTAATAAAGAAGTGTCATTGGCGATCATTTTATTGGGCAACACATTTTGATGGTCCACTTTAGCCATTCTACTAATTATAAGTAACTTTGCAAGAACGTCAACTTATTCTACTGACCAATCCCTAACCTAACAGTCTGCTAACACAGGCTACTAATACTCTAATGAGGGTTATTAGGGGTCAAGCCCCGAAGGGGATAGCCACTATTGTATCCATTAGTTTTCTTCTTCTTATTTTTCCTGAATGGGAGTCAATGGCAGCCCTATGAACCGTAAGTAGGAAAATTGTTAAATTTGGCACATTTGTTGTGATGGTAATGAATAGTAATTGGACCAATTTTTGAGTCTCTAGGACCAACTCGATAGCGCCACCACCAGTTAAAAAAATTCAACATTCAAATGGTTATAACTTTTGAACCATTTGATCTAGAAAAATGAAACTTAGTACGCCTGATTCAGAGATTATTTTCAGTTTATTTTCACTTCAACTACAGACATTAGCCCGTGTGTGTCAAAGGGATGAGTGACAAGCACCTGACCCAGATATTATGGGTTTGATTCACGTGTTATACAACTTCAGATGATTGTGTAACGTTATGTAATTTGGAGCCAATTGCTGCAGTTCTACCTTTAACAACTCAAGTCTCCATAAAATTAGAATAAACCACTGTGTATGACTACCATGCTGTGTAAAAAAGGTTATAGCTTTGGAGATTCTCAAAGTGTAGCAACTGTTTAACAATGGGAATTTTGCAAAGTTGAATAAGTTTCCAAATTAAATCCAAATATGCCAAACATGGCCAAAAGGTGCTTGGCCCCGCAAATCACTGCTTGCAGTTATATTTTGACATGTAGTTGAAAAGTTACAATTTTAAAGTGGACCATCAAAATAAAGTGTACCTATTTATTATCTTGACATATTTGATTTCCAGTTACATTGAAAAGAAAAAAAAAGGCTTTATAGCTTCCTTCAAGAGTGGTTGAAAGGAAAAAAATAATTTAAGGAGTATTGTGTGGGGCGGTGATACAGTGATAAATGAAGTCTATCACTTAGCACTAGCGCTTAGCACTCCACAAAAGCCTTGATCAATCAGCTTGACAAACTGCAGAATTAATGCTGCATATCATCAACAGTAAAAGGCTAAGTCCACATTGCGTAAACTAGCATTTTAAACTAGAAACATAAATAACAGAACTCACGCAAAATACTCCCCCTAGTGGCCGATGCATGAAAGTCTGTGTGAAAACGAATGTTAAGGTGTTGCATCTCAGTTGCACTATAACATCTGTGTGGCTGTTAATATTGCAACGCCCGCTGCGGCTCATCAAATTGTAATTAATTTCTCTCTCATTAATCCATCCATCACTTGTTCAATACAAAGAAACATAAACATGCTCCATTGTTTGGTTTCAGACAGATTAATTTAACATCCTCTTTGACTTTTTAGATCCTTGTTGGTCTTTACACATGATCACGTGTTTCAGCCTGGTTGAGAGGAAGAACTGGCATTTAAATTGGAGAGGGCCAGCAGCCGTTATATGTTATTAATGGAGAGACTTTTACGTTTGTTGCTCCATACTCTGCTAATTATGACCTTAGAGAGGGGGACGGGGGTAAGCAGGAGAACAAGGCGCTGGAGGGGGCCGGGTTATGTGGAAGGAGAATTAGCGCTTAAGTCTCCCAGTGGCTCAAAGGTTTCTTTCGTATCCTGGCAAACTCTTTCAACCCCTGTTACTGTGCCAAATGAAAATCTTTTTCAGAACCTCCAGTCTGGGAGAGTCAGAACTCGAGAAAGAGATCAGAAAGAGATAGAAATAAAAGAGTGGGAAAAGCAAACATGAAGAAAATCTGAGAGAAAGTGAGGCCAAAGTACATGAATTTGGTCTCCTGCCTACAACTACTGCAACTTTCAATGAGGCGAATCATTATTACTATACCAAATTCGTATCAGGCGTTTGAAAAAAAGGTGCAGAGAGTTGGTGCCGTCTATGGCGATGATGTCGCACACAATCGGTGCTGCAGATTTCAGACTTTCCAAAGACCATTTAGCAAAGCTGCACACAACAGAACAAACAAAGAACAAAACCAATGCAGCCAACATGTCTATACAAAGCCAATAATTACCTAACGGTACAGGAGCCCAGCAAATGATCACAAATGAACATTTTAGACAAATTTATCACCATCCTTTTCTTTGTTCAACTCCATTCTCTAAGCATTTAAAATACTTTTAGAAGGTTAAAACTTAAGTCCAGTTTGACATGGTGTAACCGGTCCTACTCAACCCACTTGGACCCAGCGTCTCCAGCGTGGGAGGCGGGCACACTAACAAGAACACTAAAGACCACAGTAAAGTAATGAACTAATAAAGTTTGTTTATTTCACTGTTAGAGTGGTCACTGACAGAGGTTCTGATACGTATTTTAAACATAGGTAAAATTGTCACTCAGAAAGATCAGAATGTTGTATGCACCGTGTATGTGCACAAGCATAACACTTTTTTTGTCGCCATAGCAATGACATTAACTGATAAAACAGCATTATATGATTTAAGTTCTTTTCATGCTGGGTTCGTTATCTGCAGTTTTCTGTCTGCAAGACAGGATCTACCAGCATGCTTCATGAATGTCCACTTCATTTAGTGGTTGGCACACACTGTGAGCTGTGGTTGCCAGTGGAGATGAGGAGAAAATGTACCAGCACGAGCAAGGACACATACACACTCTCTCACACACACACACACACACACACACACACACACAAACACGTCTGCCTTCACCAAGACTATTGAGGAAAAAGGGAGATGGAGAAAAATGAAGTCCTTCACTGAAGAGCACCAATACTCCTTGAGAACCATTCATGACATCTAACACAACAAAAAGGAGGGAGAGAAAAAAACAGTGTGAGTTAATGTAAAAAAAAGCTTGTGTCTGTTAAGCTTAAGTAGAAAGGAGAAGCAATTAAAGAGTACACTTTATAAGAGTAATACAAAAAAAAAAACACATACACACATTAAATGCAAGTCAGGAATTAACACTTGCTGTACAAACCAAACCATCCACAACCAAAATGTAATTTCAATTTCAATAAATTGTCATTTATTCCCGTGATGCTAATCTGTATTTTCAGCAGCCATCGCTCCAGTCTTCAGCGTCACATGATCCTTCAGAAATCAGGATAATATGCTGATTTAAGACATTTCTTATTATTATCATCAATGTTGAAACCATTTGTTCTGTTTAATATGTTTTTATACTTTTTTTTCACGATTCTGTGATTCTAGAAATTTAAAAAGAATGAAATTTCATCTGTGTGAAATAGAATCTTTTGAAACATTACAAATGACTTCATTGTAACTTTTAATCAATTTAATGCGTCCTTGCTGAATAAAAGTATTAATTTGAACATAAATAAATAGACGGATAAACAAACTGTTTTTATGCTAAACAAATAATTTAATCAATTAAAAGAAAAACTATCACTTGAAATAAACATTACTACAAAAAAAATTTAATTAAAAAAGTGAATTGGAAATATGTTTGGTGTGAGGCTTATATTTGAACAAAAATGTTCTTCATGTTGTGGTGCACATTCAGCACACACACACACACACACTGGGCCAGCCTGACATCACCCCACACGTTTAACCGGCCCTATCTTTTAATCAATCTATCAGGGGATCCGGGCGACGATGACAGGCTTCGTGACTGATAAAGTGACCTGGCGAACATCACAGCGGCTCTGGTCACCCAGCCGGACAGATAACGGCCGAGCGGAGAGCGATGATGATGATGATGATGATGATAATGTTGATACAGGGCCGCTAGAGCATCCGGTCCGGCCCCGATGTCAGCTCCAGCGATCTCACTCCTGAGACTCTACCCCCATCTTAAGTGTCCGTCGTTTCCAAAAGGACATTTAGCAAATTATCCTTTTCTATTAGACAGAGAAACGGCTCCTCGCTCACATAAAAGGAAATCAGAAAGGCAGGAAGTCAGATTCCTCTTCAGAGATTTGAATGATCATTGTGCTCTCCAGTGCGTGGCATGCTATTCGTCACGCGACAGAAATAACCGCCTAGAAATCCTCTCCTCACTTTCTCCGGCGGTTTCTACATCTTTTGGGTGAATCCTTTGAATCACTCGCTGTAGATAGGAGGTCGGAAAAGAACAGCCAAAAAACAAAACAGAATCAATTCTATTGCATCCCTTTGATTGATACGGCGTAGACTCAGGAATGGTAGGTCAAACGATTTTTGCTGGCTAGTTTCACTAGTTGAGCTTTATAGCTTTAAATTATTAGGTGGAATCGTCTCTTCCGTGATAGTCATCCATTGGCTCGAACGACTAGATCAACCGCCTGTAAAGAGATGAGCGTTGCCTGGGGCCGACAGACGCCCCGTCGAGAGATCCTCTCGCTCCCGCTCTGCTCCGTCAGCAAACTGGCCATTACTGGAGACTCAAGTGTGCACACACTTGTTTCCCACCGGCATGACAGAAATAAATAAAGTTGCAGCGTTCCCCTTTTTCTAGCCCGTCGCTGTATGTCACTGCAGATACAGAGCTTGTCTTTCCGCAGCACCGGTTCTGCTAAAAACAGGTCTATCAGACACAGACATGAACAAATGTCACTGAGGTTAAAAAGAGCCATGTCTGGAAAAGGCAGAGAGGGCAGGGAAGAATGACGGCAAACAAACGGAACACATTAAACTGGCTTTCTTCTACGGTAACTTCATTTCTACCCCCCTTCCGACTCGAGAATTGGAAGTGTGCACCTTTCTCTCGGTGAAATCAACTCTGATAGACGGAGACAGTAAGATAGACAGAAACACACACTGCGACAGACAAGAGAGAGAGGCGCAAACAGAAAAACAGACGGAAAAGATTGCCAATAATGTCCACAACCTTGAGTCAGGCATTTGCCCTTTGGTGACAATGTGTTATTCATGGAGCGTTCATCACGGGCCTGATGAAATCTCTCGGCTGTTTGAGATGCAGAAACTTAGACACTTTATCTCACTGTCGGTCCCTTATGTCCACTGAGTTCCTGAGCGCCCGGCTCTTGTAGTTTTAGATCACATAGAATGTGCGATGAAAACTAGTGGCGAAATAAAAGAGTAGAAAAACTGATAGCGTATCTGAAGAAAACCAGAGAAACTGTAAAAGCTTGGGTAGAAGGCAGTGTTAATATTATTTAATCCTGCGACAGTGACTGACAATCGACAAAGTAACATTTTAGTATGTATGCAAAGCGATGGCCATTTGATAACGCAAAACCATCAAGCTCCCCAGAAGTAGGTCAGCTATTGTGAACATTTACGTTTTGAGATGTATTAGCATTTTATGTACCAAGATATCAGATTAGATGGAAAGATGAGAGATAAACACAATGTGTTCTGTCTTTTAATGAGATTTCTGAACACATGCTTTGCATGCACGCATACACTTTTAAAAAAGGCAATACACAGCACAGATGCAATCTGCAAACATTCGTATGGAGCTGTAAAGCTCTAATCTTGTTTATGAATATCTCACATGTGTTTGCCTGTGTAGATTTAGTTAAAAGAGCACAAACAGTCCTTGCACTGGTCTGCTTCCATAAGGTTTCATTCGAAGACCTGAGAATGTCATACTCTCTAGAATTATACATTAGACTTGACGCCTCCAGCGTTACATAAAAACTCATGCAAATATGCAGAGCTTATCAGTCTCCTCGTGGTTAAAGATGACTGGTGAATCTCAGACTCTTTTCTTTCTCTGTCTGCTGCCTATCATTACAGCAAACCTGAAGAGCCTGAGAGATCCTCACCTATTACTCACACACACTCAACGACCCAGGTCATAAAAACAACATGCCAGATATTCATATTTAAACCCAGACGAGACCCCGGAAATCATATTCTTATGACGATTTCCAAGAAGCACAGTTAGTTACTGTGGGAATTCATATTTAATGCTTCATCCCTAGACTTGCCAGATCATTCAGATCATCACATTTGAAGTATCAATAAATAGTCAAAACAAATAAATAATAACCTTTTTTTTCTTAACTGATCCCAAAATTATGGAGCTTACAACCAATAATGATATACGTTTTTGACACAATAATAGTTAAAAAAATCATTAGATTGCAAACATAGAAACAATGTACATTGTGCATTGTGATATTCACAATTTAATATTTTTTATGCTATTTATTATATATTTATATATCATATTAAACAGTATGAAACATGCTCCATGATCTCATGTAAGAATGTGTTTGCATTTTTGTTTTGGACAATGTTTAACTTAAGTTTAAAATGCTATGCGTTGCTCAATTGGAAAAGTTAGGATTAATAATGCAAACAATAAATAAAAAAGTAAGTATTTTGTTTGAAACCAATGCAGTTTTTTGCTGAACACGTTGTAGCTGGTTGTTATTCCTTAAGAGACCCATTAAATTACAACCCGATTTTAAATCACCGATAACTGATAAAGTAGAAAAGTGTGAATATCTATAAAAATTTTGGTCAAACCAATAATCGGTCTATTTGTAATATGCACATAAAAAACTCTTCAATTCCTAGACTGTCTTTTTTTTTTTCAAGAGAAATCACGTTAAAAGTCGTCAAGTAATGAAATGCTGCTAAGTTATGCTTAAACTAAAGATGGCTCAAGTGTGCATAATAATTCAATCTGCTTAAATCAAATATGTTATAATACCTGCTGAAAGACATCGGCTAATGTATTTCCTAGAACGGATTTGACTGTATGTTTAGAGATAACGGGTCCGCGCGCTCATAAATAACAGTAGCGGATCATTTGTGGATATTGAAATATCAATAGACGTCATTATGTGCGTAACAATTCCGTGTTAGATCGTCCCAATTGCAGGATTTAGGCTGCAACAGCAGAAGAAAAAAAACACAAATAGCTAGTAAAGCCTCGCGTTCGTATGGTTTTAATTGTGCATTTGGGTTTTTTCTCCCTCAACCTTACGCAGCCAATGCAATGGTCTAACTCGTCTAATAATGAATGGAGCGATTTGAAAACAATTCTCATCCAGCTCGAATCCAACTTACCGGGATGGGAATGCGCCCACCGGAGCAGGAGCGAGGAGAGGAGCAGAGGCGGGATCCACCAGCAGCAGCAGCGCGGTCGCAGTAGCCTCCGCATGTCACACTGTATACATGGAGATCTGGAATAAGGCAACTGTTGACAGAGTTATCCTCCCGCTGAACGACTAAACTCCCACAAACACGCGATGCGAACGCACTGGACACGGTTCAGTGTTTTTCGGCCGCCTCCTTTTAGTCAGTCCTTTTGTTTGGAGAGATTTTTCTTTTGAAGTTCGACCAAGCCAAAGGAAACAGTTTTTTCTTTTCTTTTCTCTTTCTCTCTTTCAGATGGCTGAGCTTGTAGTCCAGGAGAGAAACATGTCAAGGGGACATGGCTTGTGGATTAAGAGAGAGATGTTAGAGGAGCGGTAGTCCATGCATCACGCTGAAAACACAGAGAAAAGAGTTGGAGCGGCTCTGGAAGCTTTCCATTCCGCCATCCAGGAAGTAGCGCATGAGCTGAAGTCTGGCAGAGACTTTAAAACAGGCTTGGAAGAGAGAGAGAGAGAGAGAGAGAGAGAGAGAGAGAGAGAGAGAGAGAGAGAGAGAGAGAGAGAGAGAGAGAGAGAGAGAGAGAGAGAGAGAGAGCGAGAGAGAGAGAGAGAGAGAGAGATCCGCCGGATCCTAGCGCCGAGCCCGTAACGGACGCGCTGTCAGACTGTGTGTGATGGACGCACAAAGGCTCTCTCTCTCTCTCTCCTTTATCTGGGATAAAACTGGGATAAAACCAAACACTCCAGATAACATCAGTAATAAAACGACTGATGTATCTGTATCTGGAATTATCAGCAGAATCTTGTACATGGAGAAGAGTGGATGGTTGAATGATTCAAAATGCATAATGATATTTCACAAATGAAGTAGCCTAATAGACGTGGGTACATGTTTATTTAAAAAAAATAATAATTCCATGACTTTCATGCGCGCGCGCACACACACACACACACAGGTTTGTTTTTGTGATTTATGAGGACATTCCATAGGCGTAATGGTTTTTATGCTGTACAAACTATATATTCTATCCCCTTACACACACACACACGCACACACACACACACACACTCACACTGCCCCTGTCCCTAAACCTACCCATCACAGGAGACATGCTGCATTTTTACATTTTTAAAAAAACATTGTTTTTTTATGTTTTTTAAGCTATTTGAAATATGAGGACTCATGCAATGTCCTCATAAATCACATGTAAGTTGTAATACCAGTGTAATATGCATGTCATTATACACATTTGTGTCCTCATATATCACAAAAACAAACACACACAGACACACACACACACATACACACACTCGGTTTCGCTATCTTTGTGGGGAGTCTGCATTATTATTTTATTCTGTACAAACTGTATATTCTATCTCCTAACACTAACCCGACCCCTAAACCTACCCATCACAGAAAACTTTCTGCATTCATACCTTTTCAAAAAAGCATAATTTGGCATGTTTATTACATGATCCATTTCCCACAATGTAGGTGATCTCACGTTTTCATATCCTTGTGGGGACATTTGGTCACAACACACACACACACACACACACACACACACACACACACACACACACACACACACACACACACACACACACACACACACACACAGTGCAGCTAAAAGAGTCCTGTTTCTTTTGTGAACAATTTGCACTGAACAATAAACAAATATGAGTGACTACTGACTACAGATCAAACCCCGTCCTTACTAATTTCAGAATTGCTTATTGAATAACTGAACAGACATAGAGCAGCTGTATATTTCAATAGCATTTATGCAGTGATTTTTTTTTTTTTCTCGTGTGTGTGTTTCTTCTTATGCCATTGTTACATCTTGGTTTTGTACCAACCTATCCATCAGTCTCACTGCCTATTTTTCAATGAAAAAGATAAACGAATCAGTAAAACTGATAGAGGAGGACATGACATTAAAAGGCATGGGTTTAAACTGAAGTGTGCTGTCAGTGTAGAACAGAAGAGATGTTTATTGGCTAGGAAAGATGTTCCTCTGAAGAACTCGCCTCGGCAGCTCTTGACATTGGACAGACATTATATAAGAACAATAAGAAAGCTCTCAGCGGCCCATGACTACTTAATCATAAAGATATGCTGATGCAAAGAATGAGACTTTCACTTTGATCATACTCTTTAAATATTCTGTAAAAGCACATGGTAAAAATATTATTTTATTTAAAATATATATTATTGTCTAAACAAAGAGTGAAATAACATATAAGCAAGGTCTTGTACCGCTCAGATAAACAATCAATAAAGTAATCAATAAATAAAATAAAATAAAATAAAAATGACTGGAACAGAGGATCAATATCCATCTGCTATGCTATTTTATATATTTTATATTGTTTTAGATATCTCGTACAACAGGTTTCCATGCATCCGAGGTAAAAAAGGTTAAAAAAAAATTCTCATAATATACACATTGTTATCCTGGCTAACGTCAGACCTCTTCTCAGTGAGACATAGGTCTGGGAACCACATGTTCATTTTCTCGTATTTGAGGCGTGGTTTACGAATGCCCAGAGACGTTTATTGGGTGCTACGAATGTCTATCAAATGCGCCTGTACGTAGTTCATAGCCAATCGTTTCAATTATACCAGATGATGTCTGTAGAGCGACAGAAAAGTTGCTCTTTTTTCAAAATAAACTTGCGTTCTAAACTACTTAGAACAGTATCTAAGGCTGAATCGAACGGTAACTTCGCGTCTGCTGCCATGTTGGATCCACAGATATAAACAAACTGCGTCGGTGTGTCCATAGACGTCGTCATCGTCTCGCGGCTCCCTCCGTTCTGTGATTGGTTCCCTCCCCGTTCTGTGATTGGTTCCCTCCCCGTTCTGTGATTGGTTCCCTCGCTGAGGCGCAAATCTGGTCCATGGAGTCCAGGATGCCTGTGAATAAAATCGCATGGGGAAACCCAGCCTAATACATTGCAGCATCACCTAATTTCTCAAAGAGTCTAAAAGCAGTTAATTCAAAGATTCAGTCACTCGAAACCCCTTGTGACTGGTCTACTCTGCTCTGATTGGTCAGATGGTTTAGTCTGTTGTAACTGGTTTACTCTGCTCTGATTGGTCAGATGGTTTAGTCTGTTGTGACTGGTCTACTCTGCTCTGATTGGTCAGAAGGCTCAGTCTGTTGTGATTGGTCTACTCTGCTCTGATTGGTCAGATGGTTTAGTCTGTTGTGACTGGTCTACTCTGCTCTGATTGGTCAGAAGGCTCAGTCTGTTGTGATTGGTCTACTCTGCTCTGATTGGTCAGATGGTTTAGTCTGTTGTGACTGGTCTACTCTGCTCTGATTGGTCAGAAGGCTCAGTCTGTTGTGACTGGTCTACTCTGCTCTGATTGGTCAGAAGGCTCAGTCTGTTGTGATTGGTCTACTCTGCTCTGATTGGTCAGATGGTTTAGTCTATTGTGATTGGTCTACTCTGCTCTGATTGGTCAGACGGCTCAGTCTGTTGTGACTGGTCTACTCTGCTCTGATTGGACAGAAGGCTCAGTCTGTTGTGATTGGTCTACTCTGCTCTGATTGGTCAGATGGTTCAGTCTGTTGTGATTGGTCTACTCTGCTCAGATTGGTCAGGCAACTCAGTCTGTTATGATTGGTCTACTCTGATTGGTCAGATGGCCCAGTCTGTTGTAACTGGTTTACTCTGCTCTGATTGGTCAGATGGTTCAGTCTGTTGTGATTGGTCTACTCTGCTTTGATTGGTCAGATGGCCCAGTCTGTTATGATTGGTCTACTCTGCTCTGATTGGTCAGATGGCCCAGTCTGTTGTGATTGGTCTACTCTGCTCTGATTGGTCAGATGGTTCAGTCCTTTGTGATTGGTCTACTCTGCTCTGATTGGTCAGACAACTCAGTCTGTTGTGACTGGTCTACTCTGCTCTGATTGGTCAGATGGCTCAGTCGGTTGTGATTGGTCTACTCTGCTCTGATTGGTCCGATGGTTCAGTGCTTTGTGACTGGTCTACTCTGCTCTGATTGGTCAGATGGTTCAGTCTGTTGTGACTTGTCTACTCTGCTCTGATTGGTCAGGCAACTCAGTATGTTGTGACCGGTCTTTTCTGCTCTGATTGGTCAGACAGCTCAGTCTTTTGTGACTGGTCTACTCTACTCTGATTGGTCAGATGGCTCAGTCTGTGTGTGACTGGTCTACTCTACTCTGATTGGTCAGAAGGCTCAGTCTGTTGTGACTGTTCTACTCTGCTCTGATTGGTCAGATGGTTCAGTCTGTTGTGATTGGTCTACTCTGATCTGATTGGTCAGAAGGCTCAGTCTGTTGTGACTGGTCTACTCTGCTCTGATTGGTCAGATGGTTCAGTCTGTTGTGATTGCTCTACTCTGCTCTGATTGGTCAGAAGGCTCAGTCTGTTGTAACTGGTCTACTCTGTTCTGATTGGTCAGATGGTTCAGTCTGTTTTGATTGGTCTGCTCTGCTCTGATTGGTCAGAAGGCTCAGTCTGTTGTGACTGGTCTACTCTGATTGGTCAGAAGGCTCAGTCTGATGTGATTGGTCTACTCTGATTGGTCAGAAGGCTCAGTCTGTTGTGACTGGTCTACTCTGTTCTGATTGGTCAGATGGTTCAGTCTGTTTTGATTGGTCTGCTCTGCTCTGATTGGTCAGACGGCTCAGTCTGTTGTGACTGGTCTACTCTGATTGGTCAGAAGGCTCAGTCTGATGTGATTGGTCTACTCTGATTGGTCAGAAGGCTCAGTCTGTTGTAACTGGTTTACTCTGCTCTGATTGGTCAGATGGTTCAGTCTGTTGTGATTGGTCCACTCTACTCTGATTGGTCAGACGGCTCAGTCTGTTGTGACTTGTCTACTCTGCTTAGGGCTGCACGATTAATCAAAATTAAATCGCAAGTGATTTGGAAAAGGCTGCGTTTTTTTTTTATGTGCAGCTTTGTCAGTGAAACACGGCTCTGTGATCAGTAGTAAATGCTGCTCCATCTGAAAGTCAGAGGTCGTTCTCGAGCAGAAACTCCAAATATTCCCCGCAGAAGTACGATAACACGTAGTTCCATGAAATCCGTATGGGCATCATACTATCACTGTAGCTGAATAAACAGAAGATTGAAAGGCTTTGATTGATTAAACATGACTAATAAACACATGACTTTGACAATATATGGTTTATCTGAGTTCTTCAAGCCTTTTTGGGTATTTTCATGATAATAAATTATATTTATACTTCAATGCAAATCGACATAGCATTTATCCCTGTATACAGTAGAATACTTTGAAATAATATGTTGTGTGCCTTATTCTGTGTAAGAAGCCACATCATCTCACAGAAGGATGTTTTTAAGCACTCAACTGATGTTATGAAGTGAGTTTGGAGTAAAAACATGTTATTAATGTAATCTCGCAGTGCTTTCAGATGGAGCAGCATTTACTACTGATCACAGAGCTGTACGTCACTGACAAGCTGTGCATAAAAAATAATAGCCTTTGTGATTTAATAATCGCACTATGTCAAATTGGTTTAAGCGCAATTTCGGGTTGATAGCGATTAATTGTGCAGTCCTAACTCTGCTCTGATTGGTCAGTGGCTCAGTCTGGTGTGATTGGTCTACCACTTAAATTATTTGTTGGAAACGAAACGCCTATTACCACATCTGAATTTCAGTTCCGAAGGTTTCCTCAGCACTTGACACACAATGATACGAATGATGGCGTATTTTTTTCCGTATCAATTCCTCATCCTCATCAACAACACAAACCAAACTCTTCCAGTCTCAGCTACAACTACAGTGTGTGAGGGGGGTCAAAGCAGTCGTTGTTCTCGGGCAGCCAATGAAGACCATAGACTGGCATTATGCAAATGTGTTACGTTGTTACATAAGTATGTAAGAGGAAGTGAGACTGGAATTGCTGACGACTCATTTCAGCAGTTCAGAATCGATTCTTTCATTTAGGAGACAATAACTTTATTTGTTGTACACTTTGATCATTAAAGCTTTAGGCTACAGACATTTTACATTCACAAAACAGCTATTTCCCAGTGTCGGCTCAGATCCATCCCACATCTGGGCCGTGTGGAAGCTGTGTGTACCAGATGTGGGCCGGATCTGGGCTGACACTATGTTGCTGTCTGGGATTATACACTTCATGAAAGGTAATGTCCCAAAAGGCAAAATAGCTGCACTTTAAACAAATAGATAGATAGATAGATAGATAGATAGATAGATTGATAGATTGTGACTGTCCCTCATTGATGGTGGAAAGGAAATAAATAATTTACTTTTGTCACCTTTACAAAATTGTACTATAGCACTTCAAACATACTCTCATGAGAATTCATAACTATTTTACATTTTTGCGCATTGGTTAAGTTTAGGGGGGTTGATCTTCATGCTTATGTTTTTCTAAACATTGTATGAATTCATGTGAAATCGGCACCTCGTAAAATAGTAACATTTTCTTGTGTGATTGGGTTGGCACATAGGATACTGTAGGTCTTTTGTTTCTTAAACACTGTTAAGAATGATTATTTACTATTAAATTAGGGACTTTCTTTGCCAAGTCAGAAAATCATTAGATGGATTTATTTCCATATTAAGAAAGAATGTCAGTTCAGCATCTGTTATTATTATCATTTTTATAGCTTGGCTTCCAGGAATCCACATAAACTCTGACATATAAGTTGCTCTCGGAGCCACTTGAATTAATATATTAACGTAAAGAATAAAGCGGCAAGTTAATGTTTGCCGGTGGGATGGCAGTTTTATGATAAGTCATTCTGTCATATCCAGATGTTGCCCCATTTATCCAACATCTGCATGACAGTAAATCAATATCCCCCTCGATACAAAGCGAGTAACAGAAACACCCTAAATATGCCATTCATGTAATTTTTCACTGTAGTCTGGCTCTTAATGTCATATGCGGTATAACAATAACTCCTTCCTTTGCTTTACTGAAAATTTATTGCAAATCTATAAAAGGCCTCATAAACTTTGCAGCTGCCAGCACACTATCTTCGACTCTTTGTAGATTAGTACAAAATGTCTTAGTGGCTAAGTTTAACTAAGTGTTTAATTAATGGTCATGTAATGTTCCTATAGGGAGCTGTCCATTCTAATTAAGTTAACTGATCAATTTCTGTACAATAATCAATCGGTTCACTGCATATGGGACATCTAATGAATTCTAGGATACTAGAAGTAGCCTATAGCCTATAAGCCTATAGCTTTATGCTCTTAGGCCTGCCAAAAAAGCTGAGTTACATAGCATTAAATGCATGTTAGAGTCCTATACCTGCTCATTATGTTTTGATCATGTGAGACATGCCATGCAATGACATTTTTATTGTTCCATTCCACTCTATTTTATTCCACTCAACCACAATAATTTGTGAAATATAACAGTTTGATATTTGTATCTGATCTATAGGACTGACATTATGTAAAATAACGTAAAAATAGAACTATGTAACTAATATTATGCCATATGCTTTACATGGCACACCGTGAATGTGGATAACAGCAACAATAAATACTGGGAAATGTAGTGTTTTGGCGCGTTGGACTACGCTTCCGCGGCTGCTTAAAAACTACGCTACCCACAATCCCTCACACAGTCCGCGGCTGCGTCATCGACACGGAAGGTGAGTACATGTGTTCGGTGTGGACGCTGTGAGATGTCATTTCGGTGGTGTGATGACGGTCTCTTTAAATTCGTGTTTAATAACACGCATGTTGTGTTTATGTAAATGTACTGTGTTGATAGATGGTTTGTGTCACACATTATGTCAGCACGTCGGGCGAATGTAAACATATTACTCTTTATTTTGTGACAGCGTCATGCAAATCAGCTGCATGTGATGCTTAGAAAATAGAAAGTAAGTCCTGCTCAGCTCTGCGAATTAATGAAAATGATCACATACATTCAGACATGTCAAGGCAAGAGTGAAACCTGGGTCAAATGCTGCAATGTCATAATTCATTATGGCCTTGATTATGTACTGTAGAAAAGCATAAGTATCAATATGACACCCCAGCAACTTATTTACCTTTTAAGGCACAACACAACAGCCTATTATGTTAATAATACATATGCTAATACGGTATGCTCCGTATTTTAATACAGTAACAAATAAAGAACACTTTAGTTTATGGATATATTTTAAATGTATAGATTTAGCCTATAGTTACCTTGATTTAGCTAAGTAGGACATGTTCCCGGAGGGATTTTGGAACATTTTTCCATTCAACCAAACAGATTTCAAGGTTATGTTTAGTGTCTCCCCACACTTTTTAACCAGTGAATGTCCATGGTCCCCCTAGCCCCCCATCCAGTAATGTGAATTCTGGATATGGATGATTAAAATCATTAAAATTCAAACTAATCCACTAATGAATCATTTAGGGGCCGTTTACACTGCACCGTTTTTAACTAAAAACTGAAAATATTTAATGCGTATTGGCTGTCATTAACCACGCAACAGCTTTTTGTGAGTCAAGCAATCACCACAAATGCCTATTATATTGTATCTAAGACATTTCCATATGAGCATGATCTGATAAACCTGTCGCACTCCTCCAGTCCTTCTGTGTCTGACTACAGTAATCACTTAGGAACGCTTCAGTTTATATTCATATTTTAAATATATAGGTTTATATGTACTTGCCTTGATTTCCCTGATGAATCATTTAGCCTGATTTGGGATTCTTTTTGACCAAATGAATGTAAAAGAATAAAAACGTCTCACTCACCAATTAGAGACACTGTTGATTGTCAGAAAGTTTTACTCTGCATGAGGAATAATTCGCTGAGATTCATGAGAAAAGCTGATTAATTGAAGACATTTCCATTGATTTTATTAATCATTCTCATTCAAATTGCAATAACTTTGCCAGGTTCAAAAAACATACAGTAATTGTAAAATTCCTGGCTCATGAATATTATGAGGGTTTAAATTCATCTGCTAGTCGTTTCGTGTTGATGCCAATATTGGCAGATGTTTTGAATCATGATATATTGTTATGCGTGTTGTGTCACAAGGTGGTTAATGGTACCCAGTCCTACTTTAAATGCAAAAAAAAAAAAATCACCCTATTGTGAGTGCAATTTTCTGGTAAATAGGGGCCAAAAGTTTGAGTGTATAAAGGTGTGCGAGTGGGAGCAGAAGGTGGAGCCGGGTGTCCAGCTGCATTTTTCATTAGAGTAACTTGATTAAATGTATTTTAATTACCTCTATCTCAGCGGTGCGGTTGAGAGACGTCACATGGCTCTTCCTTTTAATGTCTGCCATCTGTTTAGATGCCCTGAGAATATAAGAGAAAAATGGACCCCAAAATCTGTCCCTCTCACCTCATCTAACACTCCAGAAGTTCCTCCAGAAACCGTTTTTCCAGTGTCAAGTTATCCTGCCACAATACATGCCACGGATCCAATTGATATCTTGCCATCGATGGAAAAATCCAGCTATTTTCAATGCTGTGGTATCTGTGGCCTTCTTACTTAATGGCTAAACTGAAACCTTTAGAGATCCTTTTCAGCTGAAGATCTCCAAGTCAAGCTCAAGCCAATGCAAATGAGTAGATTAAGTGAATAATGTGGTGAAATGCGTCCTCGCTGCTCTTTGACTCCCTCTCGGAAGCGGTACGTGGAGATTTGCAGACAGATATGTATAATGCAGGAGAGCTGGCATCAATTATGCACCTTTCATTCATGCCACAGCAATACCTAATTGATTTGATTCTGTTTGCTTCATGTATAATTGAATAGGCACAGATCCTGTGTGTGGCTTTCAGCCATTGGATGTTCGTGATGGCTAGGCCACGCGTTATGCAGCTTTGAGTCGGGACAGATCTCTTGTTCATCATGAATGTATTAGGTCTGTTTAACCCTGGCAGTAAAGTGGTCATTAATGAAGGAATACATTATAATAACGAGATACAATATTTCAATCATGACAACTCTCAGACTAGATTTAAACAGCATTGATAAGAATGGAGTAGCCTACACACATTTCTACAGGAAAACGTAGAAATATTTTATCGGATGTGCCTTTCGTTTACACGGCGACAACGTTTTTGGGGCTTAAAAACGCAAAAAAATGAAACCACCCTCCAGAGTGGAAATCTTAAAAACGCTCCACCGTTGCGTTCCTGTGTAAAGGGTAAAAACCGGTAAAAACGCAAATCTGCTCTCGTCGCGTACGCATTTATGTCACAGGTGTGCGCCAGTACAGGAGAATAACAACCAACATGTCGGATTATTTCCATACGTCGGACCTTCCAGTGTCCCTCGCAGCGCTGATGAACACACAAGAGTCTTCAGCAGTTGTACAAAATATTCTCAGATATTGGTGTTGTTGTGCGGCAGTGCTTCACATCGCCCCCTAGTGCCTGGAGTGCACACTACATCCAATTTCACACACTTTTGCGTCACCATATGCACGCAGATTTCCCCCATATATAACTCTCGTCTAAACGCAGAATAAAAAGTGATAACGCAACGCCACTTTTGCGTTTTCTCTTCTGATCGTTTCCGTGTAAACATAGGCTTAGACCTACGCTGCTACTGCATGCGTGAAGGCTACTGTTGAAACATGCACATAAATACAGTGAATATAACGCGAGCTGCTGCAAGGAAAGTAGGGAGAACGCCCTAGCAGATCTAGACGGGAGGGTGGAGCTTAAACAGAACAAAACTAAACAAACATTGCTTTCACAATGTCTGCTATGGAGTGTTATGGTGTGTGCACTGCAAAAGCAAAGTTAATATTTGCATCTCGTCACTCGCTCTAGATTACTCGCGCGATGAGTGTCTTCACGCACATCAACGACAACATTTCTTTCTGCCTTTATTTTTCTGTGATCATCCATGTTGGAGATGACTGCTGTTGTGGCAAGGAACCAAATGCGCCGTAGAGTCCAACGTCCTCGCTTACTTTTCTCCAAGCTATCTCCTTTTTTGTCCAGTTTCTGTAAGAAGTTTCGGAGTGCCCGCAGACGGCTAACATAATGCTCTCCTACATTTTCTGATACAACCGGACATGTCAATAAGCTCTTCACTGATTGGCTTACGCGATAATGCGTCATGCAAATTTCCCTTTAAGTTGAAATTTTTCTGGCTAATGAACTGGCGCTCAGACGCAGTTGAATATTGTGTGATCGCAGTGATGGCGCTGCCTAATTCACATCATTTCCGTCGCCCGGCGCTATTGCGCGTCTGTTCGTGTCTTTGCATTGACTTTGTATGTAATCTACGCTTTTCGCGCAAATAATTAAATTAGTTTTTGCTGTGCACACACCATTAGAGTTTGTCTGTAAAATTACAATATACTGTGTGAAAATGGTGTGATGAAGCTACATTTGAAAAATATATGAATCTAATGAAAACAAATAATGTTAGAGATTTTCTCAGATTTTGCTTCACTTTTCTATGCCATCATTTACAAACTTTTTAAATGTCACATTTAGATTTCATAGTGTTTTGGCCTAAAAAAAGTCAGATACTCCAAGAAACGTAATGATATTTAAGATTTATTTATTTAACCTTTATTTATCCAGGTAAACTGTTTGAGGACCATTTCTCATTTACAAACATGACCAGGCCAAGAGACTTCAGAAATAAATAGAAACATACTGTGCAACTGTACATAGTCATACACATGACACATAGAACAAGCAATTAAAATAAGTGAGGTAGACAGCCAAAAAACTAAAACAAAACAACCCAATAAAGTGCTTAAGTAAGTGTATGTAAATTAGGGCTGCATAACGATTAATCGCAACTAATCATTTGCAGAATAAAAGTTTTTTTTACATCATATATGTGTGTGTACGGAGTAAAATAATTATGTATTTATAAATACACACGCATGTATATATTTAAAAAATATTTACATGTTTATATACATTTTTATATTTAAATATAATTTATATTATATATAATTATAAATACTTAATATATAAATAGATTTTTTTCTTAAAATTATACATGCATGTTGTGTATTTATATATACATAATTATTATACACAGTACACACACATATATGATGTAAACAAAAACTTTTATTCAGCAACCGATCTTAAAACTCTTCGATTCAAGGTATAAGGAAATGTCATTACTTTAAATTTGGTTACAACACATGATATTTTTTTATATATATTAGCCATTTTATATATATATATGTATATGTAATTAAAATGTTTTTTAAAAACATTTGAAACTGACATATATTTTCTAGGAACTTCTGTATTTTCGTGGACTTTCTTATTTGCCATTGTAACTCCCTAAGCCGGTGTTTTTGACACTGACTGTTCACAGAAGTGCACCAACACAGCTCCTTTCTTCTGTTTGTAGTGTTCCCTAAAGTCGCCGTCTTTCAGCCGCTTTTGCCCTTGATTTTATCTGACGGGGGGTCTTCTATTCCATGACCTTTAAAGGTGAAAGGCCCCGCTCAGGCTTTCCCTCTCGGTGGGAGAGGCGAGTGCTTTGAGGAAAGCAAAAAGAAGAGTGTTTATTATCGATGACAGAACATGCACACCCTTGAAGGTCTGATTCTGTCCCCGTGTTCTCGTCAGGGTGGCTTGGGGGTCAAGAGCGCTAGTCTGGATCAGAATGGCTACTCTGACAGGTCAGAGGTCAGAGGTCGGCCAACAGGGGAGCGCTGCCAGAACTCATGCTGGAATGTGAACTCCTCTCTGCTTCAAACTTTCCATTGATTTACATGAAGGCGCAGGACTTGGGGCCTATTTCTGTGTGTGTGTGTGTGTGTGTGTGTGTGTGTGTGTGGGGAGTTGGTAGAAGGAAAGATGGTGAATGCAGAACTTCATGTTACTAATGAGTTTAGCCTCTTCTCCATAAAGTATCCAGTCATCTGGAACTGTTTTTTTATTCATTAGTGGTGTTTGGTATGGCAAGAATCATGATTAATATTGCTCTTAATTAGGGTTTGGGGTTTGGGTTAGACATATGTAGGAACATTACGCACGCTATTCATGAATCCACATTTGGAGGTGGTCTGGGAGGGATTCTGACCACATTTAAAGACAGAATTAATGCAAATGTGCTTTTGTTATCCGCTTCCAACTCTGTGTTTAATATTAAACAAGGTTCTGCTGCAAATAGTCATTCATGTCACTTTGACGGTCATTAAAACACTGTGCAGAGAGTTGCTGCTTTTTCTTTTTCTTCTGCTCTCGCCGCCTTAAAAAGACAATAGAAGCCTGGCTGATGGGATTTAATCAGCGATATTTGATTATTTAACATTCCACACATTTATTCATTCCACTGTTTCTGTTCATTTGTCTTCCCGAAGAGTGCTTTAACTTTTTCTCCTCTTTTCTACACTTAAACCCTGTTTGAGGGGTTTGTAACTCTTTTGAGGGGTTAGAACAAACAATAAGAAATACTTCTACAACATGTTGATGTTTACCAACCTTAACTAATGCATCATTACAATTAAAAGTTATATTTGTTAATGTTATTTAATGGACCTGAGACATAGCTAACAACGTTTAGTATATAAATCCGCAGCGACAGGGTCCTCACATACTCAAAGAAATCTTCCCACATTACTCAGATTTTACGCAGACTTCATTGGATATTCAATACAAGATACTCCTAATTCAAAGCACTCCATGGTCTTGCCCCAACTATATTTCTGGTCTCATCCATACCTACTCATAACCCAGAGGTTGAGAGAGTATGACCCCGATTGGCCCATAGGTGGCGCTATAGCAACCGTAACTCCTAGACCGTATGTCGTAGACTCAAGTGTCTTATATCATTGGAAAGCTGGATACCTGTAGAACCAAACGTTATATCTCCGATTTAAAGGATTTTCCACCATTTTGAATTTTGTAAAAAAACTACTTTTGTGAACTAGTCCCTGTTTTTTGCGCGATGGGAACCAAACCAGTGCAGAAATGTTCTCTGGAGTCTGAATATATATATATCCATACCTACTCCCCAATTCACACACTCAGATCTCCCGATACCGCTGTGTTGACGATCATAGGCACAGACTATCATCGTTTGGTGGAAGGGCTTTTTGTACCGCTGCCCCAACTCTTTGGAATTCTATTTGGAATTCTACACATCCGCAACCTTTCATCATTACACGATTTCAAAATCCACCTTAAAACGTATCTTTCTGCGGTTTCCCTGACCCCTGACTCTATGATCCTATTTTTATGTATATGTACCTCCATCTATTACGTTATCCATCTCAGTTTTTCTGTCATGTTTCTATGTCATGTTTATTTGTACTTTATTGTAAAGCGACGTTGAGTTTTCTGAAAGGCGCTATATAAAATAAACGTATTATTATTATTACAACAGTTAACAAAAATTACAAATGTGATGGTTCATGTTAGTTAATGCATTAACTAACGTTACCAAATGAGACTTGTTGTAAAGTGTTACCGAAAACAGTAGAAATCGAATAAAGCAATGTTGTAATAAATGTCAGAAATGTTTGATCTTCCTCAACTTTGCGTTTAATATGTAAGGAGATTAAAACGAATTTGGGAAAAAAGAGAATCACGATTTCTCCCACAATTTTGAACAGACAACGAAATAAAATAACGTAATATACTAGAAGTTCTGACAACATGTTTATTGCTTTAATATGTTTTATTAATTAGCTTTATTTTGAAATAAAAATCAGTTTGAGTGAATGATTCAATGACTTGCTACTAACTTCCTTACTGGAAGAATCAGCATTTTTGAACGAATTTCTCGAATGAACTATTCAGTGACGAACACATTGTTTAGTAATTGATAAAAATTGTATTTGATGTGTCAAGTTTATTTCAATAGGTGCCTTACTCTCTTACTCAATCTTCTACCAGTTAATTGTGCAGCTCTAGTAAGTGGTGATTAGTAAATGTCACCAAAATGAGGACATTTGCTTAATATGGATAGAAAATATCCTGAGGCTGCATGTTGTCTCAGGACACACACACACGTCGTCTCAGGACACAACACACACGTCGTCTCAGGACACAACACACACGTCGTCTCAGGACACAACACACACGTCGTCTCGGGACACAACACACACGTCGTCTCGGGACACAACACACACGTCGTCTCAGGACACAACACACACGTCGTCTCGGGACACAACACACACGTCGTCTCGGGACACAACACACACGTCGTCTCGGGACACAACACACACGTCGTCTCAGGACACAACACACACGTCGTCTCAGGACACAACACACACGTCGTCTCAGGACACAACACACACGTCGTCTCAGGACACAACACACACGTCGTCTCAGGACACAACACACACGTCGTCTCAGGACACAACACACACACACGTCGTCTGAGGACACAACACACACACACGTCGTCTCAGGACACAACACACACGTCGTCTCGGGACACAACACACACGTCGTCTCGGGACACAACACACACGTCGTCTCGGGACACAACACACACGTCGTCTCAGGACACAACACACACGTCGTCTCAGGACACAACACACACGTCGTCTCAGGACACAACACACACGTCGTCTCAGGACACAACACACACACACGTCGTCTGAGGACACAACACACACACACGTCGTCTCAGGACACAACACACACGTCGTCTCGGGACACAACACACACGTCGTCTCGGGACACAACACACACACACGTCGTCTCAGGACACAACACACACACACGTCGTCTCAGGACACAACACACACACACGTCGTCTCAGGACACAACACACACACGTCGTCTCAGGACACAACACACACGTCGTCTCGGGACACAACACGCACGTCGTCTCGGGACACAACACGCACGTCGTCTCGGGACACAACACACACGTCGTCTCGGGACACAACACACACGTCGTCTCGGGACACAACACACACGTCGTCTCGGGACACAACACACACGTCGTCTCGGGACACAACACACACGTCGTCTCGGGACACAACACACACACACGTCGTCTCGGGACACAACACACACACACGTCGTCTCAGGACACAACACACACACACGTCGTCTCGGGACACAACACACACGTCGTCTCGGGACACAACACACACGTCGTCTCGGGACACAACACACACGTCGTCTCGGGACACAACACACACGTCGTCTCGGGACACAACACACACACACGTCGTCTCGGGACACAACACACACACACGTCGTCTCAGGACACAACACACACACACGTCGTCTCAGGACACAACACACACACGTCGTCTCAGGACACAACACACACACACACGTCGTCTCAGGACACAACACACACACACGTCGTCTCAGGACACAACACACACACACGTCGTCTCAGGACACAACACACACACACGTCGTCTCAGGACACAACACACACACACGTCGTCTCAGGACACAACACACACACACGTCGTCTCAGGACACAACACACACACACGTCGTCTCAGGACACAACACACATACACGTCGTCTGAGGACACAACACACACACACTTTGTCTCAGGACACAACACACACACGTCGTCTAAGGACACAACACACACGTCGTCTGAGGACACAACACACACACACGTCGTCTCAGGACACAACACACACACACACGTTGTCTCAGGACACAACACACGGACACAACACACACGTCGTCTCAGGACACAACACACACACACGTCGTCTCAGGACACAACACACACACACACGTCGTCTCAGGACACAACACACACACACACGTCGTCTCAGGACACAACACACACACACGTCGTCTCAGGACACAACACACACACACGTCGTCTCAGGACACAACACACACACACGTCGTCTCAGGACACAACACACACACACGTCGTCTCAGGACACAACACACACACACACACGTCGTCTCAGGACACAACACACACACACGTCGTCTCAGGACACAACACACACGTCGTCTCAGGATACAACACACACGTCGTCTCAGGACACAACACACACACACGTCGTCTCAGGACACAACACACACACACACGTCGTCTCAGGACACGTCTCAGGACACAACACACACACACACGTCGTCTCAGGACACAACACACACACACGTCGTCTCAGGACACAACACACACACACACGTCGTCTCAGGACACGTCTCAGGACACAACACACACACACACGTCGTCTCAGGACACAACACACACACACGTCGTCCCAGGACACAACACACACACGTCGTCTCAGGACACAACACACATGCAACGTTCTGTCAACATGATGTAAGTTGTACAGGGACAAGCGCCACTCACATTTTCCTTAGTAAAACGCTACTTTTTATTTATTAGTGTTTCTTTTTCTTGAACTATTAACTACAAACTTAGTGAATCACTCACACTTAACAAACCCTCATTTAATAACCCCCTTCAATAATAAACAGTGGAATATTATTAATAATCAGAAATTAATTGCATTTTTGTTTCTACCTGACAAAGCATTTGTCTTGTGCTAATTAGCCTAGTTTCCTGAAGCAGAGGCTGAAACGTCAGTTATCACAGTGATGCATTGATATAGAATGAATGTTAACTGAAATAAAATAAAATAAACAGTTCTTATTTTCATTTAGTTTAACTTGATGTACTAAAATGACTAAAACTGAACAAAAAATGAATAAACACTATATTGTAAGGGATAATCTGGTTTGATTAGGGTGGGTTTGTTACGAGTTCTGTGTCCTAGTTTTCAGTTTGTTTCTATGTTTTTTTATATTGTTTGATTAATTTGCACACCTGTTATTAGTTTCATTGATTGCTTTGTTCTATTTAAGCTTCATGCTGCTTTCAGGTCATGGTCTGTTCTCATCATTATTGGGTTTGGTTTTTCTGATCCTGTTTGCCGTGTGTTTTGGTTTGACTTTTCTGAATAAATGTACGGTGGCCGAGAGAGTTCAACGCTCTGCTGAAGAACACACACGCAAAGAGAAAAACACCCGCAAATTCTGAAAACATCTTCATCAGTTTCACAACGCATGTGTGCTCCAAATACTCACAACACAACCACATACAGAGACGCACTACAAAAGTTCACAACACAAACACATACAGAGACGCGCTACAAAAGTTCACTACACAACCACATACAGAGACGCGCTACAAGTTCACAACACAACCACATACAGAGACGCACTACAAAAGTTCACAACACAAACACATACAGAGACGCGCTACAAGTTCACAACACAACCATATACAGAGACGCACTACAAAAGTTCACAACACAACCACATACAGAGACGCGCTACAAGTTCACAACACAAACACATACAGAGACGCACTACAAAAGTTCACAACACAACCACATACAGAGACGCGCTACAAGTTCACAACACAAACACATACAGAGACGCGCTACAAGTTCACAACACAAACACATACAGAGACGCGCTACAAGTTCACAACACAAACACATACAGAGACGCGCTACAAAAGTTCACTACACAACCACATACAGAGACGCGCTACAAGTTCACAACACAAACACATACAGAGACGCGCTACAAGTTCACAACACAAACACATACAGAGACGCGCTACAAAAGTTCACAACACAACCATATACAGAGACGCACTACAAAAGTTCACAACACAACCATATACAGAGACGCGCTACAAGTTCACAACACAACCACATACAGAGACGCACTACAAAAGTTCACAACACAAACACATACAGAGACGCGCTACAAGTTCACAACACAACCACATACAGAGACGCGCTACAAGTTCACAACACAAACACATACAGAGACGCGCTACAAGTTCACAACACAAACACATACAGAGACGCGCTACAAAAGTTCACTACACAACCACATACAGAGACGCGCTACAAGTTCACAACACAAACACATACAGAGACGCGCTACAAGTTCACAACACAACCACATACAGAGACGCGCTACAAGTTCACAACACAACCATATACAGAGACGCGCTACAAGTTCACAACACAACCACATACAGAGACGCACTACAAAAGTTCACAACACAACCATATACAGAGACGCGCTACAAAAGTTCACAACACAAACACATACAGAGACGCGCTACAAAAGTTCACTACACAACCACATACAGAGACGCGCTACAAGTTCACAACACAACCACATATAGAGACGCACTACAAAAGTTCACAACACAACCATATACAGAGACGCACTACAAAAGTTCACAACACAACCATATACAGAGACGCGCTACAAAAGTTCACAACACAAACACATACAGAGACGCGCTACAAAAGTTCACTACACAACCACATACAGAGACGCGCTACAAGTTCACAACACAACCACATATAGAGACGCACTACAAAAGTTCACAACACAACCATATACAGAGACGCACTACAAAAGTTCACAACACAACCATATACAGAGACGCGCTACAAAAGTTCACAACACAAACACATACAGAGACGCGCTACAAAAGTTCACTACACAACCACATACAGAGACGCGCTACAAGTTCACAACACAACCACATATAGAGACGCACTACAAAAGTTCACAACACAACCATATACAGAGACGCGCTACAAAAGTTCACAACACAACCATATACAGAGACGCACTACAAAAGTTCACAACACAACCATATACAGAGACGCGCTACAAAAGTTCACAACACAACCATATACAGAGACGCGCTACAAAAGTTCACAACACAACCATATACAGAGACGCGCTACAAAAGTTCACAACACAAACACATACAGAGACGCGCTACAAGTTCACAACACAACCACATACAGAGACGCGCTACAAAAGTTCACAACACAACCATATACAGAGACGCGCTACAAAAGTTCACTACACAACCACATACAGAGACGCGCTACAAGTTCACAACACAAACACATACAGAGACGCGCTACAAGTTCACAACACAACCACATACAGAGACGCGCTACAAGTTCACAACACAAACACATACAGAGACGCGCTACAAGTTCACAACACAACCATATACAGAGACGCGCTACAAGTTCACAACACAACCACATACAGAGACGCACTACAAAAGTTCACAACACAACCATATACAGAGACGCGCTACAAAAGTTCACAACACAAACACATACAGAGACGCGCTACAAAAGTTCACTACACAACCACATACAGAGACGCGCTACAAGTTCACAACACAACCACATATAGAGACGCACTACAAAAGTTCACAACACAACCATATACAGAGACGCACTACAAAAGTTCACAACACAACCATATACAGAGACGCGCTACAAAAGTTCACAACACAAACACATACAGAGACGCGCTACAAAAGTTCACTACACAACCACATACAGAGACGCGCTACAAGTTCACAACACAACCACATATAGAGACGCACTACAAAAGTTCACAACACAACCATATACAGAGACGCACTACAAAAGTTCACAACACAACCATATACAGAGACGCGCTACAAAAGTTCACAACACAAACACATACAGAGACGCGCTACAAAAGTTCACTACACAACCACATACAGAGACGCGCTACAAGTTCACAACACAACCACATATAGAGACGCACTACAAAAGTTCACAACACAACCATATACAGAGACGCGCTACAAAAGTTCACAACACAACCATATACAGAGACGCACTACAAAAGTTCACAACACAACCATATACAGAGACGCGCTACAAAAGTTCACAACACAACCATATACAGAGACGCGCTACAAAAGTTCACAACACAACCATATACAGAGACGCGCTACAAAAGTTCACAACACAACCATATACAGAGACGCGCTACAAAAGTTCACAACACAAACACATACAGAGACGCGCTACAAAAGTTCACTACACAACCACATACAGAGACGTGCCACAAATAGCACAGACCACAATGGAAATGTTGCCAGGGACCCAATTAGTGACGAACCCGGCTGGGACGGGCTTTTTATTTTATTTTTTATATACGGTATAAAAATGGATATTCATTTTTAGATTTACTGGGTTATTAATAACAGCAAAATCAATCTAAATGAAAAAATAGGCAGAAATAAGCATGCACAATTATATATACAATTTATTAAAATATTTTTTACAAGTAATCTTTAACAGTGGATATTGTATAACTTACATTGTGCATTCATAGATAATTATATATTTATTTATTATTAATAAAATGCACTGATGTGTGCGTAAATACATCAGGAACATGTATGAAGTAAATGGGTCAGTTCTGATTTCATGTTGTTTCCTTTAATGTACCGTAGTGTTCTGATACTCACGGTCTGTCAATAGCTCTTTGTGTTCATTGTTGTGATGCCAATCCCAGCGTGAGGCTAAGTGGATGGTGGTGACAGTGGCAAAGCTACAAAGAACCAGCTCCATCTTTGTTGAAGTGTTCCTGGAGATCACCTTTAATCCCGCTAAATACAAAGAGCTCCCTTTCCAAATCATGTCAACACATGGACAACTCCAGTTTCCTCAAGTCAACAGCAGATATATGTGTTCCTGCGTATATGTTGAGAGGGAGAGAACAGCAGATGAATAGCACTGTCAATCTGATGGTCATGGTGAAAAGGATTACAGAGTCTTGAGGGACTAGTGGACTACTGGAAAATGATGGAAGTCCACAATCTTTGCTTGTCCTCTTGCCAGAGGACATAAAAGAACCAGCTAATCCTTTAAACCGGACACAACTCCAGTGTATTTTTATACAATGTCTGAAATATTGTTATCTCCAAATGTGAGACAACCGGGTTATATTTCTAGCGCTGTGACTTCCTGCCCTCTTCCATTGTATCTCTTCATTGTATCATTTTTGTGTTGTCCCTTGAGTTGAGCCTGATCTTTGGGTTTCATCAGAATATTTCATTCTTGTAGACGTTTATATGACTCTGGGGCAGAAACATTTATTCATTGGTTAGTCTGCATCCTCGCGTAACTATTTTAGTCACTTGAAATGATTGCAGATATGACCTTGGCTTGGAAACATAGATGTTTCTTAATGGAGTTATTGGACTAATTGGAATCTTTACAAATATAAAAAAAAGTTGCAGGGAAAGTATATAAACCCATGAATTTGTGCATGAGACTCAATGTAAAACAACAACAACAAAAAACATGGTCCATGATTAAGGTAGAAATCGGTAATACTTTACAACCAGGTTGTTAGCATTAGTTAACTAGTGATATAACAATAAAAAATTCGGTAACACTTTATTTTGATGGTCCCTTTTGAACGTGCTATTGACTATAAGTAACTTTGCAACTATATGTCAACTAACTCTCATTGGAGTATTAGTAGACTGTCTGCTTAATATCTGCAAATACTTTACTGTGATGGTCCTCCAACAGACACTCTACTGACTATAACTTGCAACTACATGTCAACTTAATCTAACCCTAACCCTACCAGTCTATTAATACTCTACTAACACTCTAATGAGAGTTACAGACATGTTGGAGCAATGTTACTTATAGTCAACAGAATGTGTTAAAGGGACCATCAAAATAAAGTGAAACCAAAAATTCTACTTAAGCACATTTAAATCTTATTTCATTGTCCATCCATCTTACTAGCATTATTCCTGCTAATTTTCAGGGTCCGCTTCCCTCACACATTTGATTTGGCACAGGTTTTACGCCGGATGCCCTTCCTGACACAACCTAGCTCTGAGAGTGCTGGGACACATTCACACTACAAAAATTGGCATTTCCAATCCACCAAACCTGGTCCCCGGTTCAAGCCCGGGTCCGAGCCAGGAGTCCTGTGTGTTTCTGTGTGCGTTTGCATGCCCTGTTGTCCCGTGTCAGCGTGGGTCTTCCTCCACGGGCTCCGGTTTCCCCCACAGCCCAAAGACATGTTCGGTGGATTGAACCTAAGGAAATTGTCCATAGGAGTGTGTGTGAGAGTGTGTGTGTGTGTGTGTGTCAGCAAGGGTATAAACCTGTGTAAAACCTGCGCCAAATCCAGTGTGTGTGTTTGTGTGTGGATAAATCCGATAAAGAGGACCCTGCAAATGAGTCTGACTACACTAGAAAAATATATATTAAATTAAAAGTTGGACCTGTTCATATTGCCCTGAGATGGCATAAACTAAAAATATACGGCTGTAACTAATGTTAACCGAGATTACTAAATACTGTAACAAATGTATTGCTCACTGTTATAGTTTAAAAGCATTAACTACCAATAAATCTAATTTAAAAACATAGCAAGTTCTTGGAAATCTTCTCTTAAAATGCATGTGTGTTGTGTATGGTATTGATGATCTTTGATACCATTTTTAAGAAAGGTTTAATTTTTATGACTCGAGTATTTTATAATTTTCTTTATGCCATGAATAAGTTTATACATCTTAATCGTCATTTTAAAAAAGAGTTGTAAAATATATTTCAGGGTAACAAGTATTAATAAAGTGTATGCCATTGTAATAGTCACATGACATTTTACAACCGGAACTAACCTCGCTTTATCATAAAAAGGTCAAACCGATATGTTCAATGAAAATGAACTGATATGTTAGGAGACTTATTGACACACTATTGGTGCTTTCAGAATTCGTAGAAAAAGAAATCCTCCTGGGGAAGTTCGTACGTACGCGGCGGGAAGTCGTGTTTACGACGGCAGTGCGTTCAAGTCACTTTCGTCGGAGTATGGCGGAGTACTTTCTCTTAATTAATTACACAAAAATACAGTAAGGTTCTTAAACTCTTGTTCTAGAAAATTAAGAACAAAGAAATGTGCATCGGATGTACTTTATTTTTTTATGTTTTTAATTAATTTATGAAGCCACTGCCAACTTTATCGTTACATGTTGCATTGTTATATTATAATGCCATCATATTCTGCGCAGGCAATTCGCTTAACGGCGCTGTAAATAGAAAACCTTGACAATATCACTGCATAATATTTAAGTATTGTGGTATTCCGTCATGTTTCTCAGTGACACGCCAACAACTCGCACAGATCGGGGCTTAGAGAAAATCCCGAGCTCCCCACTGGGATTTACGACATTGTGGTGGCGCACCATATGATCTTTTTTTTTTTTCCTGCATGCTAGTTTTTTTTTAAACAGCAGTTCAGCAAATATATATTAACAAAACTGCTCTTTAAAAAAAAAAAAAAACTAGCATGCAGGAAAAAAAGATCATGTGTCAAAGTCAATAAGTGATATAATTTAACATATCAGTTATATATACTTTTTATTTAATTTTTTATTCAAATGGTTCCATTTGTAAAAAAAAAAATGTTTTAATTAGGTATTGTTTCCTAATTAGCAGTGATAAATTAATTAATTAATTCGGGTAGCTGGTGTTTGTGAACACAATCATGTGAGACAGACCTGAGAAGTAATAATACCAAATCATTCTGATGACTGACTTTGGCTCAGGGATTTCAGAATTACTAAACCAACATTTGAGATCCTATACAACGAAATTGGTCAATGGTTAGTCCATTTATCCAATCACATCCACTGTTGAGACTAATTCTTTGTTTTGTTTTTTGCTCATAGAGCGATTTATTCTGTAAATTGTACTATTGGATAAAAACATGTCTGCCTCTATAGCTATTGACCCATGCATTGGTCAATGTTTGATCTGACCTCCAAACACAGTTTGCTTAAACAAATAACAAACAAACAAAAATGCAGTAGCTGTTCTTGTTGAATACAATGTGGAAATCATTCATAGTGCCGGATGGAAGTGTATGTGAAGTATTTCATTACTGGTTGAGCCTCATTTGGCAGCAATGACTTCCTCAAAGGTTTCCTGTAATAGAGGACCAGATCGGAACACCAGGAGGGGTGTGAACCACAAGTTCAGCAATATTTTAGGAATGACTGGTGTGAACCACCATCATGAAATCATGCTAAAGTTTCTAATTTAGATTGAAGTCAGGAATGGTCACTTCCAGAAGGTGTATTTTCTTCTGGTAAAGCCATTTTGTATGATGTTCTCCTGTGCTTTGGGTCACTGTTCACCCAACTACTGTTGAACTTCAGAGATAACGTACTTACGTAACCTCGGTTCCCTGATATACGGGAACGAGTACTGCGGCGCTGGACGCTGTTATGGAGAAAATTCCTTTTTCTACGAAATCTGAAGCCTTTTTAATCACGCAGTGAAACTGCACGGCCATTGGTTCGTGCGGAGTAATAAAACGAGCCTATGGCAGAGAAGCCCGGCAGAGCGTGCCAATGTGGGCGTGGCATCTGGCTATAAAAGCTGGCGATCTGGCATAGGTTACTCAGATTAAACTCCGATTAAACTCGACTGAAGCAACAAACTGAGTGTCGTGCATGGCCTTAAACGCAGTACTCGTTCCCGTATCTTAAGGAACCAAGGTTACGTACACTCTTAGAAAAAAGGGTCCATTGGGGTTCTATATAGAACCATAGGGTTCTTTACTCAACTCCAAATAACCTTTTATGCTAAAAAGGTTCTATAATGATTTCTTTTGGCACAAAGGTTCTTTATAGGCTATTATTCATTCATATATTACATTATTCTGCAACATTTTGTAGTTGTAATTAAATTATTGTTTATTAAACTGTTGTAGTAACTTAATATCACATTTTAATCATGCTGATATTTGGAGGAGAAAAACTGAAATGGCACTCTTCGTGTGATATTGATTAACTACATAAAATGTTAGTGTTAGGGTCTTGATGTTTGTCAATAATATGAAATATTTAATCTGGAAAGGACAAAACAAATGATAATGAATGAACCCCTAAAAAGTTCCATATAGAACCTTTTTATTGAACCCTTAAAGAGGGTTCTGTATAGAACCTTTAAGGGGTTCCAAATACGTAGCGCCGATAGAACCTTTTCTTCTAAGAGTGTAAGTAACGGAGTACGTTCCCTTTCAATACTTTACTCGTACTGCGTCGCTGGACGCTGTTATGGGGAACCAGTACAGTCATGCCGTGCTATGGCTGCTGAACGACTATAATGGTATACTTGGCCCTAGCAGAGCCTAGAGGAACCAATACATAATAGGGAATACTCATTTTGCTAGGGGCTCAGATGTAAGTCGGATCCGCCTAGAAACGTAAACCAGGAAGAACTCAGAGGTCGATCCTGCCCTAGACAATCGTTCAAGGAAACCTGTATGGCCTAGGCGCTAGGGGCCGAGAGCTGGTTAGGTAAGAGAAGGCAATAGCCTGTTACCAGTGTTACCAGTGTTACCAGTGTTGCCAGTGTTGCCAGTGTTGCCAGTGTTGCCAGTGTTGCCAGTGTTGCCAGTGTTGCCAGTGTTGCCAGTGTTGCCAGTGTTGCCAGTGTTGCCAGTGTTGCCAGTGTTGCCAGTGTTGCCAGTGTTGCCAGTGGCCCAGACCCGTATCCGAGCCACAAAGGTATTATAGCCATAGAGTTACCCCATATAGTAGGGGGGAAAGTTCAGAACTTTTTTCTGTTTTATTTTCAGATTCAATAATAGGCTCGTTCTTGCGTACTAGAACTCGTACGCAGATGCGCACTCTTCAAAAACAGTGTTTTAAATCTCTTGACAAACTAAAAGATATAGATTGTACTAAATGTCAGCTTGCTTATTTTGTTCAAGATAAGGATTTATTAGAAACTCTGCTTCTAACCGCAGGTCGAGATCTGTCGTTCCCACCACACAACTCTGCGATGCCGTTTGCGAATGTTCGTTTGGTCGATGGTTTCGGGAAACACAGACTCGTTGAACGGCTGATAACAGCGGGACTTGTGACCATAGTTGTGTAACGATGCTTTTGGGAAACGCACCCGAGTGTTACTGGCAGACTGGGAAGAGAGGAGCTGCAACAAAACGAATGTTTTTTGAACATTCAAGCATGAAAACCTATTCTAGTAGACCCCCCAAAAAACTAAATCAAGACTTCGAACAAAGGCAAAATATGGACTTTTAATCTGTTCTTTTAATATAGACTTTTACAGTTGCGCGTTTATTGACATATTGAAATAAGAACTTGGAATGCTATTCCTCCAATCAGAATTTAGATATGAAGAAACTGCTATATAAGTTTTTGGGTCCGATTATCACTATTAATTGCTCATTAGCATGCATATTACTAGGATATTGGCTGTTTATTAGTACATATTAATACCATATTAAACTACCTTACTAAATATTAGTAAGCAGTAATTAGGAGTTTGAGGCAAAAGTCGTAGTTAATAGTGAGAATTGAACGCTAATCTAAAGTGTGACCAATAATTTTTTTTGTACTTTCCATTTCTCTACAGTTTGTCCATGTACAGTACAGAATAGTAGCAGACTGCGGCATTGTCATATTTGTGCATTATTCCTTGCAGCTGGTTCCAGTTTCATGCCACACTGAGCAATGACAGGAAGTACTGTATCAGCCCCAGTAAATGCCACTTTACTTTATCACATCAAGACTGCATAACCGCAGGCAATAAATGCACTGCCTCCGTAATTACATTTCCTTAACATGAATTCATCACTTACTTGATAATGGAAAAACATACTAATTATATTGATAATATATTAATTGAAATGTAATGCAAATATGATCTGACCAAATTAGGCCATACGGTTGAGTAAATACGGTTGCTCTTAGCTTTCTGCCTGAGCGATTGAATAACTCTTTTGGAGGGGACGTGGGCAGGGATTATGTTGTGCCGAGTGTTGATGCTGATGGGACGGGACTGCTCTCTCCATTAAGAAGACCAGTATTCCCCCCCGCCCCTATGTGCAGATCCTGTCAGCTGCTAATATGTGAAGCTGTTTTGAAGTTTAGGCAAGTTTGTGGTGCGTTTTTTATGATTTGACCTACACTGTCAAATGTTTTGGTAACGCTTCCTTTTACAGTCCAGTTACCCATGTACATACTATGTACTTAATTACAATTACTGGGTAATAACTAGGCCTAGGTACTAACCCTGAACCTACCCCTAAACCTACCACTATTCCATGTATTTACCTTATATTAGCTAGTACGTTCTAGATAAGTACGCACACACTAAGTACGCACACACTAAGTACGCACACACTAAGTACGCACACACTAAGTACGCACACACTAAGTACGCACTGACTAAGTACGCACTGACTAAGTACGCACTGACTAAGTACGCACTGACTAAGTACGCACTGACTAAGTACGCACTGACTAAGTACGCACTGACTAAGTACGCACTGACTAAGTACGCACACACTAAGTACGCACACACTAAGTACGCACACACTAAGTACGCACACACTAAGTACGCACACACTAAGTACGCACACACTAAGTACGCACAGACTAAGTACGCACAGACTAAGTACGCACTGACTAAGTACGCACTGACTAAGTACGCACTGACTAAGTACGCACTGACTAAGTACGCACTGACTAAGTACGCACTGACTAAGTACGCACACACTAAGTACGCACACACGAAGTACGCACACACGAAGTACGCACACACACACGAAGTACGCACACACACACGAAGTACGCACACACTCACTAAGTACGCACACACTCACTAAGTACGCACACACTCACTAAGTACGCACACACTCACTAAGTACGCACACACTCACTAAGTACGCACACACTCACTAAGTACGCACACACTCACTAAGTACGCACACACTCACTAAGTACGCACACACTCACTAAGTACGCACACACTCACTAAGTACGCACTGACTAAGTACGCACACTGTGTATACACTGAGTACACGGAGTACACTGTAAGTACTGTACTGTAAAAGGAAGCGTTACCAATGTTTTTTATGAAGTTGCAAGTAACAAAAAAACTGGAAACCAATGTGAAATCTCATGGTACGTAGTCTTTAGGTAGTAAAATTTAAAAAAATTAAGAAGATGGATTTGGATAATTGGGATGGTTCAATACTACTTTCATATCTGATCCTGATGATACCAATACTGCAATCTTGTGTATATGCCAATGTCATTGTCAATCCGATACAGTACAGTTTTTTTTTCTTGATAATTTCAGAATATCTATACTTACTAGCTACACATTACCAAAGTCCCTTTAAGACAAGTCATTTCACTCGGCGGCCATCTTTGAAACGTCTCTCTGTCATGCAAGTGCAGCTCCTATCTCTTTGAATGGGAAAACATCAAATTCTCCTCAACTGTCTGATAACGGTCTCATCAATTTTGTTTCTAAATGCTCGAATCGTGACAGAAAACATTTTTTTTTTCAGACTTATCTTATCCACACCACATTTAGTGTTGCACTTTTCCCAATTCAAAACAATACGAGTGACGTATCTTGTGTTATTCTACAGTCTTTGACATTACTTAATTTACTCAGAAAACACACACACACACACACACACACACACACACACACACACACACACACACACACACACACACACACACACACACACACACACACACACACACACACACACAGATCAGTGGCCAAAAGTATTGTCAGTGAGATCAACTTTGATTGGGAGTTTTGCATCTGTCCAACAATTTACTGAGCAATTTACAGTTTTAAATTCTAGTTACTGTGTGAATGAGTTTTTATTTCGTTCTCTACTCATTCAATAGCGACAACAACACCATTCAGAATCACCAATAAACTCCAGCAAAACACAGCCATTATAAACAAAACCCAGACCATTATGTTCAGACTATGCATAATAATAGGAACATTGGAACGTCCGTGATCAACGGGTTTACCTGAACGCAACACGCTGTTTGAAAATGGAGAATGATATCTGACATGTTTAAATTAACAACTTAATATTCTGTCTATTCCTCAAATAAAGAAATGTAATGACTTCAGAATCCTTGTAATGTAATGCACAAAACCTCCAGTGGTGCTTTTTTTGTCCTGTTTTTGAGCTAATTGCCATGGCCGTGTGTAATGCACAGTATTCCCGATCCGACAAGAGGTTTGTGTCGGACCAACACCGGTACGGAGTATCGGATCAGCACATCCCTATTGGATAATAGTGTAGAACCTATTATATACAGTATTTGGTTTCAATCTGTTTGGATATTGTCATCTGTGTGATATTTGAAAGTGAATTGAGGCACGGTTGTTTTAATAATTAACGTTGCACACATTTTAAGACTCCCTTTAGAGCTGCTGTTTTATATGTAGACGGTATGTGGATGTATTTTACTTGGATTGCATTTACGGTTACACTTTATTTCGATGGTCCACTTTAGACATTCTACGAACTAACTTTGCAAGTCCATGCCAACTTATTCTACTCCTACAGTCTAATACTCTAATGAGAGTTCGTTGACATGTAACTGCAAAGTTACTTATAGTTCGTTGAATGTCTAAAGTGGACCATCGAAATAAAGTGTCACCACATTTACTCCTTTATTCTCAGTCTATCAGATGAAGGTCTGATTTCTCTTAACTGTGCAAAATGTATATTTCCATTTATGTATTACATAAGAGGTTGCGTTAATGGAATCATTTCTGCAATTTACTGAATTAATACTGACAAATAATTCAACATGCTTTCCAACATTTCTTGTCTCCTTTCTTTATAAACCCCTCTATAAAAGGTTTAGAAATGAAGAAAATTATTCTTTTAAATTGTAATCCACTGGGATTCCACTTTTTTTAATTTAATTGGGCAAACAAATCACAAGAATGTAGAGTCTGTTTCTTTTTCACGTTGTGAGATCAAGACTCCACAACCCAATGCATGAAAGGCTCAGTCCGTCAGCGGATTAAATATATATTTGTTTGTTGTTTGTGTAACCTCATCACGTTATTCAGATAATATAAAACACGTTTACATCAGAATCTGTCTCAGATCACCAGCAAAATTCCAGGCTAATTGTGCCAATTACAAGTTCATTCTCATCTTTGAATGTAGCAATGGCCTTGAATGTGTTTTGGCTCCTGCTATTTTGTGCTTTGGGTATTAGGAAGATTATAACCAGACTTCTCATAAACAGAGTTTCACAAGAGAGATTTAATGACATCCTGGCTTCACGGGGAACCTTGAGTTTCCTCGATGTTATGTGATTAATGCTTATTAATTATTTGATATTTAATATGTATCCGTCATTCTGAGGCTGCTGCAGTTTCCTCTTTATGGCAATCCATTCCTTGAGGAAATTGTTTTTGTTTATTTGGCCATTTTTGGTTCTGTTTGTGGAATTTACTGTATAATACAGTACATTACTACCAGTCTGAAAAGGGTAATTTTGACATAATCGAGTGTGGAATCTTTGACCAGGAATCTAGTCTCAGTATTTGGGCCAATAAATAATTTTTAAAAAATCTGTTAATGTATTTTTTAAATAATAATAATAATAATAATATATTTTACCAAAAGTGCTTCACTGCATATTTTTAATATATACACTGTGTGTTAATAAAAACACAACAATAATATGGGCCCTTTCATCATTTATAATCTACCATGAGCCAAAAACAAGCTTATGAAAAATACTTATATAATAAGTATAAATACTTTTTCTTTTTTTTTTTAAATCTGACCAAGGTTTTATTGTCCAATGCTCGAAAGATGGCATGTAAAAAAACACAATTGCAATGCTACCATTTGTTTAGCAGATTATAAAGATCAAACCGATACATGTCATTTGTTTTGTAGCATGCCATGCACTTAGATCTGTTAAATCACATTGAAAGTCTTTTTTTAAGGGAAATTCTGTTGTTCTAAACTGTGAATTTAGACTTTCTGATTTAAATGAAATGGAGGCATTGCGGAATAGTTCACTTTAGTGTCGTGCCAAAGGGATTTCAGTTAAATGCATTTCATTGTGCAGATTAGGTCTTAAGAATAGTTATTTAGTTTTACTAAGAATAATGTTCAAAATCCTTGAACTGAAAAATTCTTTATCTGTGATAAACTCTATGGTCTTTAATACCCGTAGCGGAGGCAGAGTGTGTGGTAGCCAAAATCTCCACACTTCTCTAAGCTCAGAGTTATTCATCAAACCTTTTCTGACATCCACAAAGTCCTCTCAATACAACACATCTTATTCTGGCTGAAGTTTGATCAAGGTCAGTCGTCATCTTATTGAAATGTTTTTGTTCTAATCCTTTCTTTTTAAGTTAGCCTCAACTGCACCGCTTTTTCACAAGCTTCTGATATGTGTGCCATTTATGAGGTCATCACTTTCTCTGTTCAATTTTATCTCAGTCTCTTATTCTCTGTTCAGCTCTTAGTACATCTGAAGCTTACAGTAGATAATGTATCTTGAAGCAATGAAAGTATCACATCTGAATTATGATTTAACCAACCAGTGGCCTGTGAGTTCAGATTGCTGTCTTGAGTAATCTCTTACTTTCTGTGGATTTTTTTTTTTTTCATTTAAAGGGGACTACCTTTTTATTTTATTTTACCTTACCTTTCCTTTAGTGTGCATTTACTTGTAGCTTTTCATGCATGATGTAAACATTCTGCAAAGTTACAATGCACAAAGTCCATGTCAAAGCAAGTCTCCAACAGAAAACACACACCTTCAATGCCTCATCTGTAGTCCTGCCATTGTTTCCGTAACGTGGCTACATCACCATGAAACACATTTGCATAATGCCTCAAACAAAGGTATTTCCATAGCCTGGAAGAGTTTATCACTATGACTAGAAAAAGCTGTTTTTTTTTTACTCTGAGGGCAAAGCATCATTACATGGACTTCCAAAGGAAGATTGAAGAATCAATGGCTCAAATTTATATTTAACACTCTTCCTCTGCTGGACATATTGTTGCGCTCTCACCTTTTTTTTATTTTTTATTTCAGTTCCTCAAAATAGCAACGCGCCAACAATGTGTCTGACACACCTCGTTTTCAGGACAGCACAAATGGGAAAATGATAACTGCGTCAGGCTGGTGTAAAAAAAAAAACAAAAAAAAAAACTTATAAATCACTTGTTACGCTATTTTATCGCCAAATATTGGATTCAATCTTTTTGTAAACTTGTTTTCTTTCAGTTAAGACAGGTTTTGGATTTATTTTTGAAACTGATTGTTCATAGGCCTTATTGATCTGAGCCTCACTGATTTGAGAATAAAGTTAATCTCTGTGAAAAAGAAAGCCTGTAATACTCAAAATAGTTTGTGTGTGTGTGTGTGATGCACAAGTATGCATGTATCCACACACGTGCAGGTCTGAAGCCATTATTTTTGCAAGCCCACATGCACTTACATGAACATGAAGAACACACTCCTGAACATTTTCAATGGACAGTCATTTTTGACCAATCAGATCAATGAGGCCTACGATCAATCAGTTAAAAAAATAAATACAAAAAGCTGTCCTAATTTGAAGAAAACAACTTGACAAAAAGATTGAATCCAATATTTGGTGATTAAAATAGCATAAGAGATTCATAAGCGATTTTTTTTTTTTTGTCGGTGGGTTATTTTTTACAGGGAAATTGTGACATTGTGCCATTTTCTACAAAATAAAAGCATTTCAAAACAAATTTCCTGATTAAACATTAAAGCACACTATGTGATGATAAATGATTTCCTGACCCAATATTTTATGGAAATTTACAAAATTATCCACAAAGAATGCTTTTATCCACACACAAAAAAGGAGGTATGTAAGCTCAGATAAATAAGGCCTGCATTCGATCAATTCCCAAAATAAATACAAAACCTGTCCTAATTGAAAGAAATCAAGTTGACTAAAAGATTGAATCCAATGTTTGGTGATGATGTAGCAGCATAATGAGAGATTTTTAGGCCGATTTGTAAGATTGTTTTGTAGGCCGGTCATTTTTGACCACCGTAAGCTTTTTTTTTAAATAAAAAGTATCAGCTTATTTTGGGAAGTTGTTAAACTCAGGGTGAGTAAAGTCAGTACATTTTAGTCCAATGCAATAACATTAACTAGCATTTTCGGGTACGGGAAAATCCTCTCCTGGTCAAAATGACCCGAACACAACATGAGGGCTAGTGTAACGGAGTTATAAATTCAAGGATGTTTCAAAATTATTTTAAGTAAAAACTTCTATCAAATCAAGGGAAGATGCTTTCCTCAGTGTCACATCATATATTGATGATACTTGATGCCATTTTTCTTGCATCCCCAATTAGACATGTTTTTTTTTTACTTTGTGTTTAATGTATGTACATTTTAAAGCTCTTGGTTTTGGGAACTTTTTGATGGTTCCAGTTCAGTGTCCTCAAGCTAAATCAGGGCTAAATTAAAACCTTGTCAGCAAAGGGAAGACATCAGAGCTGGGCTGTTTTTAGTTTAGTTTCTCCGGCACAGGAGCAGAGGTTACATGCATTTCTTTTTTTAAGTTGAATAGCCTGTAGGCTTGGACTCCAAGATTACAAATACTCAGAGCAGAATCAATAGTCCTCTTCTAAAGGGGGGTGTTCGAAAATCTTACACAATAACACGTGTTCTTTTTTGAGAAGTAACCTTCTAAGAGCTGCTAGTGATATCTGATATCTGACATTTTTCAGGTTCTTTTAAAGTTTTTTGCTCTTAAAGGAATATTTTACCTAAAAAATCTGATGATTTTTCTGTGGAACACATAAGAGATTATTTTGAGGAATGTCTAAGCTGCTCTTTTCTTTTACAATGAAAGTGAATGGTCACCAGGGGCTGTCAAGCTTAAAAAAATGACATCATTATTAAAATGGTTTGTTACTTGTTTGTCTTCTGAAGTCATACAATAACATTATACAATAATCAGTCATTTTTGGATGACCATTCATTTCTGGTCATCATTCACTTGCGTTATACGGAAAGAGCAGAGTGGACATCAGGCCTTCACTGAACGTTTTCTAGTCTATGAAATTAGTTTTTTAGAAAGTGAAAACAATAGTCTCGTCTTTTCCACTAATGTGACATAGATTTTTTCCCGCTTCTTCGGAGAGTGAGTTATATATTGAGATCTCCTCCACTGCTGTCTCTCCTGAACCTTGTTTTCCTCTCTGCGTGTCCTCTTTCCGTCAGTTTAATCAACGCTTTTAATTACTGACACTTTCAGTCGCCTTGTGTTCGTTCGGTTGTCACCTTCGGGAGATCCTGCCATGGAGGAAAAAAAGGAGACCAAAAAAAGGAGCTTTTGTTCCCGCGGGTGTTGGGACAGGCTTGGTAATAACCAGCCACTGCTAGTCAGTCAACTCTGCTGCCAGCTTACGTCTCCGCGTGGACCGCTGGGCTTTTCCAACATTGTCTTGATAAATGGATTTTTGCCTCGACTCGAATGTGTCCTCTTAAGACGGGTGGGATGAGGACGCTTGGGCTTACATCCCATCAAGCCTGAGTCACATCAGGGTCAAACCAACACGTAGCCTAGTTTCTCTCAGGCTTTCTTGGGTTGCTATTGTAAGAGGTCTTTATCTATGCTTATTTTCATCCATCCATCCATCCATCCATCCGTCCGTCCGTCCGTCCATCCATTCGTCCATCCATCCGTCCGTCCATCCATCAATCCATCCATCCGTCCATCATCCGTCCGTCCATCCATCCATCTGTCCATCCGTCCGTCCATCCATCCATCCGTCCATTCATCCATCCATCCGTCCGTCCATCCATCCGTCCATCCATCGTCCATCCATCCGTCCATCGTCCATCCATCGTCCGTCCATCCATCTATTCATCCATCCATCCATCCATCCGTCCGTCCGTCCGTCCATCCATTCGTCCATCCATCCGTCCGTCCATCCATCAATCCATCCATCCGTCCATCATCCGTCCATCCATCCGTCCGTCCATCCATCCATCTGTCCATCCGTCCGTCCATCCATCCATCCGTCCGTCCATCCATCCATCTGTCCATCCGTCCATCCATCCATCCATCCATCCGTCCATTCATCCATCCATCCGTCCGTCCATCCATCCGTCCGTCCATCCATCCATCTGTCCATCCGTCCATCCATCTGTCCATTCATCCATCCATCCGTCCATCCATCCATCCGTCCGTCCATCCATCCATCTGTCCATCCGTCCATCCATCCATCCATCCATCCGTCCATTCATCCATCCGTCCGTCCATCCATCCGTCCGTCCATCCATCCATCTGTCCATCCGTCCATCCGTCCGTCCATCCATCCATCCATCCGTCCATTCATCCATCCGTCCGTCCATCCATCCGTCCGTCCATCCATCCATCTGTCCATCCGTCCATCCATCCATCCATCCGTCCGTCCATCCATCCATCTGTCCATCCGTCCATCCATCCATTCATCCATCCGTCCGTCCATCCGTCCGTCCATCCATCCATCTGTCCATCCATCTGTCCATCCATCCGTCCATCCATCCGTCCGTCCGTCCATCCATCCATCTGTCCATCCGTCCGTCCATCCATCCATTCATCCATCCGTCCGTCCATCCATCCATCTGTCCATCCATCCATCTGTCCATCCATCCATCTGTCCATCCATCCATCCGTCCGTCCATCCATCCGTCCATACATCCATCTGTCCATCCATCCGTCCATCCATCCATCCGTCCGTCCGTCCATCCATTCGTCCACCCATCCATCCATCTGTCCATCCGTCCGTCCATCCATTCGTCCATCCATCCGTCCGTCCGTCTGTCCATCCGTCCGTCCATCCGTCCGTCCATCCGTCCATCCATCCGTCCATCCGTCCATCCGTCCATCCATCCGTCCGTCCGTCCATCCGTCCGTCCGTCCATCCGTCCGTCCATCCGTCCATCCATCCGTCCGTCCATCCATCCGTCCGTCCGTCCATCCATCCGTCCGTCCATCCGTCCGTCCGTCCGTCCGTCCATCCGTCCGTCCATCCGTCCGTCCATCCATCTGTCCATCCATCTGTCCATCCATCTGTCCGTCCGTCCATCCATCCGTCCATCCATCCGTCCGTCCATCCATCCATCTGTCCATCCATCTGTCCATCCGTCCGTCCATCCATCCATCCGTCCATTTGTCCATCCGTCCGTCCATCCATCCATCAGTCCATTTGTCCGTCCATCCATCAATCCATCCATCCGTCCATCCATCTGTCCATCCGTCCGTCCATCCATTCGTCCATCCATCCGTCCGTCGATCCATCTATCCGTCCATCCGTCCATTTGTCCGTCCATCTATCCTTACTTCCATCCGTCCGTCCATCCATCAATCCGTCCGTCCATCCGTCTTTCCGTCCGTCCGTCCGTCCGTCCATCCATCAATCTGTCCATCCATCCATCCGTCCGTCCATCTGGGCAAGGCAAGGGAAGCAAGTTTATTTATATAGCACATTTCATACACAATGGTAATTCAAAGTGCTTTACATAGAATAAATTAAAATAATCAAAAGAAATATGAATAATTAAAACCGTTTCGAATAAAAAATAAAATACAGTACAAACAGTCGGACGAACAGTGACACAGTGCTCATTCAGTAAATGCACAGCTAAACAGAAGTGTTTTCAGTCTGGATTTGAATGTGACTGTAGGAGCACATCTGATCTCTTCTGGAAGCTGGTTCCAGCTGCGGCTGGCACAGTAGCTAAAAGCGGACTCTCCTTGTTTAGAGTGAACCCTTGGTATTTCTAGCTGGCGTGATCCTAATGATCTGAGTGATCTGTTCGGTTTATATTCAATGAGCATATCTGCAATATATTGAGGTCCTAGGCCATTGAATGATTTATATACCAGTAATAATACTTTAAAATCAATCCTAAATGTAACTGGGAGCCAGTGTAAAGAACTGAGGACTGGTGTGATGTGTTCATATGTTCTGGTTCTGCTCAGCGTTCTGTATTAGCTGCAACTGTCTTATGGTCTTTTTGGGAAGGCCAGTGAGGAGTCCATTACAATAATCCACTGCTGGTGATGAAAGCATGCACTAGTTTCTCTAAGTCTTGACTGGAAACAAAGCATCTAATTCTTGCAATATTTTTCAGATGATAATATGCTGATTTAGTTATTGCTTTGACATGACTACTGAAGCTAAGGTCTGACTCTAGAGACACACCAAGATTCCTGACTTGATTTTTAGTTGTTAGACCCCTAGAGTGTAGGTATGCGTTCACCTTGAGAACTTTGTTTTTCAAACGCAATGACTTCAGTTTTGTCTTTGTTTAACTGAAGAAAGTTTTGACACATCCAATTGTTTACTTCATCAATGCATTGGCACAGGGAGTCAATGGGGCTGTAGTCGTTAGGCGATAGGGCTAAGTAGATCTGTGTGTCGTCTGCATAGCTGTGGTAAGAGATTTGGTTCTTTCTCATTATTTGGCTCATTGGGAGCATGTACAGTTTGAATAGGAGTGGCGCAAGAATTGAGCCTTGAGGGACTCCGCATGTCATGGACGTCCACTCAGACTTATGGTCTCCTAAACTCACATAATAACCTCTCCCTTCTAGGTATGACCTGAACCATTTTAGGACTATCCCAGAAAGCCCCACCCAGTTTTCCAGCCTGTCGAGAAGTATGTTGTGATCGACAGTCGAGTAGGACCAGCACTGATAATTTGCCTTTATCAGTATTTAAGCGAATATCGTTTATTATCTTTATGAGCGCTGTCTCTGTGCTGTGATGCGATCGGAAACCAGATTGAAAATTGTCAAAGTATCCATTCAAGCTTAAGAATTTGTTCAGCTGATTGAAGACAACTTTTTCAATGACCTTGCCTATGAAAGGAAGATTTGAGATCGGTCTATAGTTGCTTAATATAGTCTTATCCAGATTACTCTTTTTCAGGAGGGGTTTGACAACTGCAGTTTTCAGGCAGTTTGGAAAACTCCCAGAGAGAAGTGAGGCATTTACTTTGTAGATGTTATAATGGACTACAAGTTTTGTCTTCCGCCACATGCGCTCTGTTTTTCTGCATTTTCTTTTCATATTTTGCACTGCTGTTGAGTTTCTCCAAGCAAGGTGCTTTTTGTCTACCACTCTTCCTGACTTTCACAGGAGCAATGTCATCAATTACACCTTTAACTTTTGAGTTAAAAGAATCAAGGAGAAAATCAACAGAGTCAGCAGATATGCTTGGTGTTAAAGATATAGCCTTCATAAATAGCACACTGGTGTTCTCATTTAAGCGTCTCTTCTTGACAGACACCGATCTAGCTTCAATTGCAGGAGAGATCAAAATATCAAAGAAAATACAGAAATGATCAGACAGTGCTACATCCTTAATAACAATCGATGAAATGTTTAGACCCTTACTGATAAGTAAATTTAGAGTCTGTCCACGATTGTGTGTCGGTCCATGTACATGCTGACTCAGATCAAATGTTTTTAAAACAGTTTTGATTTCTTTTGCCATATTGGTTTCTGCACTATCTATGTGAATGTTAAAATCTCCAGCAATAGCAAAACAGTCAAACTCTGAGGAAATTGTTGATAGCAGTTCTGTGAAGTCCTCAGCAAAGGCTGAAGAGTATTTTGGAGGCCTGTAAACAATGATAAGTAAAATGTGTGGAGCACCTTTTAACACAATACCCAGATATTCGAAAGACGGGTAATTACCAAATTATATTTGCTTACATTGATATACATCTTTAAAGAGAGCAGCTACACCCCCTCCTCTCCTAACAGCTCTAGAGACACTCATAAAAGTAAAGTTAGGAGGGGATGTTTCATTGAGGATTGTTGCACTGCAGCATTCTTCTAGCCAAGTTTCATTTAGAAACATAAAATCCAGGTTGTATGTGGTTATTAAGTCGTTGACTAGAAGTGATTTGTTTTTAAGTGAGCGGATGTTTACATTTACATTTATTCATTTAGCTGACGCTTTTATCCAAAGCGACTTACAATTGCTATATATGTCAGAGGTCGCACACCTCTGGAGCAACTAGGGGTTAAGTGTCTTGCTCGGGGACACATTGGTGTCTCACAGTGGATTCGAACCCGGGTCTCTCACAACACAGGCATGTGTCTTATCCACTGCGCCATCACCACCCCTAAAAGTTTAAAAGTGCTAACTTAACGGTCTTACTTTCTGTCCCCACAGCAGTCTTAGTTTGGCGTGTAATCTGCACCAGATTAGATGGGTTTGCTGTACGCCTTTTGAAGGCCTTAGACTTTTCTATCATGTAATCGAAAAGCAATGGAGAAAGATACAGGCACACTGGGTTCCCGCTTGTTCTGTAAACATTTGAGAAAGTTACTGTTATCATAGCGGGGACCCGACTCATATCAGTGTGAGCTGGTATCAGATGGGTTCACCTCGAGCCGATGGAGGAGGGTGAGGGCCCTGGCGTTGTGGCAGAGGCCGAAGAGCTCTCACAGGAGGAGGGCGAGCTGGGCCCGCAGGCTTTGGTGGTTTTGGGGCCTGACGTTTTTTGGTTGATATATGCGGGCTTGCAGATAGTTTGGTTCCAGCAAACACTAGTTATTCCATTTTCTCTGAGAAGCACAGATGATGTTGTGGAGATGCTGGAGATAGGGAAAGCGTGTCTGGGGAGAGGGGCTGTTTCTCTGGTGTTATCAGAGGCTGTAATGTGCTGTCCTGGTTTTCCAGAGAGTCGTCCTTGGGTGCTGAATCTTGGAGCAGTTCTAGTATGTCACAATCTGTCTGTGGTGAGCTCTGTGGGCAGGGCTCAGCTGAGATTGTGTCCGTGAGCAGAAGCTGTTGTGGCTGAGTGGTGTTATCATTGTCCTTGTGTGATATGTCAACCGCATGTCCATTCAGGTGCTGAAGTGAAGTCCTGTGGTCATTCATACTGTGTCCAGGTGTGTGTGGATGGATGCCTCCATCCATCCGTTCGTCCGTACGTCCGTCCATCCGTCCCTCCATTCATCCATCCGTCCGTCCATCCATCCGTCCCTCCGTCCGTCCGTCCATCATCCATCCATTCATTCATCCATTCATCCATTCATCCATTCATCCATCCATCTGTCCGTCCATCCGTCCGTCGGTCCGTCCGTCCGTCCGTCCGTCCGTCCGTCCGTCCGTCCGTCCGTCCGTCCGTCCGTCCGTCCGTCCGTCCGTCCGTCCGTCCGTCCGTCCGTCCGTCCGTCCGTCCGTCCGTCCGTCTATCCGTCCATTCGTCCATCCGTCCCTCCGTCCATCCGTCCCTCCGTCCATCGTCCGTCCATCTATCCGTCCATCCGTCCATCCGTCCATCCGTCCATCGTCCGTCCATCTCTCCGTCCATTCGTCCCTCCGTCCATCCGTCCATCGTCCGTCCATCTATCCGTCCATTCGTCCATCCGTCCATCCGTCCATCGTCCGTCCATCTATCCGTCCATTCGTCCATTCGTCCATCCGTCCGTCCATCCGTCCATCCGTCCGTCCATCCGTCCATCCGTCCGTCCGTCCATCCGTCCCTCCATCCATCCATCCGTCCATCCGTCCATCCATCCATCTGCAAGGGTGTTGCTAGGGTTTCTAGGACCCTGCTACTTACTATTGCTTAGAAAAAATATATATACTTATATTTAATTTTTTATACTTCACCTCCCTGTGGCAACAGAAAGCTTTTTAACACCTAAAGCAACTGGGAAATACATGTAGCATGATGTGCAAAGCAAACTACAACACAAACAGCATTTTAGAGTACTATGTGGGGTTGAAGCCAAAAAGGCGGTGAAGATCTTTTGGGTTATATACAACTACAGTCATTTATTCTGCACTTTTTTCCCCCCATTTATTTATTGCTTGATTGATTGATTGATTGATTGATTTGTTAAAGCTTTCATTTTTAAAACATATTGAATATTACATCCAGAAATGGATAGATTTTCTGATATTTACAAACCTATTTGGGTCGGGATGTCAAAAAATGTAAGAATTATTTTCATGTAAATTACTTGCTGAATGGGACAAGGGCCTTACTTTTTTTACTAGATGTTAAATATCCCTTGTACTCACTTTAACCTTCAGAAATTTATCCTGCTGAGTGCTACAGCTGCCAAAGTTTTGCTCTTAATTTGTTTCATAGTGTTCTCCAAGTTGCCTGTGTAATAATACAAGACTCATTATAAGGCACAATACATGTTTTACTGTCATCTCTCTATTTAAAAAAAAAATTCTCTGCACTAGGACGGCATTTCTCAGCCCTGTCATGTTGTATTTGGATGGCTCTCATGTTGCTTAGAGCGGAGAAAACATTAAGGTAGTCAACTCGTAAATATTTTATTTACCCAGCGCTGGAGATGGATTCAGTTTTAATTGTTTAAGAAGCGGTGTTCTGCCCACATTCAAAAATTATAACGTTTAAAAATAACCAATGTTAAGGGTCTGGGATGCGTAATTCATGATGATGCTTGAATGGACAATGGGTGTAATTATTGTGCATGGAAAACAAAACCGCTTTAATTTACCAGAATAATCAGACATGCAAAGCTACGAGAAAGTAGCCGCCAAGCATAAAGTGATGTGTGATGTTTCAGTATTTGTTAAAGACTGCACGTTTACTTGAATCTATTTCAGAGTACTACAGTATGTAGAGGTCATAGCCTGTTTCATCTTAAACTGAATATTTTGGATCAGCCATGTACAGAATGACAGATTGGTTTCATTAATAAGCCGTCATGGAGAACTATCTGGTTGTAGGCTAGTGGTTGAAAAACTGAATTGGTAACTACAAGGTAGTAGATTTGAGCCCCGCAAAGGATGAAGGTGCAAGATACCAGAATGCTTTGGGGGACTGTCCGAATAATAAGTGTTCTTTAGATCCTATAAGAACACATGTGGATTCTTGTTTCTGAATGAATTACAGTTGGGTGAATCTGTTGGGTGAATAATGCAATGACTCACTCAGTCACTTTTTGCCACCCGTTGCCTTCACCAATGTAACCTTGCAGAAATAATTACAGCACTAATGTACAGAGCCACACACATAACGTGGGGATTGATTGGTTCCCTCATTCTATTTTAGTGAAATTGTTCCTACAACTGGGTAATATCTTCTCTTGTTTTAAGTAAATCGTGGACATGTTGTATTAATTTGGTCCCTCATTTTAATTAAGAGAACAAATTAGTACAATGTGTCCATGATTTACCTTGAAGATACACCATAATAAATTCAATAACAAGAATTAATTCTTAATTCATGGCCAGAGCATTTTTAAATCTTTTTCTTTATTTATGTATTTTTTCTTGTCATGTGCATACTAATGGGTCATGCTAACGCACAGTTTGTAATGTGAATAACAACAACACTTAAATCGTGTGAGCAAAACAGAACAATTCCAGGCTTTTGGACGAGTTATCTGAACTCTAGGAATGTTGCTCGACCAATCAAATTTGCGGACTGGAACTAACAAATAAACAAATGCTGTACACATGTTTGTCCACTACAATGCTGTCTAGAATTGCCAAATAGCAATAGCAAGTAGAATTGTTTTTTTCTTTGTTTCTTGGATGGAAGTCATGTGACAATAACTAAAGGCTTTTACCTAAAGTTAAACCCTTCTATGTCAATATTTCAATAGTAAATGCATTGAACCATCTAAACATAGGGTGTTTAAGCTAACTGACAAATTAGTAATTAGCAAATTACTGGTACTTAGCAATTTCTAGCAGGTTAACTAATTATTAGGCCTAACACTCTTATTCCACAGCAGGATCCATTTGACTTTAGCTGCGCATAAAATATAGTTCAAACTCTCTTTTATCCAGACAAATTTCAAGTAAAGCAACATAACCAACCGTCTGAATCTCCCTGTTGTCTCAATTAGCATCAGCTAACCTGAAGCACGCTAGTTATTTCAGGTTCTAATGATGCCTTAATAATAAGCACAGTTGTCCAGGTTTAGCAGTAATGACACAGTGTTGTTTCATGTCTGTGTGTGTGTGTGTCTGTTTGTTTCAGGCTCTCTTCTCTCATTAATTACATGAGCTGGGCGCTGAGGGAAAGTTCACAGACTGAAGGTAAGTGTATTTATTGCATCGCTTTGACAATGAAATCAGCCAGGTTCATTGATTTTTCGTCTCTTTCGCACTGTTTTTTTTATTTGGTGGACTTGTAAGCAAGTAGATTACAGATAAAACAAGTAGGAGAACTGCTAGCACACTCCTAATGAGCCCAGCAGATGTTTGTGGCTGTTGGCAGTGGTTGTAGCGCTCTGCTCATTGAGACTGCTCATGCTATTGAACACATATCAGCTCTTCAGAGAGCAGCACATGTGACACGAATCCCAGAAGACTCCAGAGATGAGGTAAACTGATAATGTGCTGCTGCTTTCTGTTGTTCTTTTGTCCTGTTTTTTGGAGTATACAAACACTGGCTGCATTCCTTTTTTTCTGAGTATGTTGGGCTCTCTTAAAGCTGCAGTCCACAGCTTTTCCTCTTGGTCACCATCTCTGTTCGAAATCTGCAATTGCAGTTATTCACGGAATTATCATCTTTACTTGGGTTGTAAATCGTCATGAAACAGCGCGGATGAACACACACTCTAAAAAATAATTCAGGGGCTTAGTAAATATCACAGTAATAATTAAGTGTATTAATTTAATAAAATCTCTGAATATCATTTACTTGATTGTTTGAGTTGAACATACCAAAATAATTGACTAAAAATCCAACAGTTAATTTTGTCTAGAATTTACAGTTATATATAAGTTTTTTTCACAAAAAGAATTTAGTATTTGACTAACCAATTGTTTCTTTTAAATAAACTTAATATATTTGTGAAATTTCTATCAAAATATTTGAGAATTGAGAATTAAACAGATCTGTTTCAAGAACCACAAAAATTACTTAATTTAAGTCAATATTATTAATATATTTAACACACTTAAGAAATTGAGTAAGTTTACTCAATTAAAACAACCCCTCCCCACCCTCTGACGTGACGACAGCTCAACGGTCGAGTGAGCGCGGGCTGTTTAACTCCAGTCTCCAGAAGAACAGTTCTCCTCTTTTCTTCTCAGTCTCGCCGAATTGGTGCATTTCCTCTGCGAAATTCAGGTTTGTGTGTTTTATTTTATCTATAAAATCATTACTGTGCTTTAAATCATTTTATTTAATGCAAAACAACATACAAAGTCTAATGTGAAACCTAAACATTCGAGAGTCGCGCGGCTCGCGCCTGTTTTTTCCGCGTGATTGAAACGCCTTGCATAAAACACACGAGTTTATTCCTAATGATAATGAATATAATTAATTTGGATGATAAAATGTCCTCAGAACTTTACACTGTTTGTTTATTGGCAGGTTATGGAGTCAGTCGTCGCAGCATCTTTCGGCTATGAGTGAAACGCAAGACGGCGGTCTGGAGTCCGAAGTTCACCCGCAGAGCGCGAGTCCATCTCCGGCACAAGGACCAGCGCTGATACGGGGGATATTGGATAACAGGCCTGTTGATTACTCTTGAATTAGGCTACCTAAATGTTTAATGTTTAATTTTTACTTCTAAAATGTTTGTTAAATGAGTTTAAATGTAGGCAATTTTGTATGTTAAAACAGTGTAACATATGCTGTATTGCTGTACTCATTGACAATAAAGGCCAATGTCATGTATACTGGTGGTTGTATGGAATACTATTTTACAAAGGTTTTTTAGAGGAAATAAAAAAGTTAATATTTCTCATAAATAAAAACAGCTAATATTACTCATAAATATTGTTTTTTAAATGTTTAAATATTAAATTATTTCTACTCAATTTTATTTGTTGATATACCAGATGCATTTACTCAGATTTACTTAATTTTTTTACTTGCATTTACTCAATTCATACAGTATATTTCATTGATTTCACAGCTTTAAAATTTACTCAATTTGTTTAAGTGTAAAAATGTTTCACCAAAAAAATTGAGTAAATCATGGTTAGACTTTTTAGAGTGCAGTGTTTTGAGGCGAGTGCTGCTGTCAATCACCGCGCTGTGTGGATACTGGCATTCAGAATCACAGATTCACTTTTTGAAAGTTTGACCAACATAAGAATTTTCACCGGAAAATATCTTCTGAACAAGTAAATAACATCCATTTTTGTTCTGATCAACTAAGGGGGAAAAAGCATTCGACATGACAAACGATCGTTAGATTTAATCAACGCGATTTACAGCAACCGTGCAAATTATACTTTGTTCTCAAATTGTTCATGTTAACAACATCAGCATTGCGTGACTAACCTTAAATTTAATGTGTGTTTATGGTTACCTGTGTAGTTCAGAATTCATATTCTCCATAATAGCTAAACGAGAAAGGCACAACAAAGGAAACTCCATAACTGTGTGAATTAAGAAAACGTGTTACACGATTGAACTATTGAAATGTCTTACTTGTTCAGCAGAAAAAAGCCGTCTCTTCTTCCGTTTCGAACCCCTTCAAAACACAGAGTTCACGCACCGTTCAAAAGCCCTGTTGATGTTTAAATCCTTGTGTTCGCATGAGACGGTTTCTATCTCTTTCTCCAGCCGCCTTAAATCCGAAGTACGAAGTCTTTTGGGTTTTATAACTGGTGAATCTCCAGTTGACACTGATGATTGTTGTTTGGATCTTTCTGGATCCGCCATAAGTTTAGTTATGTAAAGTGCTGCGAGAAAAGCCTCTCTACATCTCCTCACGCTCAGTATAGCCGGCTAGCCGAAACTCCTTCTTTATGTGTACGGGTGTGACGTAATGACTCAAAGACATGCTCGAATTTCCTGCGGAAACCCACCAGTACCACTGGAATTAAAATCATTATTACAAGCTAACCGTTTTGAATCTATCTACGGCAAGCAGATAGTTTTGAACACTGGCTGAAGTTTTTGGATTATTTTTAACTTAAAAAAAGTTGCGGACAGCAGCTTTAAATAAAGTATGGTAAAGTGGGGCTGTAGTAAAAGGCCCTTTTGGTTTGCCCCAAAACTCTACATGCTCAGGTTTACTGCCAGTTCTAGTTTCCTAAAACTCTCCACTAGTACTACGATGCTATTATGTGAAGTGTTTTGAGAACACATTAGCATGTTAGTCAAAGTCAAAAGACCCTGTACCAAAGTCTATTTTATATTCTGATATGGCTTATATAGGCCACTTCTATTCAAAAGTTTGGGGTCGTTTAGATGTTTAATGAAGTCTCCTATGATCACCAAGGCTGCATTTATGTTATTAAAAATGGTTTATTCCTGTGTCGTCTGAAGGTTTTTTACATCAGCTGTTTCAGTCAGTTTTCTGTTCTATGAGCGACTCAAATGCTCCACTCTCTACCCAGATATAAAAGCCAGTGTCGGTTAATGAAGATTTGACGGAAGAACTCACGGCTCGATTGGACTGTTGTCATATCACTGATAATGCTTTTCAGTTTTGGATGTCTCCATCTTTGATATTACTTTGGTCTCTGTTGCTATGGTAACAGTAGTAAGAGAATAATGTCTAATGACTAGAGACTGTAACTTGACTCCCGTTGCATGTTCATATGGAAATATTTTTGAGACATGTTGCTGTTGGAACGGGACATTCTCAGACTCGCACCTTTAGGGTACTGGCACTTGTCAATCCCAAACACACAGTGTGAACATAGAGTACAGCCTAAAAGTATACATTTCTTTCAAGAAAAAACAAAATCTTTCTGACCCCAAACTTTTGAATGGTATAATCCATTTTAAAGCCATTTTCCAAGCTAAAAGCAGAGGTGCGATTGTTTGGCACGCTACACAAATGTTTTTGCTCCGCCATGTTTTTCAGGCTAGGCAAATTGACACTAGTTGCTGCTAGTCAGAGCAGTTTTTCTGCAGTCAAAGCTGACATGTATTTCATTGAAAATTGTGTAGTGTACAGACTGTCTCAGATCTTAATTCTATCCAGCTGAAGGATTACTGTGGCAAGCACTGCGGGGGTGAGAGCCTTGAGCCGATAATGCTCATAGTTCAGGGAAGGAGAAGGAAATAACCGGCAAACAATAAACATAACTTTAATGGCCAAATAAACAAACAAACAACAAAACTAAAGTAAGGCGGCAGCCTCTCACGGATGACTGCCCCATATAAATATAATAAAACACAAGATAACTGTCCCATGCCTGTGTCCTTCACTGTCGTCACAATTATTACAAACTATAGGCTATTTCTTTACTGAATTTGAATTACACAATGAAAATTATAGTTAGTAGCGTAATCTTTTACATTAATCTTTCAGGTCATACAATCTGATTTACTTTTTAATTACTTTTGTCCTAACACATAATACAAATATTGTAGCATATTGATGTAAAATGCAAAGAAAAATAAAATGTATTCCATTCTTTGTTATGAACAAGAAAATGTGCATTAAACAAATGTTAGGTTTTCTCAAACGGGGGTTTGTGTAGTCTGATTATGAGTATTTTAAAATGTAATATAATCTGATTACAAGTATTTTAGGATTACACACAATCCATATTACATATAATCAGTTATTACCCATCACTGGATATGATTTATGTTTAATATTCTGAGCCTTTAGAAGAATTCTCATAGTGTATGATGCTCCGCTGCTGAACGCATTCAATTATTGCATTAGAAAGCGCCATTTTCTCAGCGTATTTATTCTAAAACACTCTTAATATGTACTGAAACATTTGATCAGGGACAACCACAGTTCTCTCACATCTCTCAACGCTATCGATCTACTTCTGGCTCTGTGATCCAACTGGAAAGACACCTTTATGTTAAGCATACTCTGCTGACCTTTCCGTTAAAACAGTACTTATGTAAAAAGTTAATAGCTATGATGCACAAACAGTGTGGAATGACTTTAAACCCTAAAATAGTCAAATCCCATCCCCTTATTATAGTAATACTAATTAAACTCCACATTCTCTTTCTATTCAACTTGTCTTTGTGACATTTGAAATGAGGTGTTTAGTAGAGCTGTAAACATAACAATGTCATAACAAATCCGCAAATAAAAATCTCCCACTGCTAGTGCTGTACCAGTCCGACCACCCCACTGCTCATGCTTTTCTTAGTTATGACAAGTTAATTTTCTCCCAGTGGGAAAACATATCCCTGGAAACAAGAACCGACCCTGTGCTTTTCAGTTTGTATGAATTACTTTAATTTGCTCTTTTTCACAGTGGCCTTGGTCTTGGTAACTACATTTAATTCTAGAGACTGCAGAATCAGGGTTAAATAGAAACGCATTCACAGAAAGGGAGACTAGTGCATGAGATTGCAAAATGCGCTGACTAATTTTGAATGACTGAAATGTATTAACCTATGAAATTAATAACAAGAATATGGCATGTTAGGACATGCCAAAACTGTCAACTTTGTGATCTGATTTCAAGTTTTGATGTTCTGTTGTACCATCTATTAATAGCCTGCTCACGCTGGAGTTTAGACCAAAAAAATTCACTTGGAAGACAATAAAACTAGTGAAAAAAATGATCTCATAGACTTACAATGAAGGAGGGACCTGAGCCATTTCTGGAGAGTTGGGTGTAATATAAACTAATCACAATATATATAAAAACATTATAATTGCAATATTTTAACGTGTATTTCTGTGTTTAGTTTCATTGTGTTTTGGTTCTGTTTTTCCTGTTCTGGTTTGCCTGTGTTCTCTACTTATTTTTCTTACTTGTTCTACACACCTGTTTCTGTTCAGTTGATCTCCTTGTATTTAAGCCCTCAGTTTCCTTTGTTTCAGGGTCCGGTATTGTTTATATTTTAGCGTGGTTATTTCCTGCGATTCTCCTATGTGTTCCTTGTGGAATTTACTATTAAAGCCACACTATGTAAAAAATATTACCTTAAAATAATGTTTCCAAAATCTGCTCAGTGGTTCATCAAGTCGTAACAGGGTGAACGGCACTTCTGGATTGGCTTTGCGCTTCTATATCTGCTATAACCACACTATGTAAGTTTGCCAGATCTGGTCGCATTTCTGTAGTCCAAATGAGACACAAGAAAACTACACATTTGACTTGCTTTACGTCAAACGTTACAATTTAGTTTTTCTTTGTTTCTGATGTCGCAATACATCATACTTTCATGAAATCATACTCTACCTTGGACATCGTTCATTCTATAGCCGGTGCGGATAAACAGCGAGTGTGCGTGCGGCGGTAGGATAAATTAGTTACGACAGCGGTAATGGACAATTTAGTTTCCAACCAGTAGGGGGACCGACGAGGAAAAGCTCCATGGTGTTGCTTTAAAGACTCCTTTAGTTATCCTTATTGACCGTGTGCTTACTACAGCCTACACAGCACCAGCATATATATATATATGTGTGTGTGTGTATACGTATTTTGGTAACACTTTAAATAAGGTTCCATTTAGTTAACGTTGAGAATTCATTTGTCACAGCATTTATTCATCTTTGTTGACGTTAGATAATAAAACCGAAATTTTTCATAGTTCACTCATCTCAGGTCCATTAAAAAATATTATTAGTTATCCACTTTTCAGATATTTTCTTCATTTTAATTTAAAATAAATGTATATACGAGCGGATATGCAATGGGAACTTGGACTTGCACTTGGTTTTTATCTAGCATTTCCTTCACATTTTAGGTTGTCAGTAATATCACTAATTTCACATATTTAAGTTTCACAAACCTTTTTTGGTTTGGCATTTTGGTTTTGATGTTGATTCAGTGTCTGCTTTGTCAGACTGATTCAAACCAACCGAGTCTTTTTAAATGATTCATTCAAGAACCAGCTCACTAGTTTGTAAACTGAACTATACTGACCATGCTACGTTCATTTATTTGCTTTCAGCTTGTGAGGACAGGATAAAAATGTGTTTTTATCTAATATTCTATTCAGACATTGAGGCACAACTCGTGTAAAAAATATGATTTTCTTTGCTGTGGAGCTTGGAGATTCACAGACAATACTGACATGGCCATGATAGAAGCAATACTCTCAAATTTGTACCATTTGGCATTTTCCCCATGGTTTATCACCCACCTGTATGCCTGTGCATGGCTCGTACATGTTAAAGGCATACCAAACTGTTTGATAGTAGAAGACATATTTAATGGAAAGGAAGGGACAGCATGTCATATGAAACATTATTTCAGTCCATTGTAGCATGCACTGACAATTCAGTTTTGATAAAATGTTGTAGCTAATTATAGAGCATATTTTGAGATCAAAATGTACATATGGGGTTTGTTTTAGCTCAACTGGAGTCATTAGGTGCAACTCAAGTTTCAATAAGGTAACACACTATACAGTGCTAAAATGTATAGCCTGAATGCACTTAGGCCACTTTGAAATACCATATGCCAAAATCAAGTGTCAAATAAAATCTTCTGTCTAAAAAAACTGGCTTCATGAATCTGAATTTGATTTGACCCAAAAAACTAAAATATATAAGCGAAAGCCTGATAACCAAATGCTGAACTGCAAATAGCCACTGTGTGGTTATAAACATCTCGATGCAAGTGGTTTGTTTGACCGGAACTGACTGCAGAATGGGGTTATGGTCATAGTGACTGTGCAGAGTCATGATTGATGTGATATGTCATACAGAAAGGACAGATACTAAGAAATGTACCGTTTAATTTATGTCCAACATTATGTGTAATTAGTTATGTATCATTGGTTTGAACTTTGGGGAATCTTCCCCCCAACATCAATGTGCCTGTGGAAGGTTTAGGGTTAGGTGTTAGGGTTAGTGTTCGAGTATTAAAGGGATAGTTCGCCCAAAATGGAAAATTCTGTCATGAATTACTCACCCTTATGTCGTTGCAAACCCATAACACTTGCATTCATCTTCGAAAAGACAAATGAAGATATTTTTGATTAATTCTGAGCTTTCTGTCCCTCCATTGACAGCCACTTTGACGTTTCAAAAAGTTCATAAACAGATTGTAAAACTAATCCATATAAATATAATCCATATAAGCGGTTTAGTCCAAATATTCTAAAGAGAATATTTTCAATCATTTTATATGATGAACCGATTTAATTTAGGCTTTTATTCACATATAAACATTGATCAGCTGCTCAAACAGAAGCTCAACCGCTTGACGTCTGAGAACTAACCTCTTGCAGAAGCTCAAACGTGATGCGTAACACGAGAATGAACCTGATTGGTTCCAATAGAAGCTCAAACGTGATGCGTAACACGAGAATGAACCTGATTGGTTCCTATAGAAGCTCAAACGTGACGCGTAATATGAGAATGAACATGATTGGTTCTTATAGAAGCTCAAACGTGACGCGTAACACGAGAATGAACCTGATTGGTTCCTATAGAAGCTCAAACGTGATGCGTAACACGAGAATGAACCTGATTGGTTCCTATAGAAGCTCAAACGTGATGCGTAACACGAGAATGAACCTGATTGGTTCCAATAAAAGCTCAAACGTGACGCGTAACACGAGAATGAACATGATTGGTTCTTATAGAAGCTCAAACGTGACGCGTAACATGAGAATGAGCCTGATTGGTTCTTATAGAAGCTCAAACGTGATGCGTAACACGAGAATGAACTTGATTGGTTCTTATAGAAGCTCAAACGGGATGCGTAACTCGAGAATTAACTTGATTGGTTCTTATAGAAGCTCAAACGTGACACGTAACATGAGAATGAACCTGATTGGTTCCTATAGAAGCTCAAACGTGATGCGTAACACGAGAATGAACCTGATTGGTTCCAATAGAAGCTCAAACGTGATGCGTAACACGAGAATGAACCTGATTGGTTCCTATAGAAGCTCAAACGTGACGCGTAACATGAGAATGAACATGATTGGTTCTTATAGAAGCTCAAACGTGACGCGTAACATGAGAATGAACCTGATTGGTTCCTATAGAAGCTCAAACGTGATGCGTAACACGAGAATGAACCTGATTGGTTCCTATAGAAGCTCAAACGTGATGCGTAACACGAGAATGAACCTGATTGGTTCCAATAAAAGCTCAAACGTGACGCGTAACACGAGAATGAACATGATTGGTTCTTATAGAAGCTCAAACGTGACGCGTAACATGAGAATGAGCCTGATTGGTTCTTATAGAAGCTCAAACGTGATGCGTAACACGAGAATGAACCTGATTGGTTCTTATAGAAGCTCAAACGTGATGCGTAACTCGAGAATGAACTTGATTGGTTCTTATAGAAGCTCAAACGGGATGCGTAACTCGAGAATTAACTTGATTGGTTCTTATAGAAGCTCAAACGTGACACGTAACATGAGAATGAACATGATTGGTTCTTATAGAAGCTCAAACGTGACGCGTAACGCGAGAATGAACCTGATTGGTTCTTATAGAAGCTCAAACGTGATGCGTAACACGAAAATGAACCTGATTGGTTCTTATAGAAGCTCAAACGTGATGCGTAACACGAGAATGAACCTGATTGGTTCTTATAGAAGCTCAAACGTGATGCGTAACTCGAGAATGAACCTGATTGGTTCTTATAGAAGCTCAAACGTGATGCGTAACTCGAGAATGAACTTGATTGGTTCTTATAGAAGCTCAAACGTGATGCGTAACACGAGAATGAACCTGATTGGTTCTTATAGAAGCTCAAACGTGATGCGTAACACGAGAATGAACCTGATTGGTTCTTATAGAAGCTCAAACGTGATGCGTAACTCGAGAATGAACTTGATTGGTTCTTATAGAAGCTCAAACGTGATGCGTAACTCGAGAATGAACTTGATTGGTTCTTATAGAAGCTCAAACGTGATGCGTAACACGAGAATGAACCTGATTGGTTCTTATAGAAGCTCAAACGTGACGCGTAACACGAGAATGAACCTGATTGGTTCTTATAGAAGCTCAAACGTGATGCGTAACACGAGAATGAACCTGATTGGTTCTTATAGAAGCTCAAACGTGACGCGTAACACGAGAATGAACCTGATTGGTTCTTATAGAAGCTCAAACGTGATGCGTAACACGAGAATGAACCTGATTGGTTCTTATAGAAGCTCAAACGTGATGCGTAACTCGAGAATGAACTTGATTGGTTCTTATAGAAGCTCAAACGTGATGCGTAACTCGAGAATGAACTTGATTGGTTCTTATAGAAGCTCAAACGTGATGCGTAACACGAGAATGAACCTGATTGGTTCTTATAGAAGCTCAAACGTGACGCGTAACACGAGAATGAACCTGACTGGTTCTTATAGAAGCTCAAACGTGACGCGTAACACGAGAATGAACCTGATTGGTTCTTATAGAAGCTCAAACGTGACGCGTAACACGAGAATGAACCTGATTGGTTCTTATAGAAGCTCAAACGTGATGCGTAACACGAGAATGAACCTGATTGGTTCTCATGCCTGTGCTTCAGTTTACTGCAACTAATGTGTGCGTTGATGAATGTTTATTATAGGCTACGTGAATAAAAGCCTAAATTCAATCTGTTCATCATATGAAGCGATCATCCCTCTTTAAATATTTTTGGACTAAACCGCTCAATTGGATTAGTTTTACGATCTCTTTATGAACTTTTTAAAGTGTCAAAGTGGAAGTTGTGTAGATGTATATGGAGGGACAGAAAACTCTCAGCTTCTCCTTTTTGGGTGAACTATCCCCTTAACATTCAACCCACATTAGGGTCTTCTCTTGAAGTTAAATAACATTATAAAAGTCATGAACATTTCTATAGACAATATCTTAGCCTGTTCTTTGATAGCAGCAGTGGGGTGTCACACAAGCTACTTCCTTTCAGAAGGTCTTCATATCTCTCAATGTATTTCAGTCTTATTGGAGACATTTGGACATAATTACAGGAAAACTGGAAAATCCATGAACATTTATTTGAAATATAATGCGGTTACACTTTATTTTGATGGTTCACTTTAGACATTATACTAACTATAAGTAACTATACAACTACATGCCAACTAACTCTCATTAGACTATTAGTAAACTGTTAGGGTTGGGGCTAGTAGAATAAGTTATTACTATAAGTACTTATAGTCAGTAAATGTCTATTGGGAGCATCAAAATAAAGTGTTAACAGATATTGAGCAGAGAGTCTACTAATACTCTAATGAAAGTTGGTTGATCTGTAGTTGCAAAGTTACTTATAGTAAGTGGAATGTCTAAAGTGGACCATTACAATTGTGTTACCAAATGTCTTCTAAATTTCACATTTAATTCAATGCTATGTTCTTCTTTGCCATTTCTGCATGTATTAATTGTGAAATTTACAAGCAATTTCTGTAGGAAAATGGTCCATGCTGCAGCCAAATTCAGATATTCAACACCCACTTTTCACAATCAACAACTGATGCATAAAATCAAGTTTCACACTAAAATGCGTCTGAAAATGTCTCAGAGTCAGTGGCAAATTTAGTTGCATGGCATCTTCAAGATTTTTGCTCTGTGACATAATGGTTTTGAAGTCAGGAAAATGTCCTTGACACATTCTTTCTTGACACGTGAGATTCACCCAAATACCAGGTGTAAATAGTGATGTCACAGTTGACCATGTGATTGTATCACTCAAGACGGAAGTTAATACTAGGTGTAAACAGGGCTTTAAATTGTCCTTCAACCTGCAATTCAAATGTGCATCAGCCTCAATCAGGTCAGTTCACAAACACAAGAAGACATCAGGAGTCCCTGCTAGCTCACAATATCGACTCCATTTCAGCTCCATGATGCGAAAAAGCTTCCTGAAAAAAAAAAGGATTAAAACAGCCCTGGGCTATTTAGCAGCCAATTTTACATAATGCCACATACTTTTCCTTTTATTGTTCTCTCTTTGTTGGCCGATTTCTTTTTCTTTCTTTAATTTCCCATCTAATGGGAAAGTTCTGGCTGCTTTTAAAGGCATTTTTCTCTTTTCATGGGCCAAGCATTAAGTTTTAAAACCTTGACAGTTTTATGGAAAGTAATTTAACTCCCACTTGTGATTATTTAAGAAAGTCAAAAGATCTACACTTCTTTTATCTTTCATTATTCATCCCTGATTCTTAAAAAACTTAGGCCGAGTCATTATGTCAAACTGGTGGATAGCGCTGGATGGGATATTAAAATCTCCCTCTTTCGGGCAAAAGGAGATTATTTTCCATTTTCCTTTCTCGTTTTTAACAATAATGTTAAACTGTGGATTATATCTTTTACCTACAGTTGCGGATGTAGTCGATAGCGCACCTTAATTTCTTACAGAAAAATCGCTCTTCAGGCTTGGTAAAAGACTTTTTGCCCCTTGGAATAATTTAGCAGCTCAACTACAGGGTAAATGAGGTCAAATATAGACTTAAACCCATTTGGTATTTCTGACAGGAACGCATGCTTGGAATAAACATCGCTAATGGGCGAGAAGTACTGCTCTCCGACCCGTTCTGAAGATAACAGCGCAACTGTCAGGGAATATAGTTCACACAGTCATGAGCGAAGATGAACCGCGTGTCCCTAATTACTCTCAGGTAGATGGCCTTCTTGGTCTGTGAATTTTCTGTCAGGATGTACAGAGGCTTTAACTATGATAGTGATGTAACTGAAAGCATCACTGGACATTGTTTGTCTGTTTTTTCTTCAATCGAAGAAACATTTGTATGGTAAATAATTGTATTGAGAAAGTGAGTATTCTGGAGTCTGTTGGTTTTATCTCCCTCTTCTGTCAGTACTCCGTGTGTGTGTGTGCGTGTGTTGAAAGGAAAAACATTGAAGCAACGAAAGCACTCGAGGCCCATCAGATTTATGTTAATGTTCCTGTAAGTACTCTTAGATTGCACATATCAATACTCGTAGGCAGGGCTTGACATGCACCTTTTTTGCTCATCAGCCACTGTGTTTAGTGGTTTTCCAAAGTTATACCCAGCTAACAATTTATGGTTCCCAGAACGTTCTGGGAAAGTTCGTTTTTGGTTGCGGGAACATTCCCTTATGGTTTTGTTTAGGTTTTGGTTCCCATGGAAAGTTTACTTAACGTTATAACCCTGAGGGAACGTTCCCTAAACGTTAGTTTTTGGTTTGGTTCAAACTAATCTTTAGAGAACCATAAACTAATGTTCCCTAAACGTTCTGTGTTAGTGGGTAGCCACTCAGCATTTTCACAGCATTTCACGATACAATGGAGACAAACTGCCAAATAGATATTTTTTAATATTATCTCATAATTTAAGAGATACTACTTTAAGACCTGACACACTGATCCATTATACTGTTACACACGCGTGTTTACATTCACTTAAAATACAACTGACTGTGTTTACGTTTATACTCACCAAGACCGGCATTTTGACATTATTTTGTGTGTAGTTGAATGTTTAATCACAATGAGTAGCGAAAAAGAACTCCGTTTGCTCTTTGGTTGTGAACACTAAATCTGCAGGAATGTTCTGTGGAAAATGAGTATTAGAAGCGTTTCAGATATATGGAAGCTTTCCGCCACGGAAAAAAACAACTTAAAAGATAATTGTGAGTTTATATCTTGCAATTCTTACATTTTAAAATCAGAATTGTGAGATGTGAGGACTTTTTAACACGCAATTTTGACTTTTTATCATGCAATTCTTTATAACTCGCAATAAATGATAAAAGTCAGAATTTACAACACTACATTGCACTTAGTTTATTATTTCAGATGCCTTTTTAAAAGACTACAATTTGAAAATGCATATATTCTATATAATACTGAACCCAGTACAGTGGTTGGCATTAGTGACTGCGTAGTGGATAATGTCACTGCTGAAATCCACCCGTATGTGGCGCTGTTAATGTGAAAACCATGTTTTAAATGATCTCTTTAAATCAAATGTTTTATTCAGGTAGCTAGTTATAAAATATGTATTTATTCATTTATCTCATAATAAGTTTTGGAAATATGTTTTAGGAATGTCAGATCAGATTTAAAGTAGTTTACTTAATGCACAAACTGAATGTAATTTTATTAATTTTGTTGTGTTTTTGTATGTTTTTTTAAATTGATTTTTATTTCAGTTTTAGTTATTAAAGTGCATCAGGTTAAACTAAATTCAAATGACAATGTTGCCTTAGCAACAAGCTGAAATTATAATTCCCCCAAAATGGTTGAATTGTTTGTTTAATTTTTAGGTTGTTAACTATAATAACTGGTTTACACTAATGTTCCTTTTATCGTGGCCCTTATAGCATGTACTTGCATTGTGCACTGAATTGCATGCAAACACATTTCCAATGTAAACTCAAACCGCTGCATTCTTGTTAGTTTCGAAGCCTCTGGTAATTAGGGAGGGGCCAAAGGCCGCTTATTAACATCTCATTTGCATATCACAGATGTAAAATAATTCAGTACAGAAGCCATTAATGCTATTTGAAGCTTTTGTCTCGTAGTATTGGGAGAGAGTTGGGAATATGTGCCCACGTTCTCATCAAAAGCTGCACTGCTGCTATAAATAGTCAAGAACCTCTTGAGCTTCTTAATATATGTTGGGTACATCTCCCTGGAAGAAAGAAAAAATAATAAAATAATTGTTTCAACAGGACAAAAGCTGCGGAGAAAAATTCAAGGTGCCCCTGTGCTACGTCTAAACGCCTTCGTATGTTGACACACTTTCCACAGATGTTCGATACTCCTATTCTTGGTGGTAAAAGGCTTTGCTTGTTCTCCAGGGCCCGTATTCATAAAGATTCTAAGAATCCTCTCAGAAAACTCTTAATTTATAGTTTAAAAACTTCTACGTAGGAGTCTTAGCTTAAGAACGATCCGATCAAACTTTCATCTGAGTGAGGAGGCGGGGCTGACCCCGTTGCTATGTATGACACAATCTTTTGAAGACTGTGATTGGTTGGTTGTCCAAGCAGGAAAAAAAGAGTGATTTTAAGTATAGGGTCTATTCTAAGCCCTCACTTTGAAATTCCTATTTGACCGCACACGCGCACACGCACACACACACACGCACACACACACACACGCGCACACGCGCGCGCACACACACACACACACACACACACACACACACACACACACACACACACACACACACACACACACACACATTATATATGTGTATATAAATCCTTTTCTTTATTTACCATGCTGTTAATTTCCTATAAGGTATTTGATTGGCTTAGAATGATAAAAATTGTTCCACTCTTTCCAATACACTGATTGCTGGCGTGTCTATTTAAGTGGTGGTTTGAATGTTGGTTTTAATGTACCAAACTCACTGTCATCCACCGTCTGCAACACATTTCTTCTTCCTCTTCGTCTTTCCTCCATTTTCTCCTCTTGCTAACTTGCTAACAGCTAACCCTTAAGACCTCTTTTAAGGGTTAAGATGCTTTCTGAATTACCTTTTTCTTTACTAGGATTTCTTCTTTAATTTTAAGAGTAAACGCCCACATTTCTAAGAATTGTCACATTAAGATTCTGTCTGAGTGCGGGCCCAGGTTTGGGGATTGCTGGCATCAGTCCTGTCCTCCGCTCAGATCATTATCGCTGGTGAAACGCTTCTGTTACCGCGATCACGGCGGGTAATGGTCACGATCGCTGCGTTGAAGACACGGGCCTGTTCCGACATGGCTCGGTTTGAAGAAGTCCTCCTGAGTGCAATGCCTCGAAGAGGAAAAGACACTTAGACATCTGAAAGTGTCTTACATTAAGTACTTTTTCTTGTAGACACGTTCATCCTTCACAGAGAGGCAGAGAGCAAGGGAGCACATCACTGAAAACACACATGCTCAAAAATACATTTGTATTTTTCAACTTCACTCGCTTCAAGGAAGAAGAAAAACACCATTCGTATTCCTTACATGGCACATGCATTTTTGATGCTCGCCGGTGTCACGTTAAAATCCTCCCTCGTTACTCATAATCCATAATTGAAGACATACCTGTATAATTCCCTGTGATCTTGGCTTTTGAACCTTTTAATGATGGTTTGACTTCTGCGTTTCGAAAGAAATGAAGGTGGAGGAAATTTTTCTGATGTTTTTTTTCCCAACAATATTGGACATTGAGCGGCAAACCCCCCGGCGTTGGTGCGGTGGTAGCATGTCGGCTCGGACATCTCATCTGGATTGCAGCTTTGATCCCAAAAGTGCCCAAAAGAGGAAACTGCCTTTTTCCTCTACTACTGGTGCTATCACAACTGTGTCTTCAAGCATAACACTTAAAGGTGTTATAATAGTTCTGTAAAGCATTGCAAATGATGCATTGCCTAGACTGAGGCTGTGCGATATACAGTGAGGAAAATAAGTATTTGAACACCTTGCTATTTTGCAAGTTCTCCCACTTAGAAATCATGGAGGGGTCTGAAATTGTCATCGTAGGTGCATGTCCACTGTGAGAGACATAATCTAAAAAAAAAATCCAGAAATCACAATGTATGATTTTTAAACTATTTATTTGTATGATACAGCTGCAAATAAGTATTTGAACACCTGTCTATCAGCTAGAATTCTGACCCTCAAAGACCTGTTAGTCTGCCTTTAAAATGTCCACCTCCACTCCATTTATTATCCTAAATTAGATGCTCCTGTTTGAGGCCGTTAGCTGCATAAAGACCCCTGTCCACCCCATACAATCAGTAAGAATCCAACTAGTAGGTCTTAGGGCCCTTTCACACCTACCTTGTTTGGTCCGGACTTTCAGACTTTTCAGTTTTTATTCCGAATCAAAATTACCGGTGTGAAACCTACGGACCACGGTCCGGACCAAACAGATGAAATTTGGTCCGACGAAAAGAGGTAGTCTCGGTCCGGATCAAACTGAACAAAAGTTTGGTTCGTCTCTAGTGTGAAAGCATTTCTGTATGGTTTGGACATTCAGACCTTTTATAGGAAGTTCCTGTGGTTCCCGCATAGCCGAAAAAACAGCAGGTGGCAGGAAGAATGAGCCGTGGAAGCACATGGGGAGAGGAGGAGACGAGGTTTTTAATTGAAGTATGGTCTGATGACATAATAAGAAGTCAACTGGAAAAAACGCACAAAAATGCAGACACTTTCCAAATATTTTCGACTGAATTTGAACTATAGCCTTGTGTATACTTGGTGCTGCAGGTAATTATGCCATAAAAAGAACAATATAGTTGCAATGATATGCGTCTGTTCATTCATTTGTCAAAGTTACCCGCCGAATTGACAACACGCTGACAGACGCACGTCCATTTACAAACCAATCAATGTCAAGATGCAGCCCACATAGATGATGACGGCAGGACGCAAGTATGTCACGTAGTGCGCTCGCATAATTGCAGTGTGAAACCAAACCAAAACTTTCTGAAAATGTATCAAAACGTGAACTTTGGTTCGGACCTTGGTGCGGACTTTCAGGCGTGAAAACGCCCTTAAAGTGACGGCAGCCTAATATACCTGCTGCCATTTGTGTCATTAATGTTAATCAAACAACATAAGACAAAGAGAAAACACTTTTGTAACTTTAATAAATAGTAATTATTTATACAGTGAAGATGCAGTGTTATTTTACATTTGGTTATTCAATTTCTGGATCTGAATATTAATAGACTTACCTGAAAAACAAAGCACTGTTCAGTTTAATTTGTACCTTACCAAAAAAATAAAATAAGACGGCTTAAATTCAATATATATATTTTTTTATATCAGTGTTAATTTCGTTGACGAAAATAACTACGAAAATTATTCGTCAACGACATTTTTTCACAGACGAAAATGAGACGATAACTAAATAAAATCTAGTTTTGAATGACAAAGACTATGCCGAAAATCTATTGACATTTTCGTCAACGAATAAAAACTAGACGAAAATGTTAGATAGTGACGATTTGGGAAGCGATCCGTCAGAACTGATGTCCTGCGTGTGTGGTAGATGCGCACATTTGTAGGCTACTGTAACGTGATCTACCCCGCGGTCATAAAACGTTAAAAAATGTGAACGTCTGGGAGAATGAGTAGAGCAGACATATAGATCTGAATAAGAGTGACGATGCAAAAAGGAGTTTTATTCGGTGCGGTTTTCTGTGCGCACACACCTAACCCGAAGCATGCAGTCATGCACAATAGACACATATTCAACGCGCGAGTACTGAATTGAGCTCTCTTTCGTGTCTGAATGGACAAATACACACAACAGTATGTCTAAATGTCCGTTTTGGAGAGTATTCATGTAAACTATGCTGGTTATGTCTTAAACTGTGAGTGTATCGAATGTGCATGAGTGCAATAAACCTAATGCGGTCCGTGTCCTTAATTTTGATCAAGCAACAAAAGAAAAAGAGAAAAGCATTCACTGTTTGTTAATAGCTTTAATAAGGATTAATTATATTTAATTCATACAAATAAATATGTCTGCTTGAAAGAATAAAGAATGATGTATGCAAGTAGTTATAAGGAATGCATATATCATTCATTGTAAAGAGTGTTGTACTTTAGGAAAAGTGGTTTTATTTAATTTTAAGATATTTTTTAAGTAACAGCAGTTAAATCTGTATCTGTATTGCATGTTCAAACTTAAAAATCATTCATATTAATAGGTTAATAGATGTTTTCTCCGGGAGTATATGGGTTTGGACATTTTAGAGAAATTCTAAATTAACGCATTACAATTGAACTAAACCCATTATATTTTAGTCGACTAAATCTACTGTAGATTTAGTCGACTAAAATGTTATTGTATTTCGTCGACTAAAACTAGACTAAAACTAAAACAATTCAGATGACTAAAATATGACTAAAACTAAATGGCATTTTAGTCAAAAGACTAAGACTAAAACTAAATCAAAATTTGCTGACAAAATTAACACTGTTTTTTATATATATATTGTTGTAGGGTCCATCCACTCCTATGGAGATATGATAAACAAAACATACAAAATACATTTTAGGACTTAATGTTGTTTTGATATAACATTGAATGCTTATAACTACCCGTTCACATATGTCCAGTTTTACACATGTGTGTAACCTCTAGCTGGCCTTGATACTTCTATCAAATATCGGCTGGATTTGTGTTTATTCGTCCCGTCAGCCATTCTGAATGTCGACTGAATTTGAAAATAACCATTCATTTCATATATTTTTAAAGACTTAATATAATAGTCTTTTTAACTAAGCCCAAGCAAGAATATGAGTTCAACTTAGATATTTTTGCTTTTCCAACATTTTATTAATTGGCATTTTCACAGTGTGTCTATTCGGATATTTTCTGAAAAACTACTAAAGCAATAAGATCCAAGATTGCATAGAAACTTTTCAAAAACACAAAAAAATTAGCGTTTCCAAACTTTTGTATGTATATATGTATAAAACATCTGCTTCTGTTACACAGATCTTTTAAATGTACAATTTTGGAGTGTAAAATCTTAGTCTTAAAGTGAAACCAGTTGAAAATCGATTTAAAAAAAGGGTACATTTGTAGATCTTTTACTAATCATGATCATGCTTTCTGATGCTGATAAGAGTGTCATACCACATTATCACATTAAATATTTCCAATATTTACCACTTCCTTCAAGCATAACCCATAATCCCAGGTTGCTTAAATCAGACAGTCTCTGCAATTAGTGCGCTGCACAGAAACGCATCTGCTAAATGACAGGTAACACATCCATGCATATTTGAATGCTTAGTTTTGACATCCTCCTCTCTGTCTGCAGTCTGTAAATCTCACATTATTGCTTCTATTGTGACACATGTCATTAATGCTACGTTAGAGAGATAATGTGAAGTCTCATCACCCGTCTTTTGTGACATGATTTAAATTAGATTTTGGTCTCACTACATTTCCTCTCCAATTCTCAAACGGCCTGTAAAATGTGCCCCTCTATTATCTCTACCCAACCTGGGTGATTGTGAATGTCATACTTCATGGAGAAATACTGGATTTTAAAGAAGTTCACCTCAAACATACTTTACTCACCCTCATGCTGTAAAAAAAAAAAAAAAACATTCCATTCCAATGCATTTTCTTAAAAAAAAATTCTCTACAGAAAATTGTCCAGTTTCTGCTATCTCCTTTTTTGTCCAGTTTCTGTAAGAAGTTTCGGAGTGCCCGCAGACGGCTAACATAATGCTCTCCTCCATTTTCTGATACAACCGGACATGTCAATAAGCTCTTCACTGATTGGCTTACGCGATAATGCGTCATGCAAATTTCCCTCTAAGTTGATATTTTTCAACTGGCGCTCAGACGCAGTTGAGGCCAATATTGTGTGATCGCAGTGATGGCGCTGCCTAATTCACATCATTTCCGTCGCCCGGCGCTATTGCGCGTCTGTTCGTGTCTTTACATTGACTTTGTATGTAATCTACGCTTTCCGCGCAAATAATTAAATTCGCTTTTGAAGTGCACACACCAATAGTTTGTCTGTAAAATTACAATATAATGTGTGAAAATGGTGTGATGAAGCCACATTTGAAAAATATATGAATCTAATGAAAACAAATAATGTTAGAGATTTTCTCCGATTTTGCTTCACTTTTCTGTGATTTAGAGATTTAGATTTAGATTTCATAATGATGGTCCTTTGGAGTTTCATGATTGGCAGCTGCCAAGCCACTCCCTAGCAACTAAACAGAGTACCCTAGCAACCATTTAGCAAGACCTATATCTCTGCATCAGAACATCGTAGAGACATGGGGGTTGGCTCTTTTGACTCATGCTAGCAAACAGCACTTCCAACGTGCTACACATGCTAGCAGTGAATAGCTACATGCTAATAGCGATCAGTTACGTGCAAATACCTTAGAACACCCTAGCAACACCATAGCAACCACCCAAAATACATTAGAACACCCTAGCAACCACCAAAATTCTGATTATGAAACTGAACAGTGAAGGTAGAGTGGTGAATCATCTCATGCTGGGTTTATGCAATAGTTTTGTTCATGATAATCAAAAGTGCTTTGTTCCACACGTCAAACGGTGAAATATACTGTAATTTTCCTCCTCTCTTGTTCTTAAATGCCTTCTAAGACAGAAAACTCATCCTCGTGAGCGTATTGTTTCTCCTTCCCTTTTTTCCTGATATATTTTCCAAGCTCATTCCCCCTTTTTTTCATCGCTCGTGCCTCAGTTGCTTTTTGCAATAATTTTTCTCTTTCTCTGTGTCCTTTTTCCTCTCTCTTTCATTCTCTCATCTCTGTACGACTGAAAACACTGATGCACAGCCGTCTTGGCTGAGAAACAGAAAGCGAGTATCCCCTCTTGACTGTGGTCAAATCACTGTGGTTAAATCACTGCCCGCCTTTCATGAGCGGCCATATTGTTTGTTTCTTTGATGTGGGTCTGCTTTTGTGGCAGCGTTTTACACCCTACCTGGAAAGGCATCCAGATGGAGGGAAAGGAGAGAGGGGTAAGCTTGTGTCCGCTTGCCATCTGTCCTCTATCGGGCAAGATATTCTTCTCATGTAAGAACACCACACACACACACACACACACACACACACACACACACACACACACACACTCTCTATTGCACCGTTGAGCAGCTCAGGGGCAAAGCAATGTTTATTGCGTGGTGTTTTGAGCCCGTTTCATGAACTCTAGTATGGCTGGATTTTGTCGCACTTGGTAAATGTATGGAGTTATTGGAATTTGTTGTTTAATATAATACTTGAAGCCACAACTTCAGTGTCATCGATCACTCTGGATCTTCTTACTGTAAAGAAAGGAAAAAAATCTGTGAAATACTAGATTTAATTTGAAATTCTAGAATTACCGGTAAAAAAAAAATTTAACTTAACAGTAAGTTAAAGTAAGACCTCTATATGCATAGTGTGGGCACTACAGTGTTTTATTGAGTATGCATGTGTTTTTATTGCATAGATGTACATCAACCTCTACAGTGGACTCTAGTGCATAATCCTATACATTGCTACCAAATCAATCCATTCATTGTATCCTACGAGACTCTTCCAGGTACAAAAGAAGAGAAAAAAAAGTAGGATCCGAGGAGTCGTATCATTGTTCAATTTTCCAAGTATTGGTTTTAGATTGGGAGAAAATCTGTCCACTGAATTGGACCTCATGCATCAGATATATTTCAGCAATACTATTACTGTGGCTGTTGTTCTTGAAAATACTTCATCTGCAGTAACTTTTGTGGCTGTAAATAAATTAATTTGTGTTATTAGAATGTAATTTGCAGTTACATAAAGTAATGTGATTACATAATGTACATTACTTGTAATCAGGGCTTGACATTATTAACACACGCCAAATGTGGGTGGATTTTGAAGGGTTGAATTTTATATATAATCTAAAATTCTCAATTGTAGTCTTTTATAAAGGCATCTGAAAAAATAAACAATTAGTGCAATGTAGTGTTGTCAAAAAGATACTAAAATACCTGAAACGCTTCAAATACTCATTATCCGCAGAATAGATGCACAATACCAGCCGCGCTTTCACACAAACCCGCCTCTCCTCACTCACTCATTTCATTTGCTCCGGATGAATATTGTTGCTGTTACAGGGCTTGAATTTCGGCGCGTATTGCACATAATTTTACTCATTCCCGCAGATTCTGTGCTCACACCCAAAGTGTACACACATCAAACTGCCTCTCAGTACTAAATTGAGTTCTTTTTTACTCCTTATTGAGTTTAAACAGTCAAATACACACAATATAATGTCAAAATCCCGGACTTAGCGAGTATTCACGTAAACACAGTGAGTCATGTTTTAAGTGAACGTAACAGTTGAGAAAGAAAACGCGTGTGTAACAGTATAATGGACCGGTGTGTCAGGTCTTAAAGTGACAGCGGCCTAATAAACCTGCTGCCAAATTATGAGATAAAAAAAAAATGTCTATATGGCAGTTTTTCCCTGTGGTATCAATGTCAGAATTTTGGCCAGTGAAAATGCTGAGTGGCTAGTAACTTGCTAGCCACAGTGTCTGCTGAGCAAAGAAGTTAATGTGAAGCTCTGGTTGTAATGCATTGATCATCAGAGAAGTAATCTGATTACCTAATGCTCAGCTTATTTGGAAATGTTTTTGAACAGAATCTATTACCAAGGCTGCATTTGGTAAAAACAATCAGCATTATTTAAAATGGAAATCACTTTTGATCAATTTAATGCGTCTTTGCTGAATAAAAAGATTAATGTATTTAAAAAAAACCTTAGGGAACATTATCAGGGAAACCTGATTGGAACGCCATAAAAAGCATTCAGCAGTTTTTCCCCAAGATTTTATGTGGGTCCGCTTTGTCTGCACTCTTTAAACTGAGATATCTGCTGACTAGCAGCATAACACATGCCTTCATCCTCTTTGCCCTCTCATATTTCCGACACAATTCTGCTAATCCCTCCTTTTTCCTGTTCTGGCGCCAAATTGAGCTAAAACTTGTTATAACCGCTCTAATATTGATTCTCTGCTTTGTTCGGCATATTTTCTATCTGTTGCCTCAATTAGAGAGAAAAGGTAATTACACAGGGCGTAAAGAGAGTGTCCTTCTATTTCGGATGACGAACGCCCGTCCGCTTTAATCAATAACCTTTGTCTGACGATAATGTGTGTATTTAGTAACTTGACTCAGGAAATGGATTAAAAGCTCCGAGGGAACAGGCCAATGAACCACAGTCAATATAACGGGAGGAAGTCGTAGCTTGATATCTGTAATGGATGTTCTTGGAGGGATTCATAACTATGAAATAGTTTTTTTCTTCACGGCCGTGAGTGTCTAAAGGCTTTAGAAGAACTGGGTGATAAAATAAAAAGAGATTTGATTATACATGATCAAGTAATCTCAGTAGTATATTCATTACAGTATCTGAGAATATAAAACACCTTGGATGAGAGAAAAAAACAAAAACATTCCATTCTAATGCATTCTCTTTAAAAAAAAATCTCTACAGAAAATTGTGCATTTCCAGTTTCTGACTCTGCTAAGAAAAGCCCCCCCCCCCCCCCCCACACACACACTATAATCTACATCTTCTAATGAGGAATTCAATACCAAGGCTCTTATTTATTTCCCATAAGTGACACTGAATATCCTCTTAGCGCTTAATAAGTGAGCAGTCTTTCTTTATTAGACTTTGACAGGCTTATGGCAACAAAAAAGAAAAAAGACAGCATTTTGTTTTGAACAACAAGCATCACAGTTGTCATTTTTGTCATATTTCTGATAGTTTTGCACCGCAGTGTCACTTCCACCATTGATTCTTTGAACGTTTCTGAAATACAATTCCTGCTTTTGTCTTAAGGTTAATTTCATAACTAACATTTTCATGAATCCTAAATTGCCACAGTTAATTAATATGTTCACTCTTTTTGCCTAATTTGACATAATTACAGCAAGAGAGCTACAGCAAGAACAGCATATTAAACATATTCCGTTAAAAAGTGATATTCATTTTTCTTTACTTTTTTATGTCTAATTATTTGATATTAAGCTCTTCGCTGACATTGCTGTCTCATTGTGTAATGTAGAACAATATGTATAAAAATTTTCATGCATTTAGTATTGATATAGTTTTAGGATCATTTAGATCGTCATAGCTTTTAAAATGTATAATTATTGAAATAATGTATGGCTATGTCTGGGACATGGTGTTTTAGTTTTATGTCAAGTTTTCATAACAAAGAGATCTCAAACAATGTCATATTCGCATTAAAAATATATTCAATCATAATTGAGCGAATGACACTTAATGACATAAACATGCATAAACCCTCCTTCATATTAATGACATGTGTCATTATGTCATGTCAGTCTTATGCACACACACACCCCTTCAAGTAAAGTGTTACCGAATAATCTATTAGATGTTAGCCGGTCTGTTTTTGGACATCAACTTTACATTTTCACAAACGAAGTGTGAGTTAGCAACTCAGAAAGGGTGATTATTTTTCCAGCTGTAGCACCATATACTTTGTGTTGTGTGTTTTTTTGTGTTTTTTGAAGATGAAGCACTTTACTTTAAGAGAAACACTGAAACCGCTGAACCAGCTCCCAGGTTGAGCTCATTCATAAGTGCCTAATGACAGAGACTACAGGCGAACTTCTGGGCAAATGTGTGCAGACGCTATAAAACAGTGAGTGAAGCGTTCTCACAGATCGCACGGCTTACGGAAGATGTCTTTCCTCCGGTTTGCACGCTCATACTTTCTGACAGTGGATGCGGAGTGGATTATTTATGGCCTTTACTGCTGTTATGGTGAAAATAGGTTGGCTGCATTAAAGGGCCTAGTGTGTGTGTGTGTGTGTGTGTGTGTGTGTGTGTGTGTGTGTGTGAGTGTGTGTGTGTGTGTGTGTGAAGGGTCTAATCAGCCCAGCAAGGTGTCATTTTGAGCTCTCACTCTCTCCCGGAAGGCATCCTGTATTATCACATAAATCACACTCTTAATGTGATGTGAGGAACCAGAATGTTCAAAAACACTTTTTTTTTTTTCTTCCTTTTTTTCAAAATTTTTTTTTTGGAGCATAAAATGTAATATCACACTTTGGAGATACTGTTAGGCTTGCGTTACCTTGAAAATGTACAATTAGCCTTCTTGTCTGTATGAAATGATTCCTCCTTTATAATTATTTCATTACTTCTGTAGTTTGCTGTGGTGCCGAACGTTTACAAATCAGCCGCAGCGATGCAGGAAGGATTTCATATTTCTGTCCTGATAGTTGTAGTGGCTTCTTTATGAATATGTTTTACGTGTAAGCTGTTCTCTGCCACCCACGCTAATTGTGTTGTGGTTTGGTCCAGATGAGTAGTTCTGCTCTGCCCATCAACACGGATAATTGTGATGTTTTGGTTGTTGTGCACTTGACTTAATTATACAATTTAGCAAATGTCTATGCTTTGTTTGCTCTACTAAATTAAAACAAAATTTTATTAGTGTTTTTCTTTCTTTATTTATTGATTGATTCTTTTTTTGTAACATCATTGTAACTTTTGAGACGATTAGGCATATGTGGTCTTGTCACGTTCAGATGCGAGCCGGTTAATTGTCTCCACTTCATGAGCTCAGATCCGCTCTGTCCTTAAGCGTCAGCACAACTCCAATATACCATATGTTTCACAGGACGCATCGATGCTTGCGATGTTATACTGTATTATCTATCCACTAAACGTTTTGTGATGTCAGCCCTAAAAGTTACTGCACAACAAGGAAGAGAGCAAGAACAATGCTAGTTGGTGTTATTTATGGTAGTTTTCACTTTAGAGCGTTTGGCAGGGGTTTTGGTTCATTTAGTAAAAGCTGTTTCTGGTGCGCTAGAATGAAGCATATCTGTCTGAAACAGTGGTCTGTTGTATTAAAGGGGTGGTTGATTATGATTTCACTTTTTTAACTTTAGTTAGTGTGTAATGTTGCTGTTTGAGCATAAACAACATCTGCAAAGTCACGACGCTCAAAGTTCAAAGCAAAGAGAGATATTTGCTTTTAAAGAAATTGATTTTTAAGGACTACAACAAGCGGCTAGTAGGGACTACAAGCTTCCTCCCGGGTTAGTGACATCACAAACCCTAAAATGTACATAAACCCCGCCCCCGGGAACAGAGTAAGCTAACCAATGACTAGGAGATAACTACACATAAGCTACATAAATTCCTCAACTAATCATTCAGAAATGTTGTATTGTTGTCACTTCTTCTTGAATCTCTCCATCTGGTCTCCGGTTTGAACAAAAGGCTAAAAGTATTAGAAATTTTCAGTACGTCTGTGTGAGGTAAAAGGACACGAGCTGTTGAAGCTCCGCCCCCTGTGCCGGGAGCAGCGGCTCATTTGCATTTAAAGGGACAGACACAAAAACTGTGCATTTTTGCTCACCCTCAAAAAGTGACAATTTTAACATGATATATAAAAATATCTGTGAGGTACTTTTAGCTAAAATTTCACATACACATTCTGGGGACATTGTGTGAAAAGGGCATTATACCACCCCTTTAAGAAATTAGCTTTATTATTCATAGTATATTCACTATCATTTAATGCAACATTTGTACAACTGTTTTAAAAAAAAAATTTCATTTAAACCATGCAAACCATGAGTAGTTTGGTATATTTTATTATTTCTTAGAGGAATTTTTGAACATATATATATATATATGTATGTGTATGTGTGCGTGTGTGTGTGTGTGTATGTATGTATATTATCAAAAACCGTGTGATGCAACTAACCCATAAAACAGAACCTCAAGGCATGACTCCCCAATAATTATTGTAATTTGGATAGTTTTTTAACTTTTTAACTTTAAAATATAATTGACACACACAAACACATGAAATATATGTAAACATCACATGACATCACACTCACACATTATGTAAACTGTAATATATATATATAGCACATATATATATATATATATATATTACAGTTTACATATGTGTGTGTGAGTATATGTATGTATTTATATAATTTGTTCATTCATTCGACTGTTGTTTAAACGTTTGGGGTCAGTAAGATTACTATTTAAACATTTTTTTTAAAGAAGGTAATATTTCTAATCCGCAAGGATATGTTAAATTAAGGATACGTTTTAAAGGAAGTGAAGACTTTTAAAACAAATATATTTTTCAAACAAATACTGTTATTTGAAATGTCCTATTCATTAGAATCCTGAGTAAATTAATAATTTATTTCATTAAATAAATGTAGCACTTTATTTTGATGGTCCCTTTTGAGCATACTGTTGACTATAAGTAATTTTGCAACTACATGTCAACTTAATCTAACCCTAACCCTACCAGTCTACTAATACTCTACTAACACTCTAATGAGAGTTATAGACGTGTAGGAGCAACGTTACTTATAGTCAACAGAATGTGTTAACCATCAGAATAGACCACCAGAATAAACAGACCATCAGAATAAAGTGAAACTGTTTTCTCTCTTGTTAATAATTATAAATGTTTCTTGAGTAAATCATCATATTGTAGTGATTTCTGAAGGATCACGTGACACTGAAGACTGGAGTAATGATGCTGATAATTCGGCTTTCATCACAGGAATAAATCACATTTAAAAATATTAGGGCTGTCAAATGATTAATCACGATTAATCGCATCCAAAATAAAAGTTTGTGTTTACATAATAAATGTGTGTGTGTACTGTGTAGAATTATTTTATATACAGTACTGTGCAAAAGTTTTAGATCGGTAAGATTTTTTGAGTTTTTAAAAGAAGTCTCTTCTGCTCATCAAGGCTGCAATTATTTGATAAAAAAAAACAAAACAAAAACAGTAATATTGTGAAATATTATTACAATTTAAAACAGCGGTTTTCTATGTGAATATACAGTAAAGTGTAATTTATTCCTGTGATCAAAGCTGAATTTATCATCATCATTACTCCAGTCTTCAGTGTCACATGATCCTTCAAAAATCATTCTAATATGATGATTTGATGCTCAAGAAACATTTATGATTATTATCAGTGTTGAAAACAGTTTTTTACATTTTTATTTCATGATGCTATGATGAATAGAAACTAAAAAAGAACAGCATTTATCTGAAATCTAAAGCTTTTGTAACATTAAACTCTACCCTTCAAAAGTTTGGGGTCAGTAAGAATTTTAATTTTATTTTGGGGGAAAGAAATATAATAAATCAATACTTTTATTCATCAAGGATGAGTTAAACTGATCAAAAGTTACAGTAAAGACATTTATAATGTTAGAAAATATTCTATTTTAAATAAACGCTGTTCTTTTTAACTTTCTCTTCATCAAAGAATTTTGAAAAAAAATTGTACACAACTGTTTTCAACATTGAAAATAATAATGAATGTTTTTTGAGCATCAAATAATCATATTATCCTGATTTCTGTAGGATCATGTGACACTGAAGACTGGAGTAATGATGCTGTAAATTCAGCTTTGATCACAGGAATAAATTACACTTTACTGTATATTCACATAGAAAACCGCTGTTTTAAATTGTAATAATATTTCACAATATTACTGTTTTTTTGTTTGTATTTTTTATCAAATAATTGCAGCCTTGGTGAGCAGAAGAGACTTCTTTTAAAAACATAAAAAATCTTACCGATCTAAAACTTTTGCACAGTACTGTATAATTTATATTATATATAAATAACAAATTTTTCTTAAATATATAAATGCACGTGTGTGTACTTATATATATATATATATATATATACTAAATAATTTTACACAGTACAAACACATTTATTATGGAAACACAAACTTTTATTTTGGATGCGATTAATCATGATTAATCATTTGACAGCCCTAAAAAATATACATAAAAGTTATTTTTAATTTATAATAATTCTTTTTTTGCAGTTTTGTTGTTGTTGTTGATCAAATGAATTCCTTGGTGAGCAGAAGATACTTTTTACCGACCCCAAACTTTTTCAGTAGTGCAGAGTTTTAATTTGTTGTGAACATTGTGCTTGATCCCAAACTAATTTTGGTATTGTGTGTACATGGCTACCAATTTAGATCTAAAAATATGAATGCTCTTTACACATGGACTTTAGTCCAGAGCAGTCCTCTCGTGAAAGGCAGCGTTCAGCGGCTGAGATGTGTTTATGTGCCGTCCTCCTCGACTCTCAGTGAGCTTTCAGACGCAGATCGGGCACAGCGGGAGAATGACATATTCTCTCTATTTTTGCGATCCTGTTACCGTTTTATTTTTATTTTTATCATGACTGACTGTTGGCGAGCCGTCCCACTGCGGCGCCGTCCATTTGTAGGTTTTTACACATTTTTACGCATTGTGCTTGTTTCAAAATGATGTCAGAACTGGTCATTAGTTGTCAGGACGTGTTTGTCACCTTTATTCTTGTCTGTTAACCGCTTTGTGTTGTTTATGGTTTTTACGGAGAGCAAATCTGTTGTCGCATCTGAATCCGCTCCTCTCGATGGTGTGTTATTGCTTTGACTATCAGCGAACTGCAGCAAGGTCACCGGCCCACATAAAGTACGATTACAGCATGACTACAATCTGCCGTGAGTGTGGCGTGGAGCGAGTGGGTTAGTGACCTGTTTAACTACCCAATACTGAGATCCATAAAAACAGCACAGTCACCCCCCCATTCCCATGAAATTTACCTCTGATCTGAGGTGACTTTCCGTGTTGTCACTAAAAGAAGGGACATTCAGCTACAAGGTTTATGGCGCTTCTCTTCGCAAATCATTACTTCATTGAATCGGCAAGAGAGAATGATTTAGAAATGGTGTAATGCAATAACAATATTAACCATATTACTGTAAGTAGTTTTAATTAAATCCCAAGCAAATTAAATGATATGGGTTCAAAGTTATTTGTGTGGGTGATTTGAGAAAATAAAAATAAAATAGTTTTTTTCAGCATTTCTATTGTTAGCACCATTATTGTGAAATCCTGTTTAGCTGCTTTTCCTTTTAGTGAAAAACATTGTGGGTCGTCGTGTCTCTCGCAGCATCATATAGAAACAGAGTCATTTTTCTAAAGAAACGGCACCTGTTATGAAAAACACTAAATCAATATTCAAACCTGTTATGATTTTGTTGGGTGTATTTCTGTTATGCTGGTCTAATTTGAGAAAGATCCCACATATGACATTCTGGAAAAAAAAACCTAGATAAAGGTTATTAGGGATCTATTTATCTAATATTTTCAACTGAGGTTGCTAGAACACATGACATATACTTTTTTTTTTGTTGTGGCAGATTTCTTGTTTTTATTTTTATTTATTTATTTTTTGTACTGCAATTAGGACGGACTTTTTTTGCTATCCTGAACTGTAAAATTCTATAATAATAATCTAAAGAAAGAGTAAACATAAACTCTTTCAATGTTTTTTGTTTGCAAATAAATATTTATTTACCCCCCAATTGTTTTTTTTTCCCCAGTAGTTATGACTGTTCCACAGTTTAATTTCTACAAAACTTTTTTTCTTTTTAAATAAGTGAATTTCTGTCTGGTTACAATAGTGTCAATGAAGATCTTGAGATGAGATGAATATATGTGATGAGTGAAGAAAAGTAGTATATAAAAGTAGATAGTATTATAATATGTAGCCTATTAATATTTATAATAAGCGTTTATATTTTTTCTGTTTTCATTCTAATTTAAGTTTTTCTTAATATGTTTCGATTTTTATTTTATTTCAGCTTAATTTCAACTAACACAATTTTTTTACTTAACAATCCCAAACCTGGTCACCTGTGAGAATATCTTGGCCAAATGTGCCCATGGTTGAAGAAACACTCTTATATAGTTTCTCCTTTTAGGATGGAGTGATTTTAGCCCAGAGTTGTGAACGCCGTACCCTCAAGTTGCCAAACTGATGTTCTTGCTAATGTTTTAGCTCTGCTTCATTTAATCTATTTATTTTCCTTGTCGACTCAAATAAAAACTATCTGATGTAATCTAATGATGTACAAACAACTTAATTGTCTTTCTGTCCACCTCAGCTTTATCACCGAGTATTAAAGAGGACAGAAATGTCTTTACGTTTCTCTCAGACGGGAATAAAGCGGTTGTCTGTTGTTCTGCTGGTTGACTCACTGCAGTGAATGACAAAATGAGTAAATGTTTGGAGGAAACAGAGATGATGAAAATCTAGAAACAAAGTGTGACAGTGAAGAGCATTGTGTGTGTAAAAGCTGAGAGAGATGTATTTAGTGGATGGTGCTGTGTCGCTTAAGCAGGCGTGCAAAATCTAGACCTCACTGATGAGAGAGATAATCTAGACCTCACTGATGATAGAGATAATCTAGTCCTCACTGATGAGAGAGATAATCTAGTCCTCACTGATGAGAGATAATCTGGACCTCACTGATGATTGAGATAATCTAGACCTCACTGATGATAGAGATAATCTGGACCTCACTGATGATAGAGATAATCTAGACCTCACTGATGAGATAGATAATCTGGACCTCTCTAATGAGAGAGATAATCTGGACCTCACTGATGATAGAGATAATCTGGACCTCACTGATGAGAGAGATAATCTAGACCTCACTGATGAGATAGATAATCTGGACCTCTCTAATGAGAGAGATAATCTGGACCTCACTGATGATAGAGATAATCTGGACCTCACTGATGATAGAGATAATCTAGACCTCACTGATGATAGAGATAATCTAGACCTCACTGATGAGAGATAATCTAGACCTCACTGATGAGAGATAATCTAGACCTCACTGATGAGAGATAATCTAGACCTCACTGATGAGAGATAATCTAGACCTCACTGATGATAGAGATAATCTAGACCTCACTGATGATAGAGATAATCTAGACCTCACTGATGATAGAGATAATCTGGACCTCTCTAATGAGAGAGATAATCTGGACCTCACTGATGATAGAGATAATCTAGACCTCACTGATGAGAGATAATCTAGACCTCACTGATGATAGAGATAATCTAGACCTCACTGATGAGAGATAATCTAGACCTCACTGATGATAGAGATAATCTAGACCTCACTGATGATAGAGATAATCTAGACCTCACTGATGAGAGATAATCTAGACCTCACTGATGATAGAGATAATCTGGACCTCACTGATGAGATAATCTAGACCTCACTGATGAGAGAGATAATCTAGTCCTCACTGATGAGAGATAATCTAGACCTCACTGATGATAGAGATAATCTAGACCTCACTGATGATAGAGATAATCTAGACCTCACTGATGATAGAGATAATCTGGACCTCACTGATGAGAGATAATCTAGTCCTCACTGATGAGAGATAATCTAGACCTCACTGATGATAGAGATAATCTAGACCTCACTGATGAGAGAGATAATCTGGACCTCTCTGATGAGAGAGATAATCTGGACCTCTCTGATGAGAGAGATAATCTGGACCTCACTGATGATAGAGATAATCTAGACCTCACTGATGAGAGAGATAATCTAGACCTCACTGATGAGAGAGATAATCTAGACCTCACTGATGAGAGAGATAATCCAGTCCTCACTGATGAGAGATAATCTAGACCTCACTGATGAGAGAGATAATCTGGACCTCTCTGATGAGAGAGATAATCTGGACCTCACTGATGATAGAGATAATCTGGACCTCACTGATGATAGAGATAATCTGGACCTCACTGATGATAGAGATAATCTGGACCTCACTGATGAGAGAGATAATCTAGACCTCACTGATGAGAGAGATAATCTAGTCCTCACTGATGAGAGATAATCTAGACCTCACTGATGAGAGAGATAATCTAGACCTCACTGATGAGAGAGATAATCTAGACCTCACTGATGAGAGATAATCTAGACCTCACTGATGAGAGAGATAATCTAGACCTCACTGATGATAGAGATAATCTAGACCTCACTGATGATAGAGATAATCTGGACCTCACTGATGATAGAGATAATCTGGACCTCACTGATGATAGAGATAATCTGGACCTCACTGATGATAGAGATAATCTAGACCTCACTGATGATAGAGATAATCTGGACCTCACTGATGAGAGAGATAATCTAGACCTCACTGATGAGAGATAATCTAGACCTCACTGATGATAGAGATAATCTAGACCTCACTGTTGAGAGAGATAATCTAGACCTCACTGATGATAGAGATAATCTAGACCTCACTGATGAGAGAGATCATCTGGACCTCTCTGATGAGAGAGATAATCTGGACCTCTCTGATGAGAGAGATAATATAGACCTCACTGATGATAGAGATAATCTGGACCTCACTGATGATAGAGATAATCTGGACCTCACTGATGATAGAGATAATCTAGACCTCACTGATGAGAGAGATAATCTAGACCTCACTGATGAGAGAGATAATCTAGTCCTCACTGATGAGAGATAATCTAGACCTCACTGATGATAGAGATAATCTAGACCTCACTGATGAGAGAGATAATCTGGACCTCTCTGATGAGAGAGATAATCTAGACCTCACTGATGATAGAGATAATCTAGACCTCACTGATGAGAGAGATAATCTAGTCCTCACTGATGAGAGATAATCTAGACCTCACTGATGAGAGAGATAATCTAGACCTCACTGATGAGAGAGATAATCTAGACCTCACTGATGAGAAAGATAATCTAGACCTCACTGATGATTGAGATAATCTAGACCTCACTGATGATAGAGATAATCTAGACCTCACTGATGAGAGAGATAATCTAGACCTCACTGATGATAGAGATAATCTAGACCTCACTGATGAGAGATAATCTAGACCTCACTGATGAGAGAGATAATCTAGACCTCACTGATGATAGAGATAATCTAGACCTCACTGATGATAGAGATAATCTAGACCTCACTGATGAGAGAGATAATCTAGACCTCACTGATGAGAGAGATAATCTAGTCCTCACTGATGAGAGATAATCTAGACCTCACTGATGAGAGAGATAATCTAGACCTCACTGATGAGAGAGATAATCTAGTCCTCACTGATGAGAGATAATCTAGACCTCACTGATGAGAGAGATAATCTAGACCTCACTGATGATAGAGATAATCTAGACCTCACTGATGAGAGAGATAATCTAGACCTCACTGATGAGAGAGATAATCTAGTCCTCACTGATGAGAGATAATCTAGACCTCACTGATGAGAGATAATCTAGACCTCACTGATGAGAGAGATAATCTAGACCTCACTGATGATAGAGATAATCTAGACCTCACTGATGATAGAGATAATCTAGACCTCACTGATGATAGAGATAATCTGGACCTCACTGATGATAGAGATAATCTAGACCTCACTGATGAGAGCGACAATCTAGACATCACTGATGATAGAGATAATCTAGACCTCACTGATGAGAGCGACAATCTAGACCTCACTGATGATAGAGATAATCTGGACCTCACTGATGATAGAGATAATCTGGACCTCACTGATGATAGAGATAATCTAGACCTCACTGATGATAGAGATAATCTAGACCTCACTGATGAGAGCGATAATCTAGACCTCACTGATGAGAGATAATCTAGTCCTCATTGATGATAGAGATAATCTGGACCTCACTGATGATAGAGATAATCTGGACCTCACTGATGATAGAGATAATCTGGACCTCACTGATGATAGAGATAATCTAGACCTCACTGATGAGAGATAATCTAGACCTCACTGATGATAGAGATAATCTAGACCTCACTGATGAGAGAGATAATCTAGACATCACTGATGATAGAGATAATCTAGACCTCACTGATGATAGAGAAAGTTGGAAAGAAACACTGTTCTCTTTTTTTCTGGTGTTGGCTTCACATCCATATTTTAAAAAATATAGTTTTATTTATTTATTTACCTGTGCTTACATTTCTAGAGATTAAATGGATGTCTCGTTTTGACGCCTTCAATGTTTTGCTCTCCCAGAATACCTCAGAAAACAGTCAAAATAAATCCAGAAGTCTAGTACTAGTGAAAGTGAAAGTCCCAACACCCCCATTTCACGCTCGCTTGCTCGCAACCAGATAGAAACTCACTCACTCACTATCTCTCACTCACTCACTCACACCATCGCTCACTCGCAACCAGATAGAAACTCACTCACTCACTATCTCTCACTCTCTCTTTCTCTCTCTCTCTCTCTCTCTCTCTCTCTCTCTCTCCCTCACTCACTTACTCACTCTCACTCTCACTCACTCTCACTCTCACTCACTTACTCTCTCACTTACTTACTCACTCTCTCACTCGCTCTCTCACTCACTCACTAACTCACTCTCACTCTCACTCCTTCACCCCCTCACTCACACACACTCTCTCTCACTCACTCTCACTCTCTCTCACTCACTCATTCTCATTCTCTCTCTCTATCTCTCTCTCTCTCTCTCTCTCTCTCTCTCTCATACCGTTCAGGTCCAGCAGAGGGGGAAGCTGATCTGGGTCAGGATATATCTGTCTGTCTAATAATTATCTATCTATCCATTTATCCATCTGTCTTATCTATCTAACCTATTTTGACTGTCTATCTGTGTCTACCTGTATTTTCAGGTGTACATTTATTTCTAGGTTTAAAAGGATCCAGAATTTTTTTATGTGGTCTTTTTAGACTCTACTGTACACTTGATATAATTTCAGTTCTCTTTAGTCTTCAGATACAATGTTTTCTCTCCCACAGTTTAATTGCAGTCTTTGTTATAATCTGCAGAATTAGAATCTGAATTAGTCCACCTGTATAATGATGCTTGGCAACCAAGTCATATGAGTTCACACTGGAAACACTAAAAAGGAAAAGTGCACTTTAAAACACCAGGTGATGCACTTAATTAACAGAAAAAACGAAGTGTGAAATGTTGGACACTTCATGCTCTCACCTGTCTCAGCTTTATTTACATAGCGGAGAGGGAGGAGCTTTTAGACTCCAATGCTGAATGACAAAATAACCTTATTCTACTGATCCATCTTTCATGAGCAAGTGTTTTGCAAATCCCGCATTGAACTCTGAGATTTGAAAAGCAGCCATCAATAAAATGAAATTTTTGGGCTGGTCAAGTTGTTCGCGGGCAGACAACGTACAACAGATGGGAATTATGCAAATGTATTATCTAGTGACGTAGAACCATAACGCAGTGAGATTGGAATTACAAACGACTTTAGGCGGCTTTGAGGCGACTATTTATTTTGAGAGACAATAAATGTATTTATCGTGCACTTTCGACATTGCAACTTTGCAGAACTTTTACATTCACAAACAGTTGTATTACACACTGTATGAAAGGGAATATTCTAAAAACCATAATAGGGGCACTTTAAACGTACAACAGTTAAACAATGTTACCAGTAAAAAAGCACAGGTGTGTGTTTTTTAATGAAAAGACAATGATACCTATGGCCCTGTTTACACCTGGAATTAAGATGCGTTTTGGTTGATCGGATCACAAGTGGACGACGTCAAATACACTAAAAAACTGGGTCTGAAATGTTTTAAGCTTATTCACGTTCGACTACTTCCAGAGGTAGTTGAAAACACATTTGATCAGATGCGTTTGAATGTGGTCACATGTTCAAACAGCACAAAAGACCGTTTACTCTCCGCCGACTGACCTAATGAGTAAACATTATGGGGAGCTAGACGCGCTAGCTAGACTTGCGGCTGTCAGAGCAAAAACTTGTTCATGTGTAAATTTCACAAGCTTATTTGTCCATTTGATCAAAAGATCTAAAAAACACTTACCTGCCCATAGACCCTCCCCTCAAATCAGGACAGTAGTGGTTGAAAGTGGACAAAAGAGACTGATCAAACATGTGAACGGAAATGTGTCTCCCTCTTACTTGTGATCCGATCCACCAAAATGCATCTCAATACCAGGTGTAAACAGGGCCTGAGTTTCCATGTTGTGAAATTTTCTTCAGTGGCTTCATTGTATCTGAGAGCTGTATGTGGTGCAGCGCCCCCTGCTGCCCTGGAGAACGTCCATCGGAAAAAGCACTATACACTCACCTAAAGAATTATTAGGAACACCACACTAATACTGTGTTTGACCCCCTTTCGCCTTCAGAACTGCCTTAATTCTACGTAGCATTGATTCAACAAGGTGCTGAAAGCATTCTTTAGAAATGTTGGCCCATATTGATAGGATAGCATCTTGCAGTTGATGGAGATTTGTGGGATGCACATCCAGGGCACGAAGCTCCCGTTCCACCACATCCCAAAGATGCTCTATTGGATTGAGATCTGGTGACTGTGGGGGCCATTTTAGTACAGTGAACTCATTGTCATGTTCAAGAAACCAATTTGAAATGATTCAAGCTTTGTGACATGGTTCATTATCCTGCTGGAAGTAGCCATCCTCTGATGGGTACATGGTGGCCATAAAGGGATGGACATGGTCAGAAACAATGCTCAGGTAGGCCGTGGCATTTAAATGATGCCCAATTGGCACTAAGGGGCCTAAAGTGTGCCAAGAAAACATCCCCCACACCATTACACCACCACCACCAGCCTGCACAGTGGTAACAAGGCATGATGGATCCATGTTATCATTCTGTTTACGCCAAATTCTGACTCTACCATCTGAATGTCTCAACAGAAATCGAGACTCATCAGACCAGGCAACATTTTTCCAGTCTTCAACTGTCCAATTTTGGTGAGCTCTTGCAAATTGTAGCCTCTTTTTCCTATTTGTAGTGGAGATGAGTGGTACCCGGTGGGGTCTTCTGCTGTTGTAGCCCATCCGCCTCAAGGTTGTGCGTGTTGTGGCTTCACAAATGCTTTGCTGCATACCTCGGTTGTAACGAGTGGTTATTTCAGTCAAAGTTGCTCTTCTATCAGCTTGAATCAGTCGGCCCATTCTCCTCTGACCTCTAGCATCAACAAGGCATTTTCGCCCACAGGACTGCCGCATACTGGATGTTTTTCCCTTTTCACACCATTCTTTTGCAAGAAATGGTTGTGCGTGAAAATCCCAGTAACTGAGCAGATTGTGAAATACTCAGACCGGCCCGTCTGGCACCAACAACCATGCCACGCTCAAAATTGCTTAAATCACCTTTCTTTCCCATTCTGACATTCAGTTTGGAGTTCAGGAGATTGTCTTGACCAGGACCACACCCCTAAATGCATTGAAGCAACTGCCATGTGATTGGTTGATTAGATAATTGCATTAATGAGAAATTGAACAGGTGTTCCTAATAATCCTTTAGGTGAGTGTATTTATTTTGTTATACTTAAAATTGTAATCCTAATTTATTCCAAATTCATCTGTAATCTGTTTCAGGTATAGTTGACATTACATTTACATTTACATTTATTCATTTAGCAGATACATTGTATACAAGCAACAAAAAAATAAAATGAAGATGCATTAAATACTATTGGGGGGAAATGTGTTTGGAATGGTAAAATCCATCCAAAACTATGTATTCAGCTTTTATGACATCATATTATTTGAGACCACGTGGAATATTCATACTTATTGTCCTACAGAGACATTAAAAATGAACTAGTGAAAGCACAAAAGTGATTAAAAGTTAAAAAAGTAACTTTTTTTACATTTAGTTAAAAATCTATGCCCTGCTACTTGATACACTTTTTGTCTGAGTAATTTGAACCCGAAAGACGCCCCAAGCCGCTTGTCTTACGTTGTTTTTGTTTATTATCTTAGAAAACAATGGAAGCCAGACCGACAGTGAAGTTGGTAAGTCTGCAGCAGAGAGAAGTAGGCGTGCGGGCGAGGGTTTGAATATCAGCAGCTCTTTGTTTTACGAGCGTTTACGAGGCAGATACTGCGGCGACTTTAGCAGCCCTTGATGAGCCATTTAGCATGCTAATCATCTGACATCCCGCTCGTTAAAGAGGGAGAGAGAACGAGAAGAGGTAGAAAGAGTGGGTGAAAGCCAAGAAGAGTCTCTCTCGCTCCCTGTACGGCTGCTGTCCTTTGTGGAGGTTTGATAAAATGAATGCATTATTGCCTTTTTCTGAGCCGCCCATAAATTAAAAGATAACAACAACATGTATACGGCATGAAGATTAGTTTTGTCGAAGTGTTTCTAATTATTTTCCACCGAGCAAGCTGCGCCAGGCGCTCCAGTATTGATGAATAACTTTACGACGGCCTTCAACAAGCCGAGGATGTTTTGGGAAAGGGGGGGTATGTGGTTTATGTGGAGACATGTTCTCTCCAGAGCGGTATTAGTTGCTTGGTTTGGGTGCGAAGCAGAAAAAAAGTTTAATTAGCAAAGCAATAAAGTCAGAAAAAGACCAATGCACTGCCTCGTGAAGAAATTACATCTCCATTCCAATAGATCGCCCGTAGCTGCACTGCTGCCGGTGTCATTGTGCTCCTCAAATTCAATTCGGACACATTTTTAATTGCTGTAAACTCATGTATATTAATATCAAGTTTTTTTTTTGTGCTTTTTTTTTTTGTTGTTGTTTTTTTTTGTTACAGAAGCCAGGTTGTAACTCACTTCATTATCGGAACAGTGTGTGTGTGTCGGTTGACTGCAAGCTCATTTCGTCAAACACACACTTCATTCCCTCAAGTGCGTCAGCCTCATCTGTTCTAAATTCATAACTATAATTTCGCAACATGTGCCCTCTCAAAATCACCCCGCCAAGCTGATAACACTGATCCACGATCCTCGCAGGATCCTCGGAATGTTCTGGATTCCTTTGTCACGTCGCTATTTACCTTTTAAAATGTATTGAAATAGAAAAGATTTGAAATTATAATAATATTTCAAAATATTACAGTTTTTTACAAAAATCAAATAAATGTAGCCTTGGTGAAAAGCATTGAGGAAAGTTTCTTTCAAAAGTAATGCATAACAATATTGCATATTTTTACGGAAAGTAATGTTACATTAGTCACTTTTTTTATTTGGGCTGGGCTTGCCTGTTTTATAATGGCAATTTATTTATTTTTTTAAATTAAAGGTCCTTTCACACCAAAAGTGAAATTAATAAGCGTCAGGCTGAAGGAAATGCAAATGGAATGGAGTTCTGCCGTTCTGAATCGCAGAAGAATAGGATGCAGTCACAGGAAAATAAACTCTTTCTTCAGCAAGACACAAATGTGATGTTTAACTAGTCATATTTGCTGATTTGTTTGGTTGAATTGGATCATCGAAGGTCAGCTGCAAAGACATTGTTTAATAAAGTGAGATTAAATGCATAAAGTGTATCTGTGTAATTTAACGTATTTAATTGTTGCAGGTTTGCATCTCACTGTTTTTATCCATTTTGAGGAATAATGTTTTGTGCCAGCGAGATAGTAAATACATGCTCACATTTCTAAAATGAAAACGACCATGTTTACACAGCGCACACAACACTTTTACACATTACTCCTAATTTCTGTCAACAGCCAATAAATGGTTACTTATTTAAATAAAAAAGCAATGTACTACTTAATCAGATTACTTTTTTTAGGTAACTAGTAATGTATATGGCGTTACTTATAATCTGTTACCCCCACAATCTGACCAAACCCACAATTTTGAATAGTAAACTCTTTAAAACAAAGGCTTTTTAATAGCATCTACAAAGAACCTTTAACATCCATGGTTTTCCACAAAGTTTTCAAGTGTACAGTGGAAAAAAGGTTTTTAAAATGTTCTATATGCTACGAACAAGCGGTTATTTTAAGAACTGTTCACTTTGAGGTCCCTTGGGGAACCAAATATGCTTCTTATATGCCATCGCTGAGAAAATACCCTTTTAAGAGTGTAGTGTATATTAATTTTAAACGTACCAATAAACATGGTTTTTTTTGGCATCTGTCCACATTTGCGTTCACTGCATGGAAAAGAGCAGAATGAACATTTGCTTAATTTCCACAAAAGAACTTGTTCAATTACACAAATTACACAATTGAACGTGTACACAAAGATCTATGCCTAGCCTTTTCTATCCGCTTATTCCAATCTATGATTTTCCTGTTCTATATGCAGTATGATTCCTCTTTTTGTATTGCATCTTGAGTCCAAGTAACAGAAACCCATGAGCTAACATCCGTTCTAAATTCATATCAATAAATAACATCGCAACATGTGCCTTCTCAAAGTCCCCCAACCCAGCTGATAACACCGATCCACGGTCCTCGCAGGATTCTGCGTAATGTTCTGGATTCCTCCGTCACGTGGCGGCTCTCAGCTGTTCATTTCGATGTGACCTTTAACGTGAGCCTTTCGATATCCTCCCAGATGGCCGGCAGAACGGCCTCCGTCTCAAACCTGCTGACGGTGTTCATTTTTGCCCTTGCGGACGCCCTTCAGTACCGGCGACCTGCGCTCTCGCGGCTCCATTTGGCTTATTTACCTTTTATTACTGCTCACCCTCTCCTTGACATTTCATCAAACGGGCCACCGTCACTGATCTCGGGGTTTGTGTCAGAACAGGCACACCGTACACACGCTGCCTGACAGGCACACAATCACGGCTTGTTTACACAGACTCAGGCTTGAACCCTTTATATAAAGAAGTTACACGTGCTTGTCTACACACATGGCCAGCCTGACCCCCTCTCCATTTCTACTGGTACTAAACGTAAAGGCTCATCTGTGTTTCTGGTGTTTGTATTGACGGACTGGGTTGAAGTGCCTCTCGAGATGGTATTAAAGGCTTAGTTTAATGCCTCACTCGCCCTCATTTTTACCTAATTTCTGTTGTGGAGAAAATGCCATTTGCACTTTCGCATATTCAGACTCAGAATATTAAAACACAGGGAAACCAATGATAAAATATCTTATACCATATCCTGGCACACCATATTTTAATCAACAGTGTACAATACCAAGAATGTGTGTTATTTTTTTTATTTTTTTTTAAATTAACCAGTGTCAGTCTTGTTGAAATCTTGACTGAGATTACATAATTGTTTTATTAATCTACTTAAATTCAGCAAGGATGCATTCACCTGATCAAAAGTCAGATCAATCAATTTGAATTAAATGTTCTTTTGAAGTTTCTGTTAATTAAAGGTGTTGTATGTAAGTTTTTTTTACTACACACTGTTTTTACTCAATAAATATACAGTATTAAATGCAGTGTAAAATTTAATTGTGTATTAAGAAATATTATTGTTTTAGTGAACTCAATTAAAATGATTTCAGAGTACTCAAAACTATTGTTTTTTATAAACTTAAATGAATTGAGGCAATCGGTTTCCTCAAATGAAATGAGTTAGCTTAACTTGTTGGGTTTTACAGTGAATAATACCACAATAAGTTTGCAGATATTGAGGAAACATGCTGATTTCAGCCAGTTATTTTACTTTGAAATGTGCGTTCCATGTTGGAATATCTGTTTTTGTTTTGGTCTATGTGATACCGCACGTTGCCAATTTACCCAAAAGTATTTCACCAACACCAGTTGCTAGTTGGTGGAAAACACAGCAAATTGTGTTGGAGAATTTCATCGGTCTTTATGCCTTATGCTGCAGTGCTAAAAGAAAACTAGGCTAAAGGGTAAGAGAAGAAAATATGAATGACAGGAGTAGGGTCATAGGTCAAGGGAAGATGACTGGAAAAGTACTGGAAAACCAGACATGAAGTCTTTTTTTTTTTTTTAAACGCATGGGCTGAAGATTAGCCACAATTGAAACAAGACAACAGTGCAGGTGTTTCTAATCGTGGGGAAGTAATGAGGAGGAGCAAAAAGAAAAAGATAACTAGACATGCGCTAATTGGGTAGCAAACGATAAGAAAAATGTATAAGAACTGAACACTGGCCATTGTAAGATCAGATGAACAGCTGGCATCTCACTTTGTTGAATTGTTCAATAAAGTTAATTCTTCTGAGACCTGAAACTTCGACTCTGAAAGATTTCTTCAAAGACCTGAACCAGACTTGAGGCCTGAACCAAAGACTCTGAATCTGCCACAACAATTGCAGCCATGGAAGTTAGCGAACAAACTGGATCAGTTATCGCAGATTCTACCCGACCTAAAAAGCCTCCTCACCAATTTAAATCTCTATGAATATGAGCATATTAAAATGCAATATACATAAATCAATAAATCTAGTTTGTAAAATGTATATGGTAAAAATAGTTTTTTCATGCATATGATACGCACTTTATGGCGTGTAATATGCATGCACTCCACACCCCTAATCCTACCCAAGGGGTTTAGTGCGTATCATTTGCACACAAAAACTATTTTTGGCGTATAAATGGAACGAGAAATAAAATTTGTGCTATAGACACGCACTTTCATGAGTGTTGCCCGATCATATTCGGTAGGCTTGAGAACTATAACCTCCCGCAGCCACTCATGTCCATCAGCGTCATCATAATCTTCACATTTTTTTCTGATTTGAGTGATCCTTCTGTATCATGCTAGCTAAATATGTTTAACGCGTGAATCCTTCCTAATAATGCAGTTCTATAATGGGCCGTTGGCATGAATTGTACTCGCGATGCAGCGGTAGTGGAGCGAGAGAGAGTGCACCACACTGAGACCCTCCACTTCCCCAGCTCCACCTGTATAGATCTGCTACGGTAATTCATATATGCTATTTTGTACAGCAGCAGCAGCACATCTTACTTGCTCACAGCAGCGTGCCACATATGTATTGGCAGTCGCAAGTCCCGTACTTGCTCTGTAGAAGCAGCAATAACCAACAACAGCAGCAGCGTAGCAGATCTATTCCTCTAATACCACATATTTCAGCATTGTCATTTCCATTACCATGACAAAACACTACGAGAGTTGCCGTGACAGAACAGTTTTCGACATTGAAAATAACAAGAAATGTTTTTTGAGCGGCAAAGCAGCATATTAGAATGATTTCTGAAAAATCATGTGACACTCATTTTTGAGTTTCAACAGCATCTGTTCTCATTTGCATTCATGGTATAGAAAAGAGGTGAACATTTGCAAAATATCTCCACAGAAGAAAGAAAAGTCAATGATGAGAGTAGAGTATATACATGTACCATTACACAAGCCACAAGTATATGCTTTTCTTGGTAACACTTTATATTACAACCCGCAAACAACTGCGTAAGTAAACCAAAATTACGGTGTACGTTTCTGTAATTATAGTGTACCTCCGTGTAGGTATAAGGGAATAATATGTTAAGTTGTGGGTAATAAAGGGGTACAACCAGATATATAAGCGAATTATTTATGATGTAATTATTTTAAAACTAACAGGTACCTATTCTGTTAATATATTCCAGGCAAAAATTGTACGTCTGTTGTATAGCCTATAAAAGTTTTTATCACATTTCTGGCAAAATATGTTCTTGTGCAATGTAGTTACAGGGTAATTTTGACATCTGTGTGTTGTAAATTCAACATATATATATATATATATATATATATATATATATATATATATATATATATATATATATATATATATATATATATATATATATATGGCTGTATGTAAGCACAATATGATAAAATTTTTATTTATTGGCTTTTCTTACTAAACTACTTAACGTTAAGCCAAAAAAAAATGTTTCTGCTATGATTTTAATTTAGAACGTAACATGTTTAATACTTACCTTATCACATTGTATTGTAATGACACTTAAATGTCAGGGCAAATATAGCCTATACTGTGTAAATTTTTTTGTTTTGTTTTCTTAATAAGAGTACATTTCTCTGTACTGTGCAAATAGTGTTGTTTCGTATTGTTACATAGTAAGTGTTTGTTACCCGTTTCATCTGTGTATTTACAGGGTAAGTGTAACTCCTGCGGGCTGTACATTAAAGTGGTGCTTGTTACCCCTTTATTACCCAAAACTTAACATATTGTTCCCTTATACCTACACAGAAGTACACTATAATTACAGAAACGTACACCGTAATTTCGGTTTACTTACGCAGTTGTTTGCGGGTCGTAATATAAAGTGTTACCCTTTTCTTTTTGCCCATTCAATTCTTATTTTCATTGCATCTTGAGTCCAAGCAATTGAAACAAATAAGCAAGCATATTGTTTAGCAATTTAAAAAAAAGGCATTTTCAATACCCAACATGTATTTGTCTGTTGCACAATGCCATAAATGTGTTCATTTTTAATAGGTTGACTTATCGTATGCCGAGAAAATATTTCGGTTCATCAACGTTGTGTTTGTCGTGATGGAAAAGGAGCTTCCTTTGTGTCCCTGAGATTAGCCGTGTGTTGGGCCGTATTGTGGAAATGTGGCCTGTGCCCGTTAATTGCCTAAGAGACGCCCAGTCACACACGCTTTGTGCATGAAAACACCTGTCACCGTCATTGTCTCCGATCCCTGAACCTGTTCCAGGCTGCCTGGGAGTGTGTGTGTGTGTGTGTGTGAGAGAGAGGTTCGAGGGCTGGAAGCATAGCAGGCTACGGAAACAGGGTTTGCCAACAGACAATTACAGAGGAAAGAGAGTGTGGTTGAGAGTTGTAACTACTCACACTGGGAAAATATGACGCAGAGCCAAACATCCAGCCAGGCTTCCCAGCAGCCCTTTCCCACTCACTCATCTTAATGCCCAATCAAACGCTGTGGAAATTTATAACCACACTTTAATTATTGATGCTTGTTCGCCTACATTAGATGCTCTGTTGTGTTTACATGATTTGGATCCACAGTTGGCCACTCAATGTGTCCACACTCAATAAACGATTGAATGTGAGGTTCGAACCTTTGAAATGGATGCATTATCTTTGCGATTGGGAGGGCAGGGTTTCATTAATATTGCGATGCAATCTGTGAAGTGTGATATATTTCAATTTAGATGCAGAATTGAAGAGATTGAACAATATTAAACTGCATTTTGCTGCCATGAAAATCATTTTATGGATATTTGTGATTTCTTTTTTTCCTTCTCCCAAGGTGTTCGATCTTTATTTGCCACTCTTTTTTTTTCATCATCATCATATTGCTGTTTGTAATGAATCTAATTTGATTTAGTCAAGGTTGTTTGCTGCCTCAGTTTACAACAGTTTAATTAAACGGTAAAAGAAAGTCGGAATGCGTGTGTAATTGAAAGCTAAATTAAATTAATGTATTTGCTCCGTCGAGTTGCCTTGTGGGTATGTGGCGGTTTTCATTTTGCACGAGAGACGGATGCTCTGCGTGATGAAAACCTGCTGGTGCCCAACCTACAGACGCAAGCACACAAACAATATTAAAAACAATATTAATTTAATCAACTATAACGCAATATGAACATCCTCCAGGCAGAGCGCCGCAACATTTTAGTTATTAATTTGAGAGATTGTAATAACTCGACATCTTCTGTCTTCACCTGCAAATACATTATTCAAAATGAAATGATTAAACATGGAATTCAATACTCCCCGAGATGCATTAAACGGCGTTGCTTTAAACTCTCGAGTCCCACTGCCTTTTTGCACCAGTTTTTCCCCTGAAGAGAGAATTTTGATAAACCGAGGGAACGGGTGAAGACAGTGAGTGAACATGACCAAAGGAGACTTCTACATTAGCAACAGAAGCCCAACACAAGTGTTGCTGTGTTTGCAGGGGCGTAGGAGCCATTATACGTGGACATGTCCCCGCCCCCACATTTCAAAATCTAAGTTTTGTCCCCCCCACTATTTCCTAATGTAAGATTTAGTTTTGCATTGCCTGCCTATCTCTGCCGATTTCGGAGTCTCCAAATTAATCCATTCTGCAACTTTTAAATACATAATTCAATTTTTAAAACCGCCGTATTCTTCAGCTGCTAATCTCGTTGTCAGTCGACCATGATCGCGCACCGCATCTCGGTGACACGGATAAATGTACGCAGCAATATATGAATGTCCCTGGGAGATCCGCAGTTGCGCGGGATGTGGAAGCGCGCAAAACTTCCAGAAATGTACAAAAAGTGCCCTGGCCTTGAATGACAAGGCAAGGAAAATAAGACTAAATCAAAATGAAATAACCAAGTCTAGACTGACCATGGTATTTTCTCAGGAGATGTTTTGAGCATTTTACTTCAGACACCGAATTATCAGCAAACTTCCAAGAGAACTGCTAGCTGATACTCAAAATAAACTAGCAATCTATTCAGTCAGCATATTGTGTTTGATCTGTGTGAATTACAGAAATATAAGACTTGCTAGACCTACTTTTAGCTACCAAGCAACCTTTCCACAAGGATAGATTGATTTTATTTTTCAATCTATCCTTAGGGGGTAAGCTCGGTGGTTAATGGAAATTAAATCAACCATTTATTTGAGTTAATAAGTACATGACTGATTAACAGTAATGCAAATGCTAAATGTCCTAATACATGTTCTGTTGATACTACAACAATGCAAAGTATCTTAACCTTGCAGTTTTTCACATATCACGTAAGACTCAATTTCTCAATTTCTTTGCACAAAACTTTCCAGAAAGTGACATTTAATGGTTTATTTTTCAAAAAAGATTCCCAGGGGGGGACCCCCGGACCCCCAGACCCCCCTAGCATTTACTGTCCCCCCCCAGGTTCACAATTGCTCCTACGGCCCTGCTGAAACGTCTGGTGTGTCGGACCAGCGTACTCTTTAGTTATGAGGGTCGACCAAGGAAGTCAATGACTAATGTTTGATTAATATCTGAATAAATGTTAATTTATTCAAACATGCAATTATTTTTTTATTGTATTCATTACAACATACAATTACTTCATTTGCAGTTCGTCTATGATTCAATTTTTAATTAAAAAGGATTGATTTTTTTTTTTGTGAGTGAGTGTGGGCGGGGCATAACTGCATATTCATAGAACCGTTTATACACCCTTGCCTCATTTAGTAGAGTTACATTCAAGCTATTTTAAGGCATGTCAAAGGTCAAAACGGTTAAATATGTCATTTTGTTGATCAAAGGTGAGTTTTAAGGGATAAAATGATTGACTACAGGAGGACTTTACGTTTTTTGCAATGTTCTTTCATCATTGTTTATTATAAAGAGTTAAAAGAGTTTGACTTTTTTGTTATAGCCTATAAAAAATAATGGTATAATGACCTTTTTATGGCAAGGCAAGATTAGTTTAGATTGTAAAATTTCCCAAAAAATTACAAATACCAAATAATATTTAGGAATTAGTACTTAGTGATATGGTGTATTTTAAAACTTAATTGGAAAAATAATGATTCAAATGTGTACATGCACATGCGTCTAAACCTGATCTGATGTTGCGAGTGGAGATTTCATATGAATTCATACAATGTGAACCGTAGGTGTGTGCCAGTGTCTGTGTCTGTAAAAGTCCCTAAATTATTTGTACCCAGGCAATACAATTTAACTCTTGCCATGTTACAAATGTGAGTACAATTTGTGTAGGGCGATTATATGAAAGCAAGTCCATCACCTGTTGGACGCTAACATATTTATGAATTGTAACAATACAATATTGTGAGAACAAGACCATGAACAAACAGGAACGACGCTCAGGTCGGTTGTATCAGACAGCACACAAAAACTAAACTGAGCTCTTTTTCACGTCATCTTGTGCTTGAAAATGACGACTTTGGTGAGTATCTTCGTTAACATAGTCAGTTATGTTTTAAATTAACTTAAACAGTTGCGAAAGAAAATGCAGGTGTACAGAACGTGTTGGTATAATGGATCCGTGCATTCAGTCTTAAAGTGACAGCAGCCTAATATACACCTGTGTTTTTAATGTTAAAAAACACTCACTGTTCTAGACTGAATAACTTGTGTAACTTTAATAAGGATTAACCCATTTAATTTATACAGTGAAAACTATTCAGTGTTATTTTACATTTGATTAGCCTACTGTTAGACCTGAAAAAGCACTGTTTAGATCATTTGTGGTGTATTTATTTGATATTGCTTGTAATTTAAAAAAAAATTTTCTGTTCTTAATTTATTACTGACTGTTTGCTTGTCTTTAATAACATATTAAATGTATATTGATTAAAGGTACAATATGCAATTTTTTTCCGCCGCTAGGGGTCGCTAACCTCTTACTATAACACAGGCGTAGGTTTATGACGAGCTGAATGATGGGACTTGCTGTCAAGCTGATGGATCTAATAATGTTCATGGATGAGTGAAAACATTCATGTTTTTTAACATTACAGTGGTATGAAGCAGGAGCGATTGTTAATAAGAGACCCGAGTCCCGCGGATATAAAGGAATGAGGACGTTTCATTCTACCGAACTACACGTAAGTGCTGAATTACTACTCAAAGGTCAGTTTATTTGACGAATTAAACTTGTGAGGGGACGCAGCGCTGTGGTCTAACGTTAACTGTTACACTATACTAAACAGCATTATGATGTTATTCTATTAGTTTGTTTGCTATATGAAACTAGTAACATTAATCTAGATCAACATTAGAATAACATACTGATCATATTCTAATCATGTTGAGCTATATAACATTGATTTGTTTTATGCACATTTGCTCCCCTGTCTAATAAAGTATGTGCAAGAGCGGTGTCGCTGTCGAGTCGTGACTCGTGAAGCTCTGTCGAGTCCAAGTTAGTCGCGGACGCTAGCTCTCGGCGTCTCAAAAGATATTGATCTTCGTTTTAGTCCTCTTTTTGTCTCAAAGTCTGCTTGTCATGGTCCATAATGTTTGACCAAAACAACAACAGCGAGAGCGTCCTGCTAGGCACAACACAGTCGTCCGCGTCTGTCGCCGTGGTTACTATGGCATTACGAGCGGAAACCACAGACGGCGGAAACCGAGGGTAACGCGGATATGACGTCATCGACTCCCAGCCCCTGCTCACACGCCCCGTTTCATTGGTTAAAATCACAATTTTCTCACGATTCAAAAATAGTTGGAAACATTTGGAATATTGTAAGTTATCAACTTAACAAAATATAACACTGGCCTTGTGATTTTGGGATATTTTAATGCAAAAATGTTACATATTGTACCTTTAAGCTATAGTTTTAGCTGTGGTATTGAAATCGGAAAACAGTTTCATGGTCTGTAAAAAATATTTATGTTTGGTACATTTTCTTAAGTATTAGCAGATGTGGGAAAAAGTTAGCTTTAGGCCTTTAGCTTTAGCTTACGTGTGTGAAATGAGAAGCATGTTCCCTTCAGGTTTCATTTAACAAGTATGCCTTGTATAATGCAATAATTATTATTTTTTTTATTATAATTATAATATGTATTGAACTATCTTCTAATTAAAACAATAATAAGCCTACTAAATGTTTTTTTTAAATTATTATTATTATTTCCCAGAGGAACTTTGTGTCCAGAGTTACAGTGTCAGGACAATTATCCACAACCTCAAATAAATGGCCTCTATATAAAATAGCTGATAAGAGGACATGGAAGTTGAAAGAAAATGTTCAGTGGTTGAAAATTGTCAAAACAACGTTTATGCATAGTACAAATGCAATCTGAACAAATTATAAAGAAGACATAAATGCTTGCCGTCTCTGGGAGAGAGTGAGACGGAGAAACATAACCTATTGTACAAGGTTTAAAATATTAAATAAACTAAAATCAAGTAGGCCTAGTAGAAAATGTGTATTATGTAGTATTGTAGTTGATATCACTCTAGTTAAAGCTCTGATTTCTTTGAGACTCACAACGACAACTTGGCAATTTGATTTGTGATCGCACTGTGTTTATTTCATTCATAAAGTTTACTTATCACTGTTGCGTAAGCAAATCATACAAAAATTTACAAATTCATACAAATTAGCCATCATTTTGTCAAAACGTGTAGTAGTTACAAATTGTCATGAGATTGTGTTGGTGTATACAAAAAAATACCATTACTTTTTGCTTGATGGTTACACCACATGACATTTTTTTTTTTTTTTTTTAGCACAGTGTCATAGTGTTTCATAACCATTTCACATTTTGGTGGATTGGTGGCTAAGTCAAATTAATTCATACCGTGTCATTTGTACATTTTGTTACGATCTGCTTCCACCCTACTAATGGTTCGGTTTAGGGGTGAGGCTTTTTTTTTCTTTTTTACTTTAATAAGAATACCATATTCATACAAAATCACCAGCTTGTAAAATTATGTTTTCTCATGAGATCGTGTAGATTATTGTCACGGTGGAACATCAGATTTAGAGTCTTGCTGTATTCACCTTCACTTATTCACCTTTATGTCATTCCAAACCTATATTATTTTTTTTCTTCTGTTGAACACAAAAGAATATATTTTGAAAAAAGTCCCGTAAAATGAAAGGCTTGTTTCCCCGTGCTTTCCCTGACCTCTTCACCTGGTGTTCTAGCCTCATGGCATCTTTCATTTTAGCCACTCCACGAATTCCCTCAGCACTCTTCCCGTGGCTGTAGTCATTATTGTGAAGACCCCTCGAATCCCCTTACACTCTGTAAAGAAGGAAAAGAAAGAGGAATCTATCTTCAATGACAGGGTTTCTGAAACGGGTGAAAAAGTAATCTCAAGACCCTCGTGGCCCCTGGAGGCCCTCACCTGAAAGCACATTTTGTCCCAAGGTCTTAAAACATACAATTAGCACGGCTCGTTCTGCAGTGAGTTACGGGTTTAAAACACCTGAACCATGGAGCCGTTTCCACTGTGTTTGGATTGTATTTAAGAGTCCTGAATCAGGCTGTGGTTTTCTGGACTGAATCTTTGAGTTGGCTTTAGGGTTATTGGATAATTGGCACCACTGAAAGACTGCAGCAAGAGCTGGAGCACAATTCTTTTCTCAAAATCAAGTGATATGGTGTTTGCACAGAGCAAGGCAACGTTCTCAAGCACCAAGGTCACACAGCTCACTTAGTTTCCAGCCTAAATTACTTCTTTAGTGCTTTAGTGGAGTGTGTTGTCCTCCTCGTAGTGTTGCTGAGGCTGTTGTTAATATATGTTTTCCTAGACCTCATTTTCATTGCGGTTTCCCATAACCCTTACACATTCTGTTGATTAAAGTAATTGCTGCTGAAAAATCGGACCCAAAACTAGTTGTGCTGGTGAAGTTCCTCAAGGGCAACGCTGAGCCCAACACCAGTTGCGTAACGAAAGGTCTGTGTGTCTGCAGATACACGGATCATCAGCCTCTGGAAGGGCGAGGAAAGGTCGGCTTTACCTTTAAGCAGTTTGTTTGCTTTGAGATTGCCTTTTTGTCCACATGCCCATCGAACATCACCAACGCAGGTCACGCTACAATAGAGAATATTAAAAGTGGAGAAAGAGAAAGAACAATTCAAGATGAACATCGTTTCTCAACGCTTACGGCCATTGCACACTGAGTCAGAAATTTTCGCACGTTAAAAAATAAATACGACCTCACGTTATGCCAATCACGCCTCCTAAACTTTCGTCCGTCATAGAAAAAAATCGAATCAGGTTTGATTTTCTGTGTTTTTCGCATCTGTAGCAAGCAGTTTGAATGGTGTTTTGACAATTCAGAGCCACCGAATCACGAATATGAAAAAACGCATACGAAAATTTCGGACTCTGTGTGCAATGGCCTTTACCCACCCTTATTTAAACCTATACTAACACTTATAGATAGGAAAAAGAGGCTACAGTTTGCAAGAGTTCACCAAAATTGGACAGTTGAAGATTGGAAAAATGTTGCCTGGTCTGATGAGTCTCGATTTCTGTCGAGACATTCAGATGGTAGAGTCAGAATTTGGTGTAAACAGAATGAGAACATGGATCCATCATGCCTTGTTACCACCTTACCTTACCTTACCTTACCTTTAGGCCCCTTAGTGCCAATTGGGCATCGTTTAAATGCCACGGCCTACCTGAGCATTGTTTCTGACCATGTCCATCCCTTTATGGCCACCATGTACCCATCCTCTGATGGCTACTTCCAGCAGGATAATGCATCATGTCACAAAGCTCGAATCATTTCAAATTGGTTTCTTGAACATGACAATGAGTTCACTGTACTAAAATGGCCTCCACAGTCACCAGATCTCAACCCAATAGAGCATCTTTGGGATGTGGTGGAACGGGAGCTTCGTGCCCTGGATGTGCATCCCACAAATCTCCATCAACTGCAAGATGCTATCCTATCAATATGGGCCAACATTTCTAAAGAATGCTTTCAGCCCCTTGTTGAATCAATGCCACGTAGAATTAAGGCAGTTCTGAAGGCGAAAGGGGGTCAAACACCGTATTAGTATGGTGTTCCTAATAATCCTTTAGGTGAGTGTATATTGCATATATATATATATATATATATATATATATATATATATGTATATATAGTATATATCTATATCCCATCATATACTGTATATATACAGTATATAAATAGTCAGCTATGTGATTATCACTACATAATTAGGCCTATTGACTCAGCAGATAAATATGACCCTTCACAATATAATGCTTTACAATGAGCTACATACGATAAATAAAAACAATAAAATACAATATTCAATAAAATACCTTACTCACCAGTTGAGTAATAATAACGCCATCTCTGCATCACTTTTACAACATTTCAAATCTCTCAGTTCTCGTCATCTCTGAAAAGCCAAGCCAATGTTGATTCTCATTTTATTACGTGTTCACTTTTTGCCAGCAGGTTTTCCTCTGTTCGGCGTTTGTTTTAAACAGGTGATTCTCTGAAGGTTGGAGATTTAGCTGCGCCTTGTTACTACTGTGCAGGCTGGTGGTGGTGGTGTAATGGTGTGGGGGATGTTTTCTTGGCACACTTTAGGCCCCTTAGTGCCAATTGGGCATCGTTTAAATGCCACGGCCTACCTGAGCATTGTTTCTGACCATGTCCATCCCTTTATGGCCACCATGTACCCATCCAACATTTCTAAAGAACGCTTTCAGCACCTTGTTGAATCAATGCCACGTAGAATTAAGGCAGTTCTGAAGGCGAAAGGGGGTCAAACACAGTATTAGTATGGTGTTCCTAATAATCCTTTAGGTGAGTGTATATTTCAGAAACAGAAACAAGTATAAAAAAAGGTAGATTGGAGTAATTTGAATCCGGAAAGTAAGACTGATTACCCTTTGGTTTACTACTAGTTGATCAGACAAAGTCTTAACTCTTTCCCCGCCATTTGCAGAAATTTCGGGCTTTCAGTGTTTTCAGTGTTATACAGTAGGGGGCGCTATGACACATCTTCTAAAAGAGTACTGAATCTCCTGATCAAAACACACGGGAAGAAGCAGCAGAAACTAGTGATAGCATATGTAAGCAGATGCATGTGTGAAATAACGTGATCATCAACATTAAACTGCATATAAATCAAAACTTCCTAACGTTACAGAATGAAACGTCGACCCAGGACGAGCGACAGGACTGAAGCGTTGGGGTGTTCATGGACTCGATCGACTCCATCTGTGTTTTAATGATCATTCTGAATCTGATCCAGACGTAGTCTTTGACAAAAACACGATTTTCTCAGATTTTTGCTCAAAATGTTGCTTTTTTTTATGAAAATTACCCACATTAAAGTGTTAATAATAAAATAATGCATTAAGCTAGAATAAAACTAGAACTAAAAAAACTCTGTTCTTTCTTTTAATATAGATATTCATACAACAAAATATTCAGCGTTAAAAACTGATTAAAAAACTACTGGCCAGTGACTTTTCAGTGTCAGTGTCAGTGACTTTTGCACTTTTTAGTTTCTTGCAGGAGCTTTATTGTATAGACTACTGTTTTGCATTATTAATTCCAATGTTATTTTGTTGTTTGGCTCATTTTCTGCACCCTTTTCTATATTCTCAAAGCCAGACTGAAGAAAAGGGATCATCTACAAGGACACAGTGTACGGTTAAAACAGCCTTTTGGCCTTGATCTGTATCCGTGTCACAGACATCATGGGAAAGAGCTCTAATGATGATAGAACTGCTAATTTGAAGGCAGTTATTGCTGACACAAACAGTGCTTATACTGATTAGAGATGCAATTTAGAAAGTTCCACCTTCAAGGCAGGATCACGAAAATCATTAATTACTCTCCGAGGAGTTTTCTCTTCCTTCCGAACCAATTTTCGCATTTTCTGCGAGTTGCAATCATCCTTGTAGAACACGAAAGGTTGGTTCGACCGCACATCGGATGGTTAATTAGTACAAAACCTCACTGTTTTTTTTATTTTTATCTTTGTGCATTTTGGGTTTAAATAGTTTTTATTATTATTTTTTTATTAGGCTATTTCCTAATTTGCAAAGCACGTTCCCTTTTCCACTTTGAAATTAATTTAGCTGAATTGTTTGATAGGAATGAATTGCACACAGCTAATCTCGATTAAATCAGAATGTGTGTGGTACGAGAATCTGTTTCTGTCAAGTACGATTCTCCATCTGCTAAGACAACACTGAAGTTCACTTCATTCTCTATTAGTTGCTCACTCGCTCTCATTTAAGTATGGAAATTAACATTCCGGGTCTGAGCGGCATTAATCCGGATGTGGGTCTCCTCCGAGCGGGGGGATTGGGAACGCTGGGTCAGGCGTTCGGCCCGTGTGAACGTCGGCTCGATGGGAAAGTGAGGACTCGTGTGTTCTCATTTCTCCACATGCCTTGATGTGAGCTGATGAGACAAAGACCTGCATGTTGATGAAGTGGTGGGCTGTGTTTGCTGTATAGGATGAACATGTGCACACGTCTCCAGCACATCATTTCTTCTGTCCTTTGAGGGATTCAAACACTGAGAGCTACACGACACCAATGTGGAGGAGGATACAGCTCTCCAACGCTGCTCTGTTCTTTTTTTTATTTCTTTGCACACACTTTTTATTCACTGTTAATGTATTTGGCCTTGGTGGAATAGATCTGCTATTCTGCTGCTGAATTGCTGCTGCCGTTGATTATTGTGTTTTTTGTAAATTATTTGCAGCGAGTACAGGAATCTGCTACTGTCAATACATATTGTTAATACGCTGCTGTGAGGATGTAAAACTAACTTTAACTGGAAAATAACAATATTCAAGAATCGCTATAAAGCCAAAACAATCTCTGTTACCTTAAATTATATGTTTATCTCTGTAAAGCTGCTTTGAAACAATCTACATTGTTAAAAGTGCTATATAAATGAAGATGAATTGACTTGAAGTAAAAAAAAAAAAAAAATGGTATACAATTTTTTTATAGAAAATAAAACGTAATAAAAAAAAATGGATTACATTAAATTTCCTATCTCAGACCTATAAATATGTCCTAATGCCCCATTTTTTTCTAGTTTTATATTTAAAAAAAAAGGTACAAAACTTACATTTTACAAAATAGGCTAAAAAAATTAAATAATAATACAAAAGCAATGGGAAAACTCAACTCAACCTAACTATCATGCATTTTTTTATTTTTTATTTTTTTACGATTTTAAAATCTATTTTTTATTCCTGAATCTATATCAATAGGATACAAATTGAATAGCTTTATTTTTTATCCTTGCTCATAGACGAGGTTGACAGAAGTTAGCCACAGAGGACGAGTGAAGCGGCGTGAGACTGAACGCACAAAAGCCCTCGCAATACTCGTATGACAGAGAGACCATAGAGCTGCACGATTAATCTTTAAAAGACAGTGATCTTGATTCAAACATCCACTCCATCTTTTTCCAATTCGTCTGTCTATTAAACTTTTGACAAAATCATATCGCAACATTCAAATTTGTATTGGCATTGCCGCTGATCCAGAGATAGTTGTCCTGAAACAGTTTCAAAACAGTCTTTTCATCCCCATAGTATCATTATTTATGTGATGCAATAGTTCAAATGATCATACAAGTACTGGGATGAAAGTTTAAAGTTCAAATATACACACTGATGTCTACAGTAGCGATCAAAATAGAGTAAATCAGTTTTTGATAGAAACGTGGCGCTTAAAATAATGCATTTATCGATTACATTGGTTTTGCCACTAGGTGGCGACAAGTGACTGTTAATTTTTTGTTTTTCTGTTATTGAATCACTTATTCAAGAGAATGTTGTACTGTATGATGATGATGCTTCTGAAATAAAACTCAGAAAGATGTGATGAATTGTGACTCATCTTATACATGTCTGTATAAGTGTATGATGTAGCTTTTCCCCATGATCTAGTGTTAAAATAAATCGTAATGCATTGCAATTTCGAATCGTAATACAAAATCGTAATAATTATAATATCGGCACCCAAGTATCGTGATAGTATGGAATCGGGAGATGGGTGTACCGTCCCAGCCCTTCTCCTGCTGCACGAATAGCACATGTCCATTACCCACAGCAGATCTACAGGTGGAGCTGGGGAAGTGGAGGGGTTAGAGGAGCTCTGATGGTGCGCTGCTAACGGATGTAGCGAATGACCAGATCTACAGGTGGAGCTGGGGAAGTGGAGGGGTTAGAGGAGCTCTGATGGTGCGCTGCTAACGGATGTAGCGAATGACCAGATCTACAGGTGGAGCTGGGGAAGTGGAGGGGTTAGAGGAGCTCTGATGGTGCGCTGCTAACGGATGTAGCGAATGACCAGATCTACAGGTGGAGCTGGGGAAGTGGAGGGGTTAGAGGAGCTCTGATGGTGCGGTGCTAACGGATGTAGCGAATGACCAGATCTACAGGTGGAGCTGGGGAAGTGGAGGGGTTAGAGGAGCTCTGATGGTGCGCTGCTAACGGATGTAGCGAATGACCAGATCTACAGGTGGAGCTGGGGAAGTGGAGGGGTTAGAGGAGCTCTGATGGTGCGCTGCTAACGGATGTAGCGAATGACCAGATCTACAGGTGGAGCTGGGGAAGTGGAGGGGTTAGAGGAGCTCTGATGGTGCGCTGCTAACGGATGTAGCGAATGACCAGATCTACAGGTGGAGCTGGGGAAGTGGAGGGGTCAGAGGAGCTCTGATGGTGCGGTGTTAACGGATGTAGCGAATGACCAGATCTACAGGTGGAGCTGGGGAAGTGGAGGGGTTAGAGGAGCTCTGATGGTGCGCTGCTAACGGATGTAGCGAATGACCAGATCTACAGGTGGAGCTGGGGAAGTGGAGGGGTTAGAGGAGCTCTGATGGTGCGCTGCTAACGGATGTAGTAAATGACCAGATCTACAGGTGGAGCTGGGGAAGTGGAGGGGTTAGAGGAGCTCTGATGGTGCGCTGCTAACGGATGTAGCGAATGACCAGATCTACAGGTGGAGCTGGGGAAGTGGAGGGGTTAGAGGAGCTCTGATGGTGCGCTGCTAACGGATGTAGCGAATGACCAGATCTACAGGTGGAGCTGGGGAAGTGGAGGGGTTAGAGGAGCTCTGATGGTGCGCTGCTAACGGATGTAGCGAATGACCAGATCTACAGGTGGAGCTGGGGAAGTGGAGGGGTCAGAGGAGCTCTGATGGTGCGGTGTTAACGGATGTAGCGAATGACCAGATCTACAGGTGGAGCTGGGGAAGTGGAGGGGTTAGAGGAGCTCTGATGGTGCGGTGTTAACGGATGTAGCGAATGACCAGATCTACAGGTGGAGCTGGGGAAGTGGAGGGGTTAGAGGAGCTCTGATGGTGCGCTGCTAACGGATGTAGCGAATGACCAGATCTACAGGTGGAGCTGGGGAAGTGGAGGGGTTAGAGGAGCTCTGATGGTGCTCTGCTAACGGATGTAGCGAATGACCAGATCTACAGGTGGAGCTGGGGAAGTGGAGGGGTTGGAGGAGCTCTGATGGTGCGCTGCTAACGGATGTAGCGAATGACCAGATCTACAGGTGGAGCTGGGGAAGTGGAGGGGTTAGAGGAGCTCTGATGGTGCGCTGCTAACGGATGTAGCGAATGACCAGATCTACAGGTGGAGCTGGGGAAGTGGAGGGGTTAGAGGAGCTCTGATGGTGCGCTGCTAACGGATGTAGCGAATGACCAGATCTACAGGTGGAGCTGGGGAAGTGGAGGGGTTGGAGGAGCTCTGATGGTGCGCTGCTAACGGATGTAGCGAATGACCAGATCTACAGGTGGAGCTGGGGAAGTGGAGGGGTTAGAGGAGCTCTGATGGTGCGGTGTTAACGGATGTAGCGAATGACCAGATCTACAGGTGGAGCTGGGGAAGTGGAGGGGTTAGAGGAGCTCTGATGGTGCGCTGCTAACGGATGTAGCGAATGACCAGATCTACAGGTGGAGCTGGGGAAGTGGAGGGGTTAGAGGAGCTCTGATGGTGCGCTGCTAACGGATGTAGCGAATGACCAGATCTACAGGTGGAGCTGGGGAAGTGGAGGGGTTAGAGGAGCTCTGATGGTGCAGTGCTAACGGATGTAGCAAATGACCAGATCTACAGGTGGAGCTGGGGAAGTGGAGGGGTTAGAGGAGCTCTGATGGTGCGGTGCTAACGGATGTAGCGAATGACCAGATCTACAGGTGGAGCTGGGGAAGTGGAGGGGTTAGAGGAGCTCTGATGGTGCAGTGCTAACGGATGTAGCAAATGACCAGATCTACAGGTGGAGCTGGGGAAGTGGAGGGGTTAGAGGAGCTCTGATGGTGCAGTGCTAACGGATGTAGCAAATGACCAGATCTACAGGTGGAGCTGGGGAAGTGGAGGGGTTAGAGGAGCTCTGATGGTGCGCTGCTAACGGATGTAGCGGATGACCAGATCTACAGGTGGAGCTGGGGAAGTGGAGGGGTCAGAGGAGCTCTGATGGTGCGGTGTTAACGGATGTAGCGAATGACCAGTCATTTAAATGTTGAGCAGTAAGCTCATTGGCTGCAGATGTGACATGAACTTTTGCCAAGCAGTTAACGCTGTAAACATCATCAGTTTTCGTTAGGGACCCATTTAGAGTTTCATGACAGAACTTGACATTTTTAAATTTTTTAATCATTTGAACAACTGAATTTTAAGTTTAAGGAAATTATTTAAGAAAATTTGTGTCCTAACAAAAATGATGAAATAATGAGAAACAGGACATTTTGTTGATTAACTTTCTCTTTTTCTGCAGCTGAGATATTTTATAATATATTTGTATTACTTTTTATTAATTTATTTTCAAAATTGGTCATTTAACTACTAATAGTTATGTACTATGTTAGTTATTTATTTCAAGTTAGTAATTTAAATCTAAAGTTTATTTAGTTCATCATTTAGTTTGTTTTCAGTTATCAAAAGTATTTATCTATAATTTCAGTTATCAATAATAACTTTGGTTTTTAGCATGTATATATGGTAATGGATATATGTATGTCTATCTACACACACACACACACACACACACGCACACACACACACACACACACACACACTGAACCTAAATATACAAAACAAAACAACAAAAAAAAGCTTTAATGACAAAACTTACCAAATACATTCTATAAACCAATGCTGTGCACTTGGCTAGCTGTGCTCGTTGTATGTGTGTACATATGTGTACATATGTTGGTATTTTTCACCAGCTGAGAACTCACGAAGAGCTCATAAAATGTGTAAAGGAGTCAAACCAGCGCCAGAAGTTCCTCTGTCACCCTGAATGACATTTTAATACTAACATGCCAGTCTATTTGTGCAGTTGTGTGCCAGTGGTGACTTTATTAAAGTCATTTTATATATGTGAATAAAGCTCGTCCATCAAAAGTAATTGAATTAAGCTCAGAGGACATGATGCTATGTTTTCCTGTATTCCTGCAGCTGCAATCATTGTTTCTCAGATCATCAATAAATATTCCGTTTACACGTGTCATCAGAAGAGCTTACGGGCGATGTCCCGCGGGCTCTCGCTTGTTTACGTCTCCTCATATAAAAGCCACGATGGCAGTCTGCTGTATTTTCAGATGACGTCTGCTCGAGTGGATGAACAGCTTCCCTGCGGTCCAGAACGTTCTGCTATCACCGCGAGGAGATTATGTGTCCCGCGTCGGATGCGTGGTGGCATCTCTCCAGCGCGCGGCTGCGAGCCGATTGTTCAGAGGCCTCTGGGAAACAAATGCACTGAAATATAGTTGGTTTTTATAAGAAACATCAGAAGAAGAGGAACATTCAAATCAGATGCAGAAAGCCTGGAGAATTTAATCTCTTTATGCTGCGTTACGTTTTGCGTCCTACATTGATTAGACGTGTGTTGGACTGGAACATGGCTCCGTCTGTGTGGAGCGTGTGTGTGTGTGCGCGGTGATGATGACCCTCTGGTGGACTGGGCTTCAGGTTTAATCACATGCCATTAAATAAACATCTCCTCATGGACACAAACCTGCTCGGTTTACTTTGTTGTTCTCATGCAGATTAGAGAATCTCAGTAGGTCTCAACCTTTTATGGTCCATGACCCAATTTTTAGGTTCCAGAATTCTGACCCTTGACCCCAATATTTTTTTTTTCCCCTCTTAATCATAATTTGGTCTTGACGCAAATCAAACCAGTGCCAACACTTTTAACATGTTTAGTGACACTTCCATTTTTGTGTCCATGTATATTTCACATAATAAAACAGCTGTGCTGATTAAATTTTTTTTCAGTATTCTTTGATATATAGGTATGTAGATATTTTGATAACACTTTACAATAAGGTCCATTATTTAACATTAGTTAATGTACAGTATTAACTAACATGACCTAACAATGAGCAATACATTTGTTACTGTATTAGTTAATCTTTGTTAATGTTAGTTAATAAAATACAGCTGTTCATGTTAGTTCAGTGCATTAACTAATGTTAACAAATACAATAATAATGTATTAGTAAATGATGGACTTAATATTTACTAAAATTAATAAAATGCTGTAGAAGTATTGTTCATTCTTAGTTTATGTTAACTAATGAACCTTTTTTTAAAGTGTTACCGATATTTTTTTGTAACAATTTAAAGTCTTTATGGTAATTTTTAATTGGTTTGTGTCCTTGCTGAATAAAAGTATCAATCTCTTTATAAATAATCTTACTGACCTCCAGCTTTTGAAAGGTAGTGTGTAAGTGATGCCATGAATAATAATGTTTTACATTTGCACTGTTGTTTTTGGAGCCCAGACAAGCTAAATATTATATAATAATAATAATAGCATTTGTATATACAAGTTAAACCTAATAATAAATTAATAAAAGTAATAGTAATATAATTTTATGTCTCTCAGTTTCACAACATTTCAAGAAATTCATTTTGGTTGTTGCATGTCCTGCTTTTTTGTGTGTTTTTGAATTTTGTATTTATTTATTTTGTATATTATTTTATTTAGCAAATTCATAGAAATAAAGTAAACATGTAATTTCCTTGTTTTTATGTCATTGATTTTTCTATAATGACATGAAACAGCAAAACATATTTGTAATAACATGAACACTACAGTGGTGTAATGTGCGGCTGGGACGTGACCCCAACACTTTTTGCCAGGGTCGATATCGTCCCCAACACTTTTTTCACGTACTGGCGGCACGGATGGACCTAAAACAGATGAAGCATCTCCAGTTGACTGGCAGAGTATTCATTTTGTTTGTTTGTTAAATACTGTAAGAGGCGATCTGGCACTGGGATGTATTGTTTCTGAAGTGTTGTGAATGAATGAACAATGTTCTCTTGTGGCTCGTCTTCACACAGACGAGAGCTTCAATCTATCAGAAACTCTATTCGATTTGGTAAAATCTGGTGAAAATTATTCAAGGATGGATGAGAACCCTCTTTGTGTGTGTGTGTGTGTGTGTGTGTTTAGTTTTGCTACAGTATCTACAGACTGCTCATAAAAAGAAGAGCTGCACATAAATACGTACAATATATAGTGATAAATAAAGAAGACAAGGTCAAATTAAATATCAGGAGATACGTCACCTAAGATGCTGTTTATTGCGTATGTTTTGCATGACGGTTATGTTTTTGTGATCAGTGCGTGGACAGGATAGTGTATCTCCACTGAAGCAGAGATAACACTGTTCACCTCGTGACCCGTCACGTATTGTAAAAAGACAACTGGTCATATCCGGTGTCAACTGTCCATTATTCAAAAGGCGAACATGCGTTGCATCAAATGCACATCTGTTGTTAGTATCTCACCCGTGTCTGCATAATCCGAGGCCAGAGGTCGTTGGAGATAGTGTTTGTGTAGGATGCCCTTGAGGATTGGCCCCGATGTTTACTCTAACAAGGTGAATCAGGGCACGCCTGAGGCGTACGCCCAATATTTACGACGAAAAACCTTGTCTGCTCTTGTCTAAAATAATTTAGGCTTTTTAATTCAACCATAAATCTAACATCCAAGTTTGCAGGGGTTTTAAAAGGCCCCATAATTCACGTCTAAAAGCTGAGCTGGCGAGTATTGCCTCCAAAGCATCGTGCGCTGTAATAACAAGGGTAATTTGCGGCAATGTTGTGCTGTAAATGTTTACCGAGGCTGCAAGCAACAACTGGCATTATGTTGACATCCAAGAGGCAGTAAACAATTTACAAACAGTTAAGGTTAACACAGAGAGAAGACGACGGGACACGGGCAATAGGTCGCTGGAGTTTTTTTATGAAACCCTTTTTGACTGGCGTTCTCAGAATTCAAATGCATCCCATCCGAAAGAAAGACCTTGACGAAGGAGAGTTGTAGGCGCTCTCATGTCTCTACGGGTTATGGCCTTTTGCTTCACCTGCATGAAACCTGCTTTTCATTGTCCCATTTTCTTCTACTTTCTACTTGAAAATAGTTTCATTCATCTGAAAATTGGACAAAACTGTACAACAAACACATCCATGCGTCCTTGACATGACGGATAATCAGAATTCTTTACTTGGAGACGGATTGATTTGCAGCCTAATTCCTGTACTTCCAAAGACCGACAGATGGGAATATGTGGACAAATGGGAACTGCCTTTGAAGTGAGTTTTAGCTGACACGGTACACTGGATCCATCCTCATCCCACGTGTCCGAGCACCACCTCTAACCACCAACTCTCTCATTAGGGACGGCAGAACTTTCGGAGGAAAAAGCGTTGAATGCACACAACAGCTTGACATATTCCTTCCACTTTTTTTCTCAGACAAAGGGTGATGCTTCCATAGTCTTCCTCACTGTGAGCTTGTTCTGAAACTAGCACTGAAACGTACCATCTGTTCATCATAGCGTGACGCTCTGACAACCTCTCGCCCATCACTCAAAATAACCTGCCATGCTTGAAGATTCGGAACAGTGTTTTGTTACCTTTACCGGTTTGAAGTTGACTGTTATGGAAATGCGAGCATCTGTGTTTGAGAACACAGCTATCATTTCCTTTGATTCGATAAACTCCCACGGTTGCATTTACATGAGCGATTGCTTGACTTCTTGTTGCCTTCTATTTCACATATTGGCAGATTTGCATACTATTGTTTTTTTGTATGGTACACTGGTCTTGCCTTATCTTTGAGTTCCCTCGTGGAGACATTGTTTAAATCCAAAGGATCCGTAAGATCCATTCTTAAAGGATTAGTTCACCCAAAAATGACAATTCTGTCATAATTTACTCACCCTCATTTTGCTCCTTTCTTTCTTCCATGGAGAAATTTGCAGGAAGACTTTGCAGGTTCCTCATTTCAATGTAATTACAATGGGGACTGGAGCTTTCAAGCTTCAAAACGGATGCAAAAGCACTTTAAAAGTGCTCTAAAAGGACTCGTGGGCTGTATTCCAAGCCTTCTGAAGGCTTATTATAGTTTTATGTGACTTCCCAGCTCACTATTTTAGATTCTTACTGTTATACTTAACTTGGTCCTATCATCATGTAAAGTTGTCATATGACTACAAATCATTTGAACCATTTTTTGAAACTTTTATACTTTTATGGCACCTTTCTTGAAGATTGAAAGCTCCAGTCTCCATTCTTTCTAAGAACATGTAAAATAGCGATAGACAAAGTCTTGTCGTAAAACCAGATTAATAAATGATAATGTGTATAAATGTGAACATTTATGTGAATTACAGCTCATAACTTTGAGTTCCCTTGTGGAGACATTGTTTAAATCCAAAGGATCCGTAAGATCCATTCTTAAAGGATTAGTTCACCCAAAAATGACAATTCTGTCATAATTTACCCACCCTCATTTTGTTCCTTCCTTTCTTCCATGGAGAAATTTGCTGGAAGACTTTGCAGGTTCCTCATTTCAATGTAATCACGATGGGGACTGGAGCTTAGTGAGTGAAGTGAGTCTGAGGCGCATACGCAAGTGCTGACCCAGACGCCGGCATGCTCGTGTCTGTTTGTTTGGTTGTTTTTTAAATGTTGTTTCTGATGCTGTTTTACTCTCAAAACTTTGGAGATATGTTCTTTAAATTTATACTGGTCTGGATTTGGAGCTTGAAATATGCCGTTGATTGTGCTCTTGCACTCGAAGCCGACGCGGATTTGGGAAGTCTGAGAAACGGCAGACTGACTATCTACAGCCGGGAGGATCTACTGAGTAGTGTTGCACGATGCACCGAAACTCTGGGTATCGAGTATCGCGATTCTCGGAAATTAAAAACGTCACGATTCCTAAATGTATTAGTATCGATACTTCTAAGAATGACCGCGTTCCAGATTTGTAAGAGACGTATTTTATGTTGGTGTGTGCAACGCACGCTTCCAGTGCCTCCCTATGGACGTCTGTGTTTTAAAAACCTTTACAAAAGGATAACATTCTTTCTCCCTCTCTGCCGTGCGCACGTACGCGGTTTGGAGCAGTCTCTGTCTCGCACGCTCGCTCTAGAATCCGGGAGATTTGAACTAATTTGCAGTATAACTAGTCCATCACGAGTGGCTCAACAGGGAGATCTATAGATAAACTCATCTTTCAGGCATTTGGCCGACCGGGTTGACACTTCAGTGTGAGAAACCAATCAAATGCGTGTGTGTCACGGCCAATGCGTGAGAGTTGGCAGCTCTGTAGGCGTTATCCTCATCATGGCTAACCAATACCCTACGGCTAATTCAGCATCTCTAAAAACACAACTTTCATAGATAACGTTAATAATTTGCAAGCTGAGATAATGCTGCTAAATTTATATATTTTTTTACCTTGAATGTCATTGCTCTAATTTATTTTTTATATTTTGTTATTAAATTTTTTGTTCAAATGTTTAATATCTGCTGTTCATATGTTCATTTATTAGTGTATTATATGATTAGAATGTTGTCCCAGTTTTAAAATAAAGCACAGCAATGATATTTGAGAGTGTTTCTCACTTTTCAGGAAAAGTATCGAAAAAGTATCGAAATCACAATTCTTGACTTGGTATCGAAACAATAATTTTGGTATCGTGACAACACTATTACTGAGTCTTCGCTACAACCTGCAGGAGAAGGAAAAGGAGAAAGAGAGGTATTAGGAATAGACTCAAACAACGCCCACAATTACTCGAACTAATGCTCGATCACTTAAGAACAAAATGCTTGAACTCGAAGCATTAATGAAATATAATAGACTTTAAAAGAACAAACCTGATGGAGACTGATGATGTAAACCTCGAGGGATATACGCTAATCGACTGGACTGTGATAGAAAGAAATCATCTAAAACTGTTGGAGGAGGATTGTGTGTGTTTGTCAACAACAGCTGGGCAACAAACATCACGGTACGTGGAACTTATCGTTTAACCCACCACAAACTAGTATCGGTGTCATTCAGGCCACACTACTTGCCCCGTGAGTTCTGAGAAATAACTGAATAAAATGTTGCATTTGCAGCCGAGGGGATTGCGTCCAGCCACAACATGCGCAATATTGCGTCCAGCCACAACAGCGCTACGCAACTCATCGGATGATCAAGTGTTTCTTCTGGGGGATTTTAACAACTGTGAAGTATCTGAGTTTTTGCCAAATTTGGAACAATACATATCTTGTCCGACGAGACTGAGCAAAACTTTGGACAAATGTTTAGGTAATGTGGATGGTGCTTATGTACCAAGGTTACACCCACCATTAGGACGATCAGAGCATTACATTATCCATCTCCTTCCAAAATATACTAAAAAGGACTGAACCTGTCATTCAGCAGGTCCAGTCATGGACTAAAGACTCAATTGAAAACCTTAGAGACTGTTTTGAGAGCACAGATTGGAATCTGTCTTTTAATGATTCTAATTGTTGCAAATGACGATCATGAGTCTTTGAATGACATGATTCCCAGTTACATCAGTTTTTGTACAGAGGTGGTGGTTGTTTCAAACTAAAAATGTTAGAATATTCCCAAACAACAAACCCTGGTTTAACAAAGATTTTAAACAATCTTTGAATAAGAAAACACTAAAATAATTAAAGAAAGAAATGAAATGTAAGATAAAGGAGGCACAAATAAAGGTAAAGTTGAAAATGAATTTAAAACAGGTAATGTCAGAGACGCATGGAGAAGATTAAATTCAATGATGGGCAGACAGCAGAAATAGGTACAGAATAGAAATAGCTTTGTAAATAATTGAAATGCTTTTTACTTACGATTTGACAATAATGCAGGTGTTGAGCATAATGTTAGTCTGACAGAATCTGTACCCATGAGAATAGAGGTAGGGGAGGTTATCAAAGTGTCCAGATGGTCCAGATGGCCTCAAGGGTGTTGTTCTAAAAGAGTGTGCAGGACAACTTGGGCATGTATGTACTAGGCTGTTTCAGGTCTTTTTAGATGATGGTTTTGTGCCAGTAGCATGGAAAAATACTACTGTTATCCAAGTACCAAATACATCTTATGGCAGAGCTCATAAAGACCTTCGCCCGATTGTTCTGTCCTTACATCTGTTCTGTGCAAGTGCATGGACCGTATATTATGCAAGGAACTTTTAGCACAAATTAATGGCTCTGAAGATCCATTACAATTTGCTTACATGCCCAATCGGAGCACAGTGGATGCCTCCCTGACCTTACTTCATAAGGCCCAGCACCATTTAGATCAAACAAATGCTCATGTCAGAATGTTTTTTATGGATTTTTACATCAGCATTCAATACTGTACAGCTGCAAATCCTAAAAGAAAGATTGTGAGATATAAGTGTACGTAGCTGGCTAATCTTACGGATTGAGACATTTTTTAAGTAATAGGCCCCAACGAGTCTGTGTTAATGGAATCTCATCTGATTGTATAGTCTTAAATTCAGGGTTACCAAAGGATGTGTATTATCACCTTTGCTCTCTTTATACTAACAAACTTCAATGTAATAGGGATGATCTCACTTTAATCAAATACGCAAATGACTTAATTTTAACTTTAATTTTAATTTCTTGCCAAACAGACCATTTTCAACCTATTTTGAGTGTCGTCTTAATGTTCAATTGTAGACGACTGTTATCAAACCATTGTACAAGACTTAATTCAAAGGAATTATGCTGTGGGAATCAAAATAGGAAAGGTACAGCTTGCCTCCCAAGTTATTATAAAAGGTCTAAAGATAAAGCAAGTTTCAAATTTTAAATATCTAGGAACAATTATTAATGACAAACTCATTCCAGGAAAATGTGGACCATACACATGCAAAAACAGTACAGCGTTCAGGTCTACTCACAAAGTTACGAAATTTTGGCATTGATAGGAGGATCCTAACTATTGTTTACAGATCGATGATCGAAAGTATTTTAACTTTATAATATCGTTTCATGCAATGGTATTTCATGGCAATTTGATGAATATTGTATTCATTTGTTTAATCATGTATGCCCCATGTGTTTTATTATGTGATATACAATGTGGTTGTACAGTGTTGTCTCTTTTTTATGCCTGTGTGAAAGATGAATTTCTGTCCAGTCAATCTGAACAGACAATAAAGTCAAACAAACAAACAAACATAGAGTATTTATATCCAGGTATAATGACACCATTGAATGCTTGTTTCTTGTGATGGTTTTGGTGACGGAAGATGGCTGCAATAGTCTTTCGAGTGATTTTTCTGTGTAAGTAATTGATTTATCAACTTGAGTGACTTCAGTTTATTTTACTAGTCATTACAACCGTTTCTTGGTCGACTTTGAATATGTTTGCTTTTGTAAGGCTAGAATGTGTGGGGAAAAAGGTTTTGAAAATTAAGTACTACCTAGACCTCCAATGTATCATAATGTTTAGTTATACATGTTTTATACATCCCCTTTAACTCATGCTTTAGTGCAACAAATTGAAAACATTTTAACAATAAAGGGAAAACGAGTCAATATTACCTTTATGCTGTCCATTAGAAGTATTTAAAAAGACAGCAAGGTTATTCAGTTTAATTCACACGGCTGTATTCATTAAACTAATGCCTGCTGCTATTCCCCCAGAGATGGCCAATCTCTGTTTAAAGTATGTTTGTGTTTTCTCATCATAAAATGTTTTGTTTGTGTTGAATATAAATGCAAATTAATCATATCTCTACAGGTCATGTTTAAGTTATTGTGCAAAATTAGAACAATACAGTTTAATTTCCCTATATAATGTCGGCAACAGCAATATGTGCACAGTTTAGGATTAAAAACGCCCGAAAGTTGTTTTGATGTAATTGAGCTTATATTTGCATTTCAAAAGAGCTATATGGTGTAGTGAATATTTCTGAGAGCTATTAATGAAAACAAAGATGCTCTTCAGATGCTTGTTACGACCCCTATTTCTTTTAGCTCTCTACGCAGGAGCAATCAAAACTCAGATTGTAGTCTAGAGGCAAGACCTCTGTATGGAAATGTACATTGTCCTTGAATTATTGTAATTATTTAGAGGACAGCATACTGAATATGCTTTTGGTTACATAGGACACACACACACACACACACACACACACACGCAAATAGCCTTTCGATCTTTTGACTTCATATTTAAAATCTAAATTGACAGGCGTTGAATGCGCATTCTCAAATCTAGCCTTCTAGCTTTAGTGAAACAGGCATGTGGCCTGTTGGGATGAATATGAAAAGATAAATGCCCGGAGTCTTCTGTCTTTGAGTAGTATTTCTGTACTCTCAGGTCGTACTATAAAGTCCCCTCTCATCTCTTCACCATGGTAACTGCTGTTTCCTCGTTGTGATTTATGCACCAATGTATTCAGGGGTCTGAATAACTACATATCACCATGAGGCTGTTGATTAAATGGACAGTTGCTTTCTACACTTCCAGCTCGCTAATGTATCATTCTAAAAAAAATATCCTCCACATCCTTGTCCACAATTAAATGCCATTATATAGATAATTCCTTTCAGCTGTGCCATTTTCATCCGGCTTTTACAGATCAATCAGTGTGCCTTAGGGACTAAATGACGCTTCCATCATTTTTCCAGACGCGGCTTTGGAATCTGACTGTGTACGGTATATTTATGTGTTGTTACTTTGTGGGAGATGGATTTGGTGTGTTGGAGTTGTTGTTAATGGTGGCCTTGTGTTAATGGTGTGTATCATTTACCATCTGTAACTCCAGACCAACTGTCAGTTTTTAATGAGTTTGACGAGCTCCCGGCTGATTTTTAACATTCAAAGCTCATATGAGTCCACCGCTAAGCTTAGCCCATTGTGTATGTGTCGAGCGTTTTCACCAGCTTGTTCTACAACATCTATATCGCCAAGTCAAAACTTAAGTCTAGGGGGGACCGTGCCTTCTCTGTAGTTGGCCCCAGATTATGGAATGACTTGCCCATTTCAATTAGAGTGGCCTCTTCGTTATCTGTTTTTAAATCCAAGTTAAAAACATTTTTGCTTGATAAGGCATTCAACACATGCTGATACACCATATCACCATCATTTTAAATGGGTGAAGCACTTATCCTATAATATTCTATTTAAATGTATACTTGTACTGTTTCTGTATTGTTGTTTGTTTCTATGATTTTTTTTATTCAATATTGTAAAGCACATTGGACAATGTAAATTGTATTTAATTGTGCTATATAAATAAATTACCATACCATACATATTCAATGAGAGTGTTGTCGTTTGACAGACAGAGATGAGATCAAGAGTGATTAGGTTGTGTTTGAAAAGAAGTGGAGAGTGGCAGATAGAAGCTTGTGTCAACTCGTAGAAAGGTTGTTCGTCGTTATATCGTGTTGTATTACCATTTTCAAGACTTGTACTAAATGATTAGCACTTCTCTGAGGAAAATCCTTGATTACCCTCCCAACCTATTGAAGAATGACTAAACCCTTGTAATTTGTTGATGCAATTATCAAAACCACTCAGATGTTAACATTTATGACATGATGGTACTTGGAACTGTGGCTTGCTGAATTTGTGTTGTTGGGGATCGGTTCATGTAGTTAAATAATTAAAGGTTAAATGAATAGTTTATACTCAAGGACTTTTATGCCCCAGGATTTTATGTTTTTTTTTTGTTTTTTTGTTATATGATAATTTTACAAACTGAAAACTTGGTATCTTTTTTCCATACCTTCAACATTATTTATTTATTTAATCATCCATTGTTATTCTACTACTTTTTCTATGGTTGAATGTGTAGGCTTAGGTTTCTTCTCCAGTTTGGGGTCAGGAAGGTCAACCCTGTGACCTGTTAAACCCAGACACCTTTGAGCAGTGTTTCTATCTATTCCTAGGAGTTGGTGGAAGAACTGCTTAACAGCGAATTGTTTCTCATCTCTTCCCATCTCAGTAACCAGACTCATTACTGGGCACATTTCCACCCCAGACACCATACCCCCCAACCCCCAATCCAAGTGATTCCTGTTTCTATCATAATTACTTACTTGGTTTCACCTTGAGTTCACAGCGTGTGCACCACACTTTTTTCATTCTTTATTTATCCCCTGGTTATTCTTATTCCAGTCCCCTAATTATCTGCTGCGGCGGTCCTGTCTGTCACCTCAGTGTCTCACCCCTGCTGTCACAAAGACCTTTGGTGAGAATAAACTCCTTAAAATCATAATATGCTCTTTCTATGTAACCTTTTAAAGGAAAACTCAGCTTGACTCTTAGTGCAGGGGTTAAGTATGCCTCCTCAGATTAGTAGTTTCCTAATTATTCATGTGGAGCTATAGTGAGTAAACACAGGAAACAAAGTGGAAAATGTCCTGGTCTCAGGTAGAAATAGTCATTTTGAGCTATGGTCATGTTCCTATTATACTTTTAAAATGGTCCATATTCATTTGGTGCATTTACATTTACATGTATACAATACATTTACATAATATATGTATAAATTGACATAATACCATTTATGATGGTGCATACCATTATAAATTGTATAATTATTTTTTTTAATTAATGGTATGTCTTGGTTATGAATTAAATTTCAATTCACATTTATTTGTATAGTGCTTTTCACAATACACATAGTTTCAAAGCAGCTTTGTGGAAAATACATGAGCCCACATTACAATTTAGAGTGATCTGTTATCGGAGGAAAGTTATACATTTCAGAAATGTACATATACAAAATCACAGTTAGCTAAAAATGTATTAATTTAAACAATGTAATAATTTAAGGCAGAAACAATGAGCTCATTGAAGTAATGAATACTTGTTTGTTAACAAATGATTATGACATTTAGAAAAATGAGACATTGGTGCATGTTGATTCAGAGTTTGTGTCATCTGAAGTCTTCATAAGAGTTGGCGCCATCTCTTCACATGTATTGGGGAATCTGAAGTCTTCATAAGAGTTGGCGCCATCTCTTCACATGTATTGGGGAATCTGAAGTCTTCATAAGAGTTGGCGCCATCTCTTCACATGTATTGGGGAGTCTGAAGTCTTCATAAGAGTTGGCGCCATCTCTTCACATGTATTGGGGAATCTGAAGTCTTCATAAGAGTTGGCGCCATCTCTTCACAGGTATTGGGGAATCTGAAGTCTTCATAAGAGTTGGCGCCATCTCTTCACAGGTATTGGGGAATCTGAAGTCTTCATAAGAGTTGGCGCCATCTCTTCACAGGTATTGGGGAATCTGAAGTCTTCATAAGAGTTGGCGCCATCTCTTCACAGGTATTGGGGAGTCTGAAGTCTTCATAAGAGTTGGCGCCATCTCTTCACATGTATTGGGGAATCTGAAGTCTTCATAAGAGTTGGCACCATCTCTTCACATGTATTGGGGAGTCTGAAGTCTTCATTAGAGTTGGCGCCATCTCTTCACATGTATTGGGGAGTCTGAAGTCTTCATAAGAGTTGGCGCCATCTCTTCACATGTATTTGGGAGTCTGAAGTCTTCATAAGAGTTGGTGCCATCTCTTCACATGTATTGGGGAATCTGAAGTCTTCATAAGAGTTGGCGCCATCTCTTCACATGTATTTGGGAGTCTGAAGTCTTCATAAGAGTTGGCGCCATCTCTTCACATGTATTGGGGAGTCTGAAGTCTTCATAAGAGTTGGCGCCATCTCTTCACAGGTATTGGGGAATCTGAAGTCTTCATAAGAGGCTGGATCCAAACTGGAGATGACGTATATTCTAGTTACCTCAAGATGGGCATCCAGAGATAAAACAAGAGAAGCAAATAAAAAATAATTAGCGTAGCTGCTGTCCATAACATTAAACAAGGATAATCATGTGCATTTGATCTGATATAACTGTATAATGTTATGAGATGCATTATATGAATGCTTTACTAAAGAGATGCGTATTTAATCTAGATTTAAAATGGGAGAGTGAGTCTGAGCCCCAGACATTATCAGGAAGGCTATTCCAGAGATTAGGAGCCAGATGTGCAAACACTCTCCCTCCTTTAGTGGACTTAGTTATCCTAGGTACTACCAGAAGCCCAGAGTTGTGTGACCTTAAAGAGCGTGATGATTGTAGGACGATAGAAGATCAGTTAAATACACAGGAGCTATACCGTTTAGGGCCTTATAGGTTACTAACAATACTTTGTAATAGATACAGAACCTAATGGGTAACCAGTGTAGAGATGACTAATTGTAGATTGTTTATTGAGGATGCAGGACAACCAGCTTGTAATGCATTACAGTAATCTAGTCTAGAAGTCATGAATGCATGGATCAAATTAACTGAATAGTCTAAAAACATGGCAATTTACCTTTTATTTATTGTACATCTCTCAGTCAATTGAAATATGTGGTTGGTAATGATTCTAACAATGTTAAAGGCTCAGGGAAGGAAGTGGGAACATGCGAACGTTCAACGTAACTTTAATCACAAAATAAACATAACAAAATGAAAGTAAAGCGGCAGCCCCTCATGGATGACTGCCGCATATAAACATAGTAAAACATAACATAAAGTCCAGGCCTGGTCCTCTCTCATCCTTCACTGTCGTCACTCCTCCTTTTATCCTTCTGGAGATCCTCCGTGGGACTCGAGACCGCTGTGGCTCATTAGGCAAGGCAAGTTTATTTATATAGCACATTTCATACACTATGGCAATTTAAAGTGTTTTACATAGAAAGGAATACAAATCATTAAAAAATAAAAGCAAGGAAAATTAAAACAGATATTCAAAATGCTTTACATAGAAAGGAATCAAAATATCACTCTATGGCAATTCAAAGTGCTTTGCATAGAAAACAAGCACACAATACCAAATTCTCAGAGCCATTTGAGTTCAGTTTAGAATCAAAGGGGAGAATACAATGCAGTCAGTCAGACGGACATACAGTGGATACCGTTATAAAAATAATTAAAAGAGATAAAGTGGCAAAACACTGGTGTATCATATTCTGTACTGCTGCTTGTTATACTGTGAGATGATCCCATGTGTCTACATTAGCCCTCGTTCCGTTCCCACGGCTCTCGGCCCCGTCCGGCTTGCCACAATTATCTTATAGTTTTTGTCTATACAACTTTTCGTTTTTTTTAAGTAAAGAAAATATCAAATTTCATCTAGGCATTTTTTGTGGATGACACTTGCAGCGTAAATTTATGCAAGAGCTCCTTTTTTCTGTGTACTGGTCTTTTTTTGTTTCTTGGAAGGCATCAAATGTATGGGAAATTCACATACGCAATAATAAAACAAATATTTAATATTTAGTACATGGTTAAAAAGATACTGTCCTTCACTGGTATAAATATTTACATTTCTATGAATTATGGTGTTGTACTCATGGGTGATATTTACTTGGTTGGAATTTTAATAATAGTTGAATCTTACTGTACAACGTGTATGAACACATTCTTACAAATATGTTTTTAAATGTAATAATGTCAAGAGATTTGAGGGCTAGGTTAGCTCTGAACGTCCCAAGAGTTTTTAGAAGAAACATAGAACGGAACATTTATCATTTTTATCAGTCAAATTGAATGAATTGATTAAGGGTGTAAAGAATGTTTAAAAATAGCATTAAATACATATGTAATTAATCGTTAACTTTGGCTCACAATTTTCTGAAATTGCTTTTAGAAATCACTCTTAATTCTTTATAAAGCTCAATTATAGTTGTGATTTTTTTTTTTTTTTTTTTTTTTTTTTTTTTGGACCGCAATAATGATATATTATGGCTTTACATCTTTAACAAACATTTAATTATTTGGAACAATGCCTAACGACATTATTTCTTGGTCAAGTATTATTATTCTCATGAAAATCAACGCTTCTAATTCAGCAAACATATATTACATGATAAATGCGCTTACTACTGTTTTTTTTTTTCTCTTAGCCGTTGATGCTCTTTTCACGTCTTGTTCATTTCCATCAGCTTCCTGAAAGAATAAGCTTTTCTCTAATGTATTTTTATAAGTGGTCTAATTTTTTTTTATAGTCTTAATTTATCCTTCCCCTGTTTGTGCTCTGGGTAAAACTGATAGAGGTTTGATTCAAGCGTATTATCTGGTATTTTAAGACATTGAATAAGCTTGTTTACCCCAACTCCACTCACAAGGTTCTTGAGGCTGAATGTGGTTTTATTCAGTCTTCTGTTGTCATTTGGCTTAAGGGACGCTCCAGACTGACAGTTTAGACAGATAGCTTTCTACATGTACCTCTCGAAGAGCTCATGGGTTGAATTATGTGGCCCACTGCTCCACAGACGGGCAGAACTGACAGACCGGTCTATCCAGTGCCCCCGTGGACTAGTTGAGTCCACTGCTGTAAACCAACTCTGGGATAAACAGCTCCATTTACAAAGACACTCTTTGACAGCAT